>CM061526.1:66177039-66777039 GCA_030068015.2 Neoceratitis asiatica
GTTATAAAGCGATTTTGTTGAAATTTGAAAGATTTTTTTTATTACAAATAATTTTTTCGAGCCAATGCATGACGAAAATTTGATCAAAAAATGTGTTTTTATTTGTTCAAAATCTGTAAAAAATTCAAATTTAATTTTTTGTTTGTTTTTTCCTTCGTCCAATAACGAGATTTATCCATCCATGTAACGAAATATTTTTTGGTTTTTGATTTTCGATGAACCAATAATGAGTTATGCTGTCCACGGCGAGAGCATTTTCTTTTGAGACGTCAAGCGAGATGAGGTACCAACGACTGAGTTTTCGGAATTTTTAAACGAAAACTTCACAAAATACTCTTTAAATATGTATCTTTGATATGGTTTGAATAAAATATATGACCCCTTAAGAGGAGATGGTGCACATAATCGCCTAACTACCCAAGCAATTGGTAAACTTTAAAGAAATTCGAAGAAACTGGATCGGTTACAGAAATTGTAAGGCTTGTGCATCATCGCTTTGCTCGTTCCACCCCGAATATCGGTGTTGTAAGTGAAAGCTTAGCCGAAGACTCGAAAGTGTCTCATTTAACGACGTTGTTAACAGCTGGACTTTCTTACGGCACATTATGGCGTATTTTGCTCTTGACCTTACACCTAAATCCATATAAAGTCCTGCTCACAAAACAACTGAAGTCAGCTGACCATTCACAACGCCGTAGTTACATCGGTTGGGTGCTAGAACAACAAGCAGACGACCGCGATTTTTCCAACAAAATTTTCTTCAACGACGGGGCACATTTTTCACTCGGAGTGGATACGTAAATAAGCAAAATTGTTTCATTTGGAGTCCCAAGAATCCTCAAATAATTGAAAAGAGACCATTTAACTCGATAAAATTTACTGTCTACCAGACTCTTTGGTCCGGAGTTGTGATTGGACATCACTTCTTTGAAAATTATAGCGATGTGATTCCAACAAGATGGTGCCACATGTCACCCCACACCATCGAATATGGATTTATTGCGAGGTAAATTTCTCGGGCGCGTAATCTCTCGTCTTGGCGATGTCGATTAGCCACCAAGATCGCGTAGTTTGACACCGTTAAAAAAATTTTTTTTTGGGTCTACGTGAAAGACCACGTTTATGCAGAAAATCCTTTAACTCTTGAGCACTGGAAAAGTTATGGCTGAGATACAGCCCAATATGTGCCAAATATGTGGTCAAAAATTACCTCAAACGGATTGAAGCGGTCGACATATCTGAAAAACTGAGGGGTTAGTTTATGTTCAAATAGATACACAGACGGGCGACATGGCTATAAATCTACTCAGCTCGTCTTTCTGATACGATCGTTGTAAATTTTTGGTGGGCCTGTTTCTTCTCCTTCTGGTACACAATTCGGACGAAAATTTGAAATACCATTTCATCTACATGAAAGGTATAAAAAAAGTAAATTTAAACAAATTAAGGGGGAAAAAATAAACAAATTTCCAGAGTGACAAAAATGAATTGGAAAGAGAGAATATAAGCCTAAAGGGATTGAAAACATTTATAAATGCACAAGCCAACAAAATGAAAAAGTAAAGCTAAATTTTTAAAACGAAATGGAAATTATAGCTTCAAGGATCGCCTAGAGCCTGACAAATACCGGGGGAAGAGGCAGGCAAATTGTGTGCGAAAATATTAAAATGAAATCTTGTTGAAAATTGTAGAGAAAATGTTGACATTGTTAAGCGTGTCGTGTGTACACATATGTAATACACACATACACACGTACATTTGTATATGCTGAAAAGCGGAAAAAAGGGGTGCCAGGCACAGGCACAGGTGAAATTACAAAATAAGGGATTAAAATGAAAGCACCAAATATGATGATGATGATAATGACTAAGATGGAAATGAATATAATTTTGCACGCACACACATACATAAATTGGTAGAAAATTTATTTTCCCATTTTTTCTATTCAATAAATGTCCTTCAAATTTTCAAAAACACATACATACTTGCAAATACGCTGCATAGTCATACAACAAAAGGTTGCACACTCATGTCAAGTGATTACAAATTCAAGTGGGGTTCGTTGAATGAAAAGCTCAAATTAATATGAAACTTTTGCGAAGCATACATTTAGGCTGATGCTGGCAGGGAGCAAAAAGTGCGTACAAAGCGGCGTTGGTAACATAAATACTATTATTTGTTGGTATATTGAAAAACAATTTGCTTGTTTTTACATTGCAACTGAAATTTTCGTACTGAAAAGTATGGTTTTTCCTAGAAAAATATTTACGAATTTACTCAAGGACGTCTAAAGGTAGGCTACGCAAATTTATAGCGTTTGTGAAGAACTAATTTTTAATAGCTGCTATATCAACAAGGGGCTCAAATTTATTGTTTCTATAATGATGTTTAAGAGCAAAAAGCTCATTTCGTGCTTTCACAGTATTATGTGATGGTTTTACGTTGTCTATAAGTATTTTTTCAAATGAACTTAGTGTTACGTTAAATGGATAGAAAATTTTGCAATACGATTTCCAAGCCGATCAAAAGTTACATTTATATATCAAGCATAAAGTGTGGTAAATTAGATTTGCGGACAGCGATTCGATTTATAAGCAGGTGCGAGATGAAAGCAGCAACTATAATAATTCCTTTGCGGTCGCAGATGAAGATGAAAACAAGAATTTCCGCTGAATCTCACGAACAGTTGCCAGCAGGGTCCCCTTTACGAATATTTTTCTTTATGCCTACAGAATGAAATAGTGCAGCAAAGTTAGGGTGGACCAATTCTTGTGTATCAGGGAAATGCAAAACAGTGTCAGACGAGGTCAGGCCAATTGGTATGAAATATATTAAGTGCGCCAGAGGTCAGAGATCAGAGTAAAAAAAAAAATATATATGGCGTTCGCTATCAGAAGTAAAACTAGTGAAAGCTCATAAGAAAAGTTAAAGATCATAAAACTAGTGTAAACACATAGAGCTAATGAAAGCTGTTAAAAATAGTGAAAGCTAATAAAACTAGTGAAAGCTCATAAAACTAGTGAAAGCTCATAAAACTAGTGAAAGCTCATAAGACTAATGAAAGCTTATTAAAATAAAATGCCTCCGATTTCAGAGAACACAGAAAAAATGGCACTCACTTTAAGAACTGAAAGCTGATAGGACTAGTGAAAGCTCATAAAGCTATTGAACGGTCGTAGAAATAGCGAAAGCTCGTACAACTAGTGAAAGCTCATAGAACTAGTGGATGGTTGGATCCGATTTCGAGAAATAAGTATGATGCATGCAGATCAATCTACAATACGTACGAGGGCTACCAAGGAACTTTAAGTCTAGCCCTACATGGAGAGCCGATGTACTATAAAAGGACTCAGTTGACAGAGAGCTGTAGATTGAATTAATTTCTATTGGCAGAAAAAAACTTGATCATCACTTTGATTGGCAGAAATCGCAAGTTCCAAAAAGTAGAAAACTTACTTTCAGAAAATATCAGCTTCGGGTTCATAGTCAAGAGTAGAGGCTAATTAAGGTTGACGGTTTGGGATGAAGAACATATTGGTAGGCCAACATAATTTAGAGATGTCAGCATTGAGCTGGTGCAAAGTCTTCCTGCCCTAGCGAAGAAGGGAGGTGGAAAAAGAAGTGATGAAACGGCTTAGAATTTCCGACTTTTGAACAACATTCAAAAAAGTTTTCTGCAGAAAACAGAGATTTCCAGAATGTCAGTGGCTCATCCTTATTTAAACGTTATATATATCCACTTACGAAATAGTAAACCTGAAGGAGAGCAACCAACAACCCACGCAATCAAAGCGACCGATTGAAGCTCATGATTTCCATCACATTTTCATTTCCCTACAGAAAGGAACAGGAAAATGCAGAAAAAGAAAACAAAAAGTATGCGCAAAGATGGAAGCAGAAAAAATACAGCAGTCCGCACACTGACTGTAAGAATGAAGTAAACTTCACATGACAAGCAGGAAAAAAATAACCCACAAAAAAAAGGCGAGAAAAATCGTTGAAGTGTGTCTCTCTGGACGAAGCATTGGAGCACAACGGCGGATTTACTTATTTTATCCTACACGAGGATGGTGGCGGTGGACAAGCACTGTCAGGCAGTTATCATCAGTCAACGAAAATTGAGAAGTAAGTGAAGGAGAAATATAATAAAAGTAGGAGGAAAAAAAAGTTCCGAAAAGGATGCCTACAAATGTATGAATAATAATTTAAATCGAAAAAGGCAAAAAGAGACAAGGGTAAGCAGGAAGACAACCAATAGTAACAAGCAGCAACAGCAGCAGCAAGCAAAACTAATTGAATGGCAACCCCCTCTAGTGAGTGTGAATAAAGTATTGAAACTTAGTAAAATAGCGATAAGAAGCAAGGAAATGCTCAAGCGCCCGTAAGTAGGCAATACACAAAATTTTCAAGTGTATTGAAGTGTGCGAGCAAAGTTACGATTGAGTTATGCGGTAGGATATGCAGGAGCCATAAAGGTTTAAAGAAAATTTATTGCCATGCATACGAGATACGATTTTGGGTTAGATTTAACAAGTGTAGCATACTTTTTGGCGCATAAGCTGAGTGGCAAGCTGAAACAGCTGTAACCATTAAAATGCAACTACGCCTGGAAATAGGCAAGCAAATTGATTTTAAATTTTGCTAGTAAAGCAGGAAGCAGCTAAATCTTCATCAACTTCGTCACATCCGTCTGGGCTCTCTGCCTCATCAATCGAGTTTAAAATTGAAATTGCATAAATTAATAAAGAAAAAAAAATTATTCTTCCCTAACTGCAGGCTATTTGCAAAAATGATTATGAAAATAAATTGAAGTAGACATGGTCACACACATACACATACATACAAACTATACACATACTAAAGAAACCTAAATCTATATATATTTGAGGTAGTAGACAGACACATTGATAGACTAACTGACTGACTGATGGACTGATATCGACAGACAAATTGAGATTGTACGTGATTGTAGGGACACACGAATCACTAGTAGACGGACAAGCACACCGACAGTGCCTAAGTAGAGTATAGGTAGATAAGGATATATATGTATAGACGAGTATGCAGCATGTGGGCGACGAGCTCACCGTTGTTGGTAAAAAAAAGACATTCAGACAGTTGACGTTGAATTGAAGGCATTTCTTGGCAGCTTGTGCAGTGTGTTCAACCAAGCGTATTTTTAGTTACGAAATATCTACAAATAATTTTTAGCTTAGTAAATAGGGAAATGCTAATTTTAAATTGGATTCCATGCAATTTGGTATACACAAGATATAGGAGTATTTGTATATGCGGCTTTCGTGTGTAAGAATATTTTAAAAATGCTAACGAAAATATGGCCTTGATTGGGTTAATAACTTTATTATATTATATACAAATTTTTAAAAAGTCTAAAATTAAGATTTTCGTTGCAATTTGTGATAGAAAAAAATACGAAAAAAATACGAAAAAAAAAAATAAAATAAGCTTTAAGCTCCAATTAAAAAATTTTAAATAATGTAAGCTAGTTTTTAAGGCACATAGAAAATGAAAACCATCTTACTATACAATTAAGTGTAATGTAATTTGAAACTTAAACCTTTCACAAGTACTTTAAAATTAATACTAACCTTAAAGCTCGAATAATTTAAGACAGTAATATTGAAAGCGGTCAGCTTTCATAACGACCTGTTTCAAATCTAATCGATTTTATTAAGTTTTGCCACAATAATATTGAAAGCTTTCACAAGAGTTATTAAATTAGCCGTAAGCTTTAAGTCTAAGTAGAGGATAGATATTAAGCAGTTTATTAAAAAAAATTTAAAATCAGTAAAATTAAATATTCCAATGCATTTTGTAATAAAAAAAGAAGCTTTAAGCTCTAAGCCATGAATGTTGAATAATATAAGCTTTCTCAGTATACAAAAGACGAAAATTTTATCAATTTTTTCTTCCTCTATCTGCTTAATTGAGTTATGCCATTTGAAACATAAAAAAATTCAGAAATCCCACTTGATTTACACTAAGCTTTAAGCTCAGGTATCAATATACAAACTTTCATATATAAAGCAAGCTTTAACTAAATTAATGTGTAAAAAAAAGCGAGCTTTGGTCATTTCAAATAAGGCGTTTCGTTTGTCATATATTTAAACTGAAAACATGAAAGCTTTCGATTTTGTTCTAAAGCTTATTTTTATTCTACAAAAGCAATATTTATATTTAGCAGATTTAAATAAAATCGGTCGCGATTCGAAAAAATAAAAAAAGCTTTTATCGCTTGTTGTAAGCTTGAATTAAGCTTTTCTACTCAACAATACTTTGAACTTTAAAAAAAACCCTGTCAAAAATTTAGAATGAAAGTTGTTTCTATGAATTAGACTTTTAGCTAATATTTAAGATATTTTCATTCCAATAAGTCTTCTTTATGTGGGTTTAGACATTGAAGAACGGAATTATAGCTTTTATTTGTATTATTTTTAAGATCATTCGTACAGCTTTTTCACTTCTGAGTTATTTGGGAAGATCAGAGGAAGTGAAAAAGACTAAAATACACTCTTTTAGTCGCTGTCTTTATGGGTCATCTCTTCTAACAGGCCCCTCTAGTTCTGGACCTGCGGTCCTCGATGTTTTCTGGGTTTCATTTCTATTACTTTACTATTCTTCGAAGGTGAGGTTCTTTGTCTTCTATACACTCCACCGGCTCCTCCTTCGTCTGTCGGTGAGAAATGTGTCTTTAAGACTCTCTATTTTCTTGTTCAGAGACTGAACTCTTCTCTTTTTGGAGCATTTCGTTCTGTTTAACGACTTCCTTTCGTCGGATGCTGTCCACTCAGTGTTGTTCTGTCGGTTTCGGTGGTACACCTCTGTCCATCGTTCCTTCACTTGCCTGGTGCGATTTCTGTATTGCCGGCCTTCAACATCAATATTGATTTGCTCTGAGGATACCTACTGTCCAGAAGGCTTTGTCTGCTGATTCTCTCTGCGCTGTCACGCCGAGGTACACTCGATTCATGCGCGCCAAATTTCTCTGTTCTTGCGCTCTTCAGCTCACCGATGAGAAAATATACAGGAGGAGATACTCTCATCGACTTTCTTTCCTCCAAAACCTTCTGTTATTCCTATTACGCTTATCTGAGCACTGCCTGGGTCTGGTTCATCCTTCTTTCCACAGGTTTTTGACTGCCTCTCTTGTGAGACTACACTGGGAGACAGAAAGTTTCGGTTCTACTTCTTTCTTGTGCCTTTTGAGTACTGGAGAGAAGATCGACATGCCGTCTCGCTGCTTTTCCTGTTAGAGTTGTTATTCTTGTATTTTTTTTATTTTTTTGATATTTTTATTGCTTTTTATATTGCTCGTACGAAGGTGCAGAAAGGCATTCTAAGCAGTTAGCTACGGCAGCGGCACTCATTGACATAGTAAGAGTGGTCCTATTTCGAAAAAACTGTAGGGTTTTAACTCTTTCATCTGCAAACCAAAGAATGGGTGGGAATCGCGAAGCAGCTCATTGGTTTAGCAGGGATGACAGTTCTTGGACTTTGTCCGCTCTGCAACCAAAGTCATGCAGATCAAACAAGTTGTCAATCGTAGTAGTAAAAGCTTTGAAAAGCTCATAAAATTATTATTTATTATACTCATTGGCGCATTATTATTATTTATTGCAGTAAAAGAACATTTTTTTCTCAAGCATTTCTAATACTTTTTTTTTAAATTTTATGAGAAAATTATTATATTTTTCAAAATATGAAAGCTCTAAAAAACTCGTTCAATTACTTTTTTATAGTCGAAAGCATTATTCAGAATCTTTTTTTAGAAAATTATTTATATAAAATTTTATAAATATATTTGTAAAAAAAAAATGAAAGCTCTAAAAAGCTCATTGAATAATTTTTTTATACTCTTTAGCTTTTACTGAAGATAATTTTTGTTAGAAAATTATTTATATAAATATAATTGTAATACGAAAGTTCCAAAAAGGTCCTTGAACTGTTTTTTTTTTATACTCGCGACCATTATGCACGGTTGAAAAGCTTATTTTCGTAAATCCAATAAAATCGCATGAGATTTTAATAGCATTAACAAGCAAGAGCTGTATGTAAGTATACGAGAATAAATGTTCTTACTGAAAAATGAGATTTTGAAGAGTATTGTAAAACTGTCGCAACAAAGCAGCTGATGTTTGTGAAAATATGAAAAATTTTCCAAAAATGTACATACAAACAAACAATGAGCATATAAATTGATATGTAAATGTATATAGCAACAAAAATAAAAATAAATAAACAAAGAAACCCCACTCAAACCCCACATTTATGATTTCCTTATTTGTCTGCCTTTACGGTTAGCTAGCGATTTAAATTATTTCACACTCACATATTTAACTAAAAGATTTTTGATTTATTTAAGCAAAGCATATTTACAAATGGAAGAGCATAGAAGAGTGCGAAATGTAACTTTTCAAAATCCTTTCCAAGCGCAAGCTACCACTTTGCCAAGGGACGAACTTTCTCAGCGAGTGTGAGCCTTAACAAATTAAGATTTTAATGCTATTATAATTGGCTATTAAGAAAATTTTAATTTACATTTGTAGTTACGTACATACGAACACATGTTTGTATACGAGAAAGGACAAGAAAAGGCACGTGGAATGTGAAATATGAAAATATGATGCAAGGCCACACACAGCACGGCAAAGTGCCGCCATATTTTAACGAATACTTTCTCATATACGCTGCCATTAAAAATGAACATTTAAATACTAAATTTATTTATACTTAAATACGATTCCTGTTAGTCACCACGGCGTAAAGCGTTGGGAAATTATGTAAATTCGTCGTTGAAGGACAAAAAATGCTGACATACCTGCAAGGAAAGTAGAGAAAAAGAAGAAGAAAATGTCATTAGTAAGGATTATCATTGCTAAGAAATTAGTCGACAAAAATGTAAATAAATTATTTATGAATATATAAATAAATCAAAAGCATTGGGAAAGCTCTCAAAAGCTCATTAAATTATTTTTATATATATTCACAAGCAATACTCACAGATTCTTTATTTTTCAGAGAAAATGCCTTTATAAATTTATATATATATATTTGTAATATGAAAGCTTTAAAAAGCTCACTAATTTTTTTATATACCCACAAGCAGACTTTGAAATTATACATATTTATAAAAATATGAAAGCTCTTAGAAGCTCATTAAATTTTTTATACTCTCAAGCATTACTCACATAGTCTTTTTTTATTTTAGAAAATCATTTATAAAAAATCATATAATTTTATATTTGTAAGAATATGAAAGCTTTAAAAGCTCTATGAATAATTTTTTTGAAAACCTACAGCGACGCATTATTAACTGTGATGAAAAATCTATTCATAAGCACAACTCACAGGTTCCTCACATCCAGCGCACAACTTTGCTTGTGAAGTAGGTTGAGATTTTGTACGCATTGGTCAATTGAAAAGTCCTCCAATCTACCAAAGTAAAACACTTTTTTTTTGCCAAACTTAATTTTTTTATTCAACATAGTTCCCTTCAAGGCTGATACACTGATTAAAGCGACCCTCCCACTTTTCGATACCATTTTTGTAATACGGTTTGTCCTTTGCTTCAAAATAGGCCTCAGTTTCGGCGATCACCTCCTCATTCGACGAAAATTTCTTCCCAGCGAGCATTCTTTTGCGATCTGAGAGCAGGAAATAGTTGCTGGGAGTCAGATCTGAAGAATACGGTCCAATAACGCTACGGTCCTTCCTCTTTCAAGGTGGTCAATGAAAATTATTCCATGCGCATCCCAAAATACACACGACATAACCTTGCCTGCCGACTCTTTCGTTTTTCCACGCTTCGGAGTGGGTTCATCGTGTGCAGTCCCCTCGGATGATTGTCGATTGGACTTCGGAGTGAAATGCTGGAGCTATGTTTCAACCGTTGTCACATATCGACGTAAAAACTCGGGTTTATTACGCTTGAACATCACCAAGCACTGCTCCGAATTATCAACACGTCGTTGTTTTTGGTCAAAAGTGAGCTCGCACGGCACCCGCCTAGCCTAGAACTTTTTGATACTCAAATATTCATGAATGATATGATGTACATATTCAATTGATATTCAATTTCAATTCACGATTTATTCAAAATCATTTTGTAAACATTTTGATGTTTCCGTCGGTAACAACCTCCTTTTTGGGGGCGCACACTGCATTCACCGTCTTCGGTGTTTATTTCTCCACGTCTAAACTTAGCATACAAACTTTTGATGACTGATTTTTCTGAGGCAGTGACTAGAAGCCCGTCATCAAACCAATTTTTTACTTCAAATGTATTTTGTACCTTCAAAAAGCAATATTTTATCAACACGCGAATTTCCAACACGCGATATATATATATATATATATACTTCGGGGAACTATGAAAGCGATTACGTCGAAATGGTATTACAAGTTTCGTCTCGTTTAGCCGTGACCCAAGGCTCCAGATGGTTTCGTCCTTCCTTTTAACGGTAACCCAAGGCGTCACATGGTTTGGTTATTGAATCTTGCACAAGGATTTCAAGTTCTCTCCACCTGGGTTTTTTATCAAGCATTACCTTGATATTTGATCGAGGTAGAGCGTACTAAGATCTTAACTTTAACTGGGAGGCGGTTGTCTTTCTCACGAGTTATCGGACCTCTAATTTTTCCAGGTTTTCCGTGAGTTCTTGTCACTCAGCCCATTAAGTTAAGATTACGCTCTATACGCTATATTACACCTGCTCGACGATTAGGACGTTTGTCGGAAGATAGAATGTCAAAATTATTTGCATATAAAATTAATTCTTAAAGTTTTCCACAAGATGTCCCTGCGGAGTGCCACAAGTAATTTTTTTGGGCAATTTTAACATCTTCACCCTCAAATACGGCCAGGCTATTACTTCCCATATGGATCAACTAGGCATATTAGCTCTGAGTCGATTCCAAATGAGGCATGTGATGAGTTCAATGTGGTGTTTGCGTTATTAAAGGCTGCCACCATGTGAATAAATGCAGTGAAGGGTTCACTTTTAGATTTTTCAATTATCCCGACTACTCCGCTTAAGGCGTTATCACTCGATTAGGCCTTATCGTGTTCGCGCTGCTGAAAATAGTGTCCCGGAAGGTGTTTATTGTTTGATCCACTGCTTTTCAGCATGAAAGATGTTGGACTCTGTTGGGCTTATATTATTTCGATACAAAGTAGGCCTCTCTACAAGGCTTGGACATAAAAACCCCCTTTCCTTCTTGCCACACGCTGGGAATCGTATGAAAGCATTTTACACCAAGACAGGCCGTTATACAAGCAAGTTTTACCCATTTTACAACTGGCCAGGGATGATTCCTTTAACGACGACTACATTGAATAGCTGCGGCCGCGATAGCCGTGTGGTTAGCATTGCGTACTGACATTCGGAAGGCCTGGTTGGGTTCGAGCCCAGGTTCGAGCAACATCCAAAATGATAGGAAAAAATTTTCCTAATTGCGGTCGCCCCTCGGCAGTGAATGTCAAACCCTCCGAGTGTATTTCTGGTATGAAATAAAGCTCCTCATAAAAATCTATCAGCCGTTCGGAGGCGGCTTAGAATAAACTGTAGGTCCCTCCATTTGTTGGTAAAAACATCAAGACGCAAAACTACAAATTGGAGGAGGAGCTCGGCCGAAAATCGCTTCAGCGGTTACAAAGCGGCAAATATATATATATATATATATATACATTGAATAGTTTAAATCTTTTAAATCTTTTGAAGGTCATTTCAGCGTTAGAAGAGATTCCACATTATGCTCAGACAACAGATCGCTGAGGAGGTCGTGAATTCACAGCGTTATGTTAACAATTTTTTTTTTATTTTTATTTTATTTTTTTTTTGAATACTTTAGGCACCAAAAATTTAGCAATTTATGAAAATTTGATTTTTTTATTTTTTTTTTATATATTCTTTTTAAATTAATTTTTTTTCTATTTTTTTTTTAATTTTAAAGTTTTTTTAAATTTTTATTAGAAATTTACTTACAAACCCCAACTCGCTGCAGCTCAGAATCTTTTTCATAAAAAGCACAGAAAAAAACCCCACAAACAAGCCCATAAATTGCCTAAAAAATTTATGAAATAAATTTAAATTTAAACAACTTTTGTTTTCATATCTCGTTACTTAGCTGACAGATAATCCCGCGTACAGCTACATACACCAACCAACACACAATCACACATACGCATGCCATATCAGCATCATCAAAAGTGCCTTGGGTGTTTTCTTTTTCTACGCAGAATTTCAACAACATTCAACCAAAGTATAGTAAAGTAAGAGAGAGAGAGGACAAACAAAGGTGACCTTGAGGTGAATACATATTTAAGTAAATGTATGTAGCTAAAAGAGAAATTGCGTAGTAGACGACAGCGACACACTTGAGCACATATTCATAGCATCACATCGTTGCAACTGTTGTAAAATGATTCAAAAGTAGAAGAGAAGAAAATTTATGACGCCCGAAAATATGCTAACTAAAGGCAAATAGCTATTTCTAATATATCTTATTATTATTTTCATTTTTCTCTTTATTTTTCTGCTTATTTTGTTTATTTTTTGTAACACTTGAAGTGAGATTCTTGGAAAAATTGCTTGAAGTAAATAAAAATAGGTTTTAATTAGGCTGTTTGTGTTGAGTGCGAGCAGTGAGTTGTCTAGCATATTTTTAGGCGCAAAAAAATTAAAAAAAAATTAAAAGTAAACATAAAATAATTTTGAAAAAATATTTAAGGAGCATTTAGTAAATATGTAGATCTTAGATTTTTAAGAAACTTGTTACAACAGACTCATCAGAAAGGAAGCTTCATACCACAGCATAAGAGACCTTTCTTTCGTAGAGATATTTGAAGTGCAATTCTTAAACGCTTCATAAAAAATGGAGTTTAAAGTTACTATAAAGACAAAACCATGTAATTTTTTTTTAAAGTTTTTTTGAACATAATTTTGATTCCAAATTCTTCCAAATTTCTTCATTCAGAAAATTTTTATTCCTTTAAGGAAGGTTTGAAGTCACTTAGCGCCATTCGTCTGTAATTCTCAGTTTATAAAAACTTTCGGATGTCAATACCTTGCACATTACTTCCATAAAAACTATCTCGATTATGATTTTCCAACAACAAAAAAAAAACCTACAGGTACGAAAGACTAATTGCGGCTGAAATCGATCATTTACTACTCGACTGATATATAAATAGAGGTACTTTTTTCAATGGCCTTTGGCAGATCACACGTGAGTCGTATCAAGCTGTCATTTGTCATCATGGAAAGACCTGAGCCTGAACAATATTTACAAATGTTTCAACTTTATTACGAAAATTCACGTTCAGTAAAGAACTGATTGTACTATTCGCAACGCCATCACCCATCTTGGGACCCATCATTCATTATTGGATAGCATTCGATCGAATAGACCACGTCCAGCATGCAGTGAACAAAACATAGCGCCCGTAGCCGAGAGTGTACACGAAGACCATGGAGATTCGATTCGGCGCCGTTCGCACGTTTTCGAGCCAAATTTTGTTCAGCGATAAGGTCCATTTCTGGCTCAACGCGTATGTAACCAAGCAAAAGTACCGCATTTAGGACGTAGAGCAACCTGAAGAAATTCGAGAGCTACCATTTTATCCAAAAGAAACAACGGTTTGGTGTGGTTTGTGGGTCGGTGGACTCATCGGTCCATATTTCTTCAAAAATGATGCTGGTGAGAACATAACCATCAATGTCGAACGTTATAGCGTCATGGTAACCGACTATTTGATGCCTGAAATTGAAGCTCGTGATCTCCGTGACATTTCATTTCAACAAGACGGCGCCACTTCTTACACATCGCAACAATTTATTGAGAGAACACTTCGGTGAGCAGATAATTTCACGGTTTGGGCTGATCGATTTGCCACCAAAATCGTGTGGTCACACCGTTAGACTTTTTCCTGTGGTGATATGTAAAATCGTAAAGTCTATGCGGATAGTACCACTTCGATTCAGGCCTTGGAGCAAAACATTATACGTGTCATTCGCCAGTTACCAGTCGAAATGCTCGAACGAGTCATCGAAAATTGGACTCAAGATAATCTTCAAAAGAGATAAATGCCAAAGAATGTTCTTTCGAATAGTAATAAACATTTCCCATTAAATTTGACTAGTTAACACTTCTACTTTGTACAACGAAATCTAATTTCAAATCATAAGAAATAATTTTTTATTGTAATTTCTATAAACTAGATGGCGCCAAGAGACAGTCGCTTACAAACAAGCTGCCATTTAATTGCTTTTTTCGTCTCACTTTGTTATGTGGTGTCATCGCCAGCCCATTACCAACTTTATTAAGATTATCTTTGTTTTGTTTAGTTTTCGCTTAAATTTTATGCTCTTTTTTTCTTATTATTAATCACAATCCTGCTTTCAATATCAGCATTTTGTTGTTGGCCTCACTTAATACCATTGCTTAATTCAATGAAAAGAACGCTAAAATTGCAGCATTATGATGAAAAATGAACAATTTTGTGGTAAAAACAGAAACATCTCGTTGATAAACGAAAAAGATTTGCTTTATTTCAGTCGGGGGAGGCGCTGGTGTCGCTCAAGGCACACTTTGCCACTTTAGCACTTGTGTATTTACGGTACATTTACGACATAATCAATAAAACTCTACACAATGACAATGGCGGCAGAACAAGAGCGACACTTGTGAGTGACAAATGTGCATACTTTTATTTTTATTAACAACAACAATAACAACTGCGGTTGGAGAAATATTGAATACATAAAAGCAACTAACGCACGGAGAGACAAGTCCATCCACGGCATTATTAAATTTGAAAATAAACACACACATAATTATGAATGGTGTTTGTGGTGAACTTTTTTATGTATGTATATAATCGTAATAATCTTTTTAGATAACAACAGCGCGTAAATTATAAATTTTCTCAGTTCTTATGCCTTGATCCGTAGACAATTCCATCACCCCTCTTTTCGAGTGCTTGTGCGTCATGAAAAATTTTCCATTATTTCACATCAAATTCTATTACACAATTGACCTTTTGTATTAATTACACTATTAAGCGCATAATTAATTTGCTATGCCGCAGTCTTGCATTTATGCGTGTCTATCGTCAGCTTCGTAGAAGGCTATAAGGCATTATAGCTATTGGATATCAAATAATAGCGTCATAATTATTACAATATTACTCTTACATACGTCGCTTTTGTCTTACTTTCTTCTCTCTCGGAACTCAGTATGTAGCGTTGATTGAACGCTTTTCAGAAGTTTTCTCAATCAAATATCACTTACACTCGCTGGAAGCTTTTAATTATTTATTTAGTTGGTGTAAAGAAATAAGGGTGAAATTATTTTATTTCATGCTATTTTATTTTTTACTTCTTTGATTTGAATTTATTTTTATTTTATTTTATTTTTTGTATATTATTTTATTTTTTATTATATTTTATTTTATTTTTCTGCTTTTATTTTAATTTATTTATATTTTTTTTATTTTTTTTTATTTTTTTTTTTTATTTTTTTTATTTTTTAATTTTTTTATATTTTTTATATATTTTTTATATATTTTTTTTTATTTTTTTTTTTTATTTTTATTTTTTTTATTTTTTTATTTTTTTTTTACTTATTTATATTTATTTAATTTTTTTATTTTATATATTTTTTTTTACTTTTTTAGTTTTATTTTTTTTTTGTTTGTTTTTAATTTTTTTTATTGTATTTTTTTAAATTTATTTTTTACTTTATTTTTATTTAATTTTCTTTTTTTTTTGAGATTTTTTTTTTACTGATTTTAATTTTTTTAATAATTAAATTTTGCTTATTTATGATTTTTTTTTTGCTATATATTTGTAGTTGTATTTAATCGATTGATCCAATCCGAGGTTCCTTAATCTTTTAAAGAAAAAAAAAACACAAAAAATTCAAATTCAATAGGGAATGTTTATTATCATTCGAAAGAATATTCTTTGGCATTCATTTTTTGAGATTATCTCTTTCAAATGTTGGCCGCGGCTCTGTCTCAGATGGTCCATCCGTTGTGTACAATTTTCGACGACTTCTTCGAGCATTTCGACTGGTAACTGGCGAATGACACGCGTGATTTTTCGCTCCAAGGCCTAAATCGAAGCAGGACTGTCCGCGTTAGACTTTACATATCCCCACAGGGAAAAGGCTAACGGTGTGATATCACACGATCTTGGTGGTCAATCGACCGTCCCAAAACCTGAAATTATCTGCTCACCGAAGTGTTCTCTCAATAAATCCATTGATTGAAGCGATGTGTGGGAAGTGGCACCGTCGTGTCGAAACCAAATGTCGCTGAGATCACGAGCTTCAATTTCAGGCATCAAATAGTCGGTTATCCATTATCGCTGAACAAAATTTAGCTCGAAAACGTCGAATCTTCTTGGAACTTTTCAAGAGCCCATAGAGCGAAGCGATGTCGCTTAGAAAGGTCGAGCGGCTTCAGTTCTTGCACAAGCTGTATTTTGTACGCTTTCAATTTAATATATCGACGTAAGGTGCGCCAAGTCGTTCCATACGTCAGCCCGAGTGTCTGCGAACGGCGCCGAATTGACTCTCCACGGTCTACGTGTACACTCTCAGCTTGATGATGGTGTTGCGGATAGCAAGCTCAGTTGGCCAATTATGTTGACCATAAGCTGAGCGAAGTGCGCAAAACACATTCTTTACATAACGTGAATTTTCGTAATAAGTTTGAATGATTTGTAAATGTTGTTCAGGAGTAAGTCTTTCCATGATGAAATGCTAAACAATAAATACCGAACAAAAATAACATGGCGGCTTGACACGACTCACGCGTGATCTGTCAAAAAAAAGGCTATTGAAAAAAGTACCTCTTCTTGGATCACCCTTTATTTTTTTTACTTTATTTTTTTTATTTATTAATGTATCTTATTATATTTTGTTTTGAGTTTTTAAAATATTTTTTTTAAATTTATTATGTTGTTTTTATTAATTTTTATTTCTTTTAATTTTTTTATTTTTTATTTAATTTTTCTCTGTCTTTTTATTTTTTAAGTTAAATTATTTAATTCAATTTTATATTTTGTTGAATTTTCTATTTATTCTAGGTTAAATTTATGTTTATTCTTTTATTTTAATTTTATTTTTTTATTATTTTAATAATAGTATTATTTTAAATTTTCATTTTTTTAATGTTCTTTGCATT
Organism: Neoceratitis asiatica; assembly: GCA_030068015.2. Taxonomy (NCBI): domain Eukaryota; kingdom Metazoa; phylum Arthropoda; class Insecta; order Diptera; family Tephritidae; genus Neoceratitis; species Neoceratitis asiatica. The sequence continues at coordinate 66,194,252 of CM061526.1, forward strand.
CCTTTTTGTAGTGTTAATTTCCATAAGGCATACCCTCTCAAGAGGCACTGTCAGCTTGCACTCGCATAAAATTCATAATTTTTAATAAATCTCACAACAATTTGTCATTTGATATGTTTGCAGCACATTGGGCATATGCAGCAAGCTGATTTTGGCATTTTACAAGCTCTTGCGCCTTACACTATGCTTTGGATAACGCTTAAGTATAGATATGATATGTAAACACACACTACTTTCACCGCTCCACTTTCGCTTGCACACACGACCTCCTAAGTCAGTTATTGTCAACAATTTGTATATGTCATTTATATACGGGTACATATGTATAAAAATTTTTTTTCTTTCATGTTGATGCTGCTTTTGTGCCATTCAAGGACAGGACAGTGTCATTTATCTCACTGACACATCGACTCTCGTGAATAAAGACACACACACACTTGAGTCTACGCTCGGTCATATGTGCTTACAAAAAAAAAAAAAAAAAAAAAACTACCCAGTGTTTGTGTGCGTGGCGCTGACGCATTGTGAATTTATTTTTTATTTTTACTTTGCAATTTTTATTTATTTTTTACATTTTTCTTATTTATAACTTTTCTGTTTTGTTTTTGCTATTTTTTCACTGTCTGTGTCGCTTGTTTTGCCACAGTTGCTCATCTTATTTATTCGTTTTCTATAGCATTTCATATGTTTTCTCTCCTTGAAGTCCTTGATGTTTTGCATTTGTCTCTTGAGGGAGGAGTTTTTTTTTCTCTTTTTTTTTTTTAGTGGCCCAAGACTTTTCTTTGTTTATGTGAGGCGCTAACACATAAATATTCATATTTATATATTTTTTTCAGCAATTATTTATTTGCGGGATTTCATTTTTAATGTTTTTTTTTTTTTTTTTTTTTTGTTAAGTGTCTTACTTTCAGACAAATTATGAGGAATTATATTTCAAAAACAATATTTCATGGAAATTTTATAGCATTTCAATCGTCTTGGACACATGGGAAATTTTTAAAAATCTTGTTAGAGAATTTTGAGTTTTTTATTATATTCATTATTATTATTATTATCATTATCAGTTTATGAAATTTGTAGTGCTTCAGAAAATTTTATTTCTATATTGTTCTATTGCATATAAATTAATTAATTTTTATTTTTGTTCTATTTATCTGTATTTTTTATCTTTTTTATTTTACTTTATTTTTTTATTTTTTTATTTTATTCTAATTACTTCAATTTAATCTAATTTAATTTAATTCAATTTTCTTTTTTTTTTCTACTAAACTTTGTATATTTTATTTTATTTTTTAAATATGTTAAATTTAATTTAATTTAATTTAATTTAATTATTGAAAAAAAATTAACTTAAATTAAATTTATTTATTAAGAAAAAAGAATATAAAAAAGAATAAAAAAATAAAAAAGGAAATTTATTTATTTTATTACATAAGAAAAAAAAAAAAAAAATAAAGAAAAAAGAATATGAAAAAGAATATAAAAAATAAATGAAATTTTTTTTTTTAATTTCTTTGCTCCTTTTTATTTCTTTTTTGTTCCTTTTTAATTTTTTTTATTTCATTTTATTTTAAACAATTTAATTTCATTTATTTGAATTTAATTTTTTTAAATTTTTATTTACTTCACTTTAATTTAATTTCATTAAAATAAATTTCATTTAATTTTTTGTTTGTTTTTGTTTAACTTATTTTTAAAGAAAAGAAAAAAGAGAAAATTTAATGGGGAATGTGTTTTTGAAAATTATCTCTTTCAAATGTTTGCCGCGGTTACGTCTTAGAATGTCCATCCACTGACTCCAATTTTCGATTACTCTTTCGAGCACTTCGACTGGTAACTGGCGAATGACAGGAGTGATGTTTTGCCCCAAGGCCTGAATCGAAGCGGGATTGTACGCATAGACTTTAGACTTTACATATCCCCGAAGGAAAAAGTCTAACGGTGTGATATCACACGATCTTGGTGGCCAATCGACCGATCCAAAACATGAAATTGTCTGCTCACCGAAATGTTCTCTCAATGAATCCATTGCTTGATGCGATGTGTGGGAAGTGGCGTCGTGTTATTGAAAGCATATGTCGCGAAGATCACGAGCTTCAATTTCAGGCATCAAATATTCGGTTACCATGGCGCTATAACGGTTGACAGTTACGTTCTCACCGGCATCATTTTCGAAGAAATATGGACGATGATTCCACCGGCACACAACCCACACAAAACCGTTGTTTTTTCTGGATGAAATGGCAGCCGTGAAATCTCTTCAGGTTGCTCTTCGGCCCAGATGCGGCAATTATACTTGTTTACATACCCATTGAGTAAGAAATGGGTATCATCGCTGAACAAAATTTGGCTCGAAAACGTCGGATTTTCTTGGAACTTTTCAAGAGCCCATAGAGCGAGGTGATGTCGCTTGGGAAGGTCGAACGACTTCAGCTCTTGCACAAGTTGTATTTTGAATACTTTCAATTTAAGATTTCGACGTAAAATGCGCCAAGTCCTTCCACACGTCAGTCCGAGTTGCTGCGAACGGCGCCGAATTGACTCTCCGCGGTTTTCGTGTACACTCTCAGCTACGGCTGCTATATTCTCTTCACTGTGTGCTGGACGTGGTCTATTCGGTCGAATATTATCCAATAATAAATGCTGGATCTCAAGATGGGTGATGGTGTTGCGAATAGTACGCTCAGTAGACGGATTATGTTGACCATAAGTTGATCGAAGCGCACGAAATACATTCTTAACAGAAAATGAATTTTCGTAAAAAAGTTGAATGATTTGTAAACGTTGTTCAGGCATAAGTTTTTCCATGATGAAATGCCAAACAATACGGAACGAAAATAACATGACAGCTTGACAGAACTCACGCATGAGCTGTCAAAAAAAAGTACCGCTATTTGCATCACCTTTTATATATTTTATATTATTCTCCTTTTTCTATTTTTGTTTCATTTTGCGTTATGATATTTCATTTATTTACCATACCCAAAAATACCTGCAACAACAACAAATACATGTAAAATTCCAAAATACGCGTACATTACGTTGTACATACATACATACATATGTGATGTTGAAAAAGCAAGAGAGAGTTTGGAAAAAAAATTTCACTCAAATTATTCGTTTCGTTTTGCAAAAAAAAAAATCGAAAATCCAAAATTTCAGTGAGTTTTTCTTGATTTTTTTTAATAGGTGTAGCAAAGCATATATAATATATTTTTTTTTGTTCTTTTTTATTTATTTTTTTCTTTTTTTTTTCATTTCTAATCATTTAATTTTTTTACTAATTATTCATTTATTGTTTATACTATTTTATTTTATTTTTTTTTTTTAATGATTTTACGCGGTATTTTATTTTTTTATTCTATTTAATTATTTTTGCCCCGTTTTATATCTTTTATGTTTCTTTTTCATTTGTTTTCAATTTCTTCTATTTAAAATTATTTAATTTTTTTTTAATTTTTTTATATTATTTTTGATGTATTATTTGAATTTTATATATATTTATCTGCTTTTGAGTTTTTTTCTTTTCGTTTATCAATATATTTAATTTAGTTTAAATTGTTTATTTTTTATTTATTTAATTATGTAGTTATTTAATTTTTGTTAATTTTTTTTTGATTTTCATTAGTTAATTTATTTTTAAAATTTTATTTTAATTATTTCAATTAAGTTTGTTATTTTTTATTTTGTTGTTGTTGTATTTTATTTTGTTTTTTAGTTTATTTAATTTTATTTTTTAATCTCTTTGTTTCATTGCAAGAAGCAAATAATAATCACTAAAGAATTGTCAGCTCACTGAATTCATTATTCTTGACATAATTTTCATTGTGTGTCAAACTACCTTACATTACTCAATTTTTATTATAATCATAATTTATTATAAGCATATAACACGACATAAATTGCTGGTATTACACCCACTTCAAGTGTAGCATATATCAGTGGGTCAGGAAGCGCTTGAATGGCCTAATTCATCGACGTTAATTTATATATATTTGTATAATATAATATTTCCACTCAACGTAATACAAACACTCACTAAATAAACATACTTAAAGTTATATGAATATTGGCTGATGGCTTTTATTTCCGGTTTTCTTTACTTACATACATACATTCATACATACATATAAAAAGCGACCTTTTACTCACTACACCACACCATCATCACTACAAACAATTATTTTCGCTATTCATTTGCTCTAATTCTTTTACCTTTTTCCTGCTTGCCACCCACCAATTTGTATGTCAATAATATTGTACGGTCTGTTGGACAAAAAAATTTCGTTTGAATACGAGAAAAAGAGTTCAAACTGTTGCAACAACTATTTATACTGAATAATGTACGGAATAAAGGTAAAGTGGAATGTCCATAAGGATACAAACGCGCATACACATAATTATGGATATACAAATTTATGTATTTCCCTCCCCCCAACAAACCCACCAAGTGGAAAGTATGTGCATATAAAGGTCATGACATGAATAACTATGCCATGCGCCGTGATCCTACTTACCAACCAGGTTGCGAACATTTGGCGCAGATTTTCAAGACAGAAGCTGTATACTATGTAACCAGAGCATGTTTGAAAAGATACTTGGATAATGTGGTAGATATGTATGTACGTTATTAAAGGTATGTGTACAAACGTATGGGGAGCATGAAAAAAATTTGGTCTCGGTTTGTAGACTCATTGTAGGCAATTTACCTATAACACCTGGCAACATTTTTGGCAATTTTTGATAACACAACAAAGGAGCAGACGAAGGTATGAAGGAACTCAGGCATACATAACTGATATACATGGGCTTACTGCTTGTAATATAAGATTTCTTATGCATAGAATATGCCTATAGGAAATGAGTATGAATAAATATAATAGAAATGCTTACCAGATAAATAGATACTATAGCTTGAGCTAACCCTATTTATTCATATATATAAGTATATGAATATTTTCGGCTTTATCTTTCTCCGCACAATTTCCTCATAAAGAATGCCTTTTCAATGCTTAGTCACGCAATGAAGAAATCGAAAAATGGTTTTAGATAAATGATAGCTATCAAAAAATCGAAGCAGTGAGCACATGCATATACATGCATATGTAAATAAACAGAGTGGGATAGAAGTGAGTCAAGAAGAAAAAATTAAAATAAAATAAAAAACAAAAACGGAGAATCAAATTAAAAAAAAAAAATTAAAAAAAAATTAAATACAACTAAAAATAAGAATAAAAGGCAAGGAAGACTTAAAATAAAATTTAAAATATGAATTATTTCAAAAAAAAAATCAGAGGAGAAAAACAAATTAAAAATAAAATCAAATAAAATGGAATAAAATAAGTACAATAAAAAAAATGTGTTACGAAAAAATAAATCAAAATAAACTATAAAATGGAAAAAAATAAAATAAAATAAAATTAAGCTAAATAAAATAAATCAAAAAATCACATAGAAGAAATGGAAAAAATTAAATAGTGTAAGTAGAAAAACTTATTTACAACAAAAAAATTATTTAAAAAAAATAAATTTCAAAAAAATTTATTTTAAATTAAAACTATTAAAAACAAATATTTCAAAAAAAATTATGTAAAAAAAATTAAAAAAAAAATTATAAAAAAATATTAAAAAATTATAATAAAATATTAATTAAATTACAATTATAATAAAATATTAAATATTAAATAGAATGAATCAAATTAAAAAGGATTAAATATAATAAATTAAATATAAAGAATAAAATGAAATGAAATAAAATAGAGATAAAACAATCGAAATTAATAAGAAATTTAATAAAATAAATAAAAATAATAAAACAAAACATAAAATAAATAAATATAAAATACAATACAAAATATTAAAAAAAAAATCAAATAAAAAAAAAACAAAAAATATAGTAATATAATTATATTTAGAGTTAAATTAAAATAAATAAACAAATATATATATATATAAATAATAAAATTAAATAAATTAAAGCTAAGCAAAAAACATATAAGTGAAAAAAACAACACAAAATGAAACGAACTAAAAGACTAAAAATAAACAACCAAAATTAAAAATAATTTAATTAAAAATATAATCAAATGAAATGCCATTAAACAAAAAAATATTTATCGCCTTGCGAAAATATAGTTATCAACTCGAAAAAAAAGATATGCATTTGATAAAACTATAGTTATAAACTTGAAAAAAATATAGTTATCAACTTGAGAAAAATATAATTATCAACTTAAGAAATATATAATTATCAACTTAAGAAAACTATAGTTATCAACCTGAGAAATATATAAATATCAAGTTGCGAAAAAAAAAACTTATCAACTCGAAAATATATCAATTTGAGAAAATTTATTTATCAACTAGAGAAAAATATAGGTAGCAACTTGAAAAAATATAGTTTTTTGGTAAAAAAGGTAAAAAAATTAAATTAATTTAAATATTTATAAAATTTAAATAAATGAAAAATAAATTAAATAAGTGAAATTAAAAGGAAAATAAAATTAAATCAAACAATATAAAGAAAAATGTGGCAACGTTTCGTGCTTTAAGAGGAGATTATAGTTTATTTAATCGTTCAACTACTCAAGTAATTGGTAAAATTTTACACAAATTCGAAGAGACTGGATCGTTTACAGATATTGTAAGGCCTTTGCGTCATTGTTTTGCTCGTTCCAACTCAAATATCGCTGCTGTAAGTGAAAGTGTTGTGTAGTTCTCAAGAGCTGGAACTTTCTTACGGCACATTATGGCGTATTTTGCTCTTGATCTTACACCTACATTCCTATAATGTCCAGCTCACACAACATCAGAAACCAGCTAACCATTTACACCTCCGTAGTTATGTCGATTGGGTGCTTGAACAACAAGCAGTGGATCACGGTTTTACCAACAAAATTTTTTTAAGCCTCGAGACACATTTCTCACTCGATGTGGATACTTTAATAAGCAAAATTGTCGCATTGGGAGCTTCGAGAATCCTCAAATAATTGAAAAGAGGCCAAAAACACCAAAAAAAAAATTTAATGTCTGTTGCCCTCTTTGGTCCGGAGGTGTGATTGGACCTTACTTTGTTGAAAACGATAACAGTGAGACTGTCATAGCCAATTCGGAGCATTATGGTCGTATGACAACCGACTTTATTTGGCCTACAATTGAAGAACACGACTTGAACAATATTTGGTTCCAACAAGTTGCTGCCACATGCTACACAGCACGAGCAAATATGGCTTTATTGCGAGAGAAATTTGCCGGCCGCGTTATCTCTCATATTGGCGATGTCAATTGACCACCGAGATCTGGCGACTTGACACAGTTTGACATTATTTTTGTGGGACTACGCGAAAAATCGTGTTTGTGAAGATAAATTTTTATCTCTTGCGTACTTGAAAACCAACATTCGTCAAATGGTTGAGATACTGACCAACATGGGTCGAAAATTGCCTCAAACGTATCGAAGTTTGCAAAAATTCACAAGGCAATCATTTGAAAAAAAATATAGAAAATTATATAAATCAAATCAATTAAAAAATAAATAAAATCAATGGAATAGAATAAATAATCAAATAAAACTAAAATAACTAAAAATTTTCTCTTTTTCCACATTTTCCACTTTTATTTCCAGCCATAAAAAAAAATATAAAAAATGCTGTCACTTAAATGGCGAAAGCGGTTGTTTGTGCCTTCAACACAGCTGCGAGTGAAAGTTCTTGCTACAGCGCACAGAGCACAAAGGACAAACAAGACGATACAGTTACCCGTAATAACAATAGAATAAGAAAATCAGACACAAATCCTAATCTCAGCGCATAGAGATAACAATGGACTGCTGGATTTGTGATAATATTTTGCTTTTTCTTATTACATTTTTCTTCTTTCTATACATACACTAAATAATGACGGGTAAAAATGATATAAAATAAAAAAATAAAAATAAAATAAAATAAAATAATTGAAAAACTTGGCAAAAATATGCATTGTTCCGGCATGCGGGCGTTGTGGTTCAAATTGATCACGTTCTCTCGGCTCAATTGTGCTATACAAACAATGATTTATGAAAGTAAATATATATATGAATGCTATATATGAAAATTATTTATTGTATTTATTGTATGTATGTATGGATATAACCTTTATCATAATGATAAATGCTTAAGGGCTTTTGAAAAAAATTGTCCAAAAATTATATACCAGGAAAGGGAAAGAGATATGCAAGCGAGAGTGAGAGAGAGAGCCTAGAACCTCATTTACAGTAAAATAAATACACATAAATACATACATATGTATAGATTATATACATATACTCCCAATATTATATACTACTTAACGTATTTATGCGTAAAATCACAAATTTTGCGAACTTCTTAGATTCATACTCATCACGAGCGATTAGTAACATTATATTACTATAAATATATACATATGCACATATTAACAACTACACGTTTACCATATTCACCAACATTTACATTACAAATTTGCACGAATTACGGCAATATCGGCAATTTCAGCCCATGTGCTGCGGCCAGTAACAAATAAATGGGTTCGCTAATGAGTTTGCTGCAATGAATAGAGAAGTACGAGTGTGTGTGTGGGTGTGTGTTGTAAATTGTGTAGGATAAATATGTACTACAACATGTATGCATAAGTGCCTAGTACTAACGAGAAATGCATTTAAGAGAAATTTTCGCCAGCTAAGCGTGAAGGACCTACCCCACCACACACCACTGTTAAATGCCCGAAACAAAAACAGCAGAATCTAAAAGCAAAAACGAAAGACGTAAAAAACATTTTCTGCGAAATCTCTATAAATCCTGTCTCAAACAGTGAATATAGTAATAAGTGCGTATCGTATACTCGCATGTATGCATGTATTTTCGAGATAAATGTAAGCAAGTTTCGTCATATAGAATGGAACATAAGAAATGTTGTTGTTGTTCTTCCAGCTATGCCATGATGCTCTTAATAAAATTAAGTACTTTTGTTTTAAGTACTTTTTTGTTGTTGTTTTGGTGTGTTTGTTGATGACAACGACAACGACGACGACGGCGCCAAGCGTATGTGTATAAGCATTTTTAGGAGAAAAGTAATAGAAAGTAATAGAAACCAAAATGAAGTAAAAAAGGAAAAAGCAAAATTAGCAAGCGATAGGAAGAAATATATATATGAAAATATTCAATAAAGAGAAACAATTTAAATAAAATTTGTACATGTTTGAGAAAAATAAATTTATCTACTGGAGGATAATTATATTTTAATTTTCGGAAAAACATGAGCATACTTGAGAAGAATTTAGTAATGAACTTGATTAATATATAAATATCAACTTGAGAAAAATACAATTATCATTTTGAAAAAATAAAGTTATAAACTTGAGAAAAATATAATTACCAACTTGAGAAAAATATAATTACTAACGTGAGAAAACTATAGTTATCACTTTGAGAAAAATATAATTTTCAACATAACAAAACTATAGTTAACAACTTGAAAAAAAATAGAATTATCAACTTGAAAAAACTATAGTTATCAACTTGAGAAAAATATAATTTTCAACTGGAGGAAAATATAATTTTCAACTTGAGAAAAATATAAATAAGAACTTGAGAAAAATATAATTACTAACTTGAGAAAACTATAGTTATCACTTTGAGGCATATATAATTATCAACCTGAAAAAACTATAGTTATCAACCTGGGGAAAATATAATTATTAACTTGAAAAAACTATAGTTATCAACTTGAGAAAAATATAATTATCAACTGGAGAAAAATATAATTATCAACTTGAGAAAAATATAAATAAGAACTTGAGAAAAATATAATTACTAACTTGAGAAAACTATAGTTATCCAATTGAGAAAAATATAATTTTCAATTTGAGAAATATATAAGTACCAACTTGAGAAAGATAGTTATCAACTTGAGAAATATATAAATATCAACTTTAGAAAAATATAGTTTCAATTCGATAAAAATATGAATATCAACTGGAGAAAAATATGAATATCAACATGAGAAAACTATAGTCATCAGCTTGAGAAAAAATATAATTATTAACTTGAGAAAAATGTATTTATAACTTGAGAAAAATATAGTAATCAACTTGAAAAAAATATAGTTATCAACTTGAGAAAAGTGTAGTTATCGAACTGAGAGAGGTTAGTTACCAACCTAATAATACAATTTGCGATCTATGACAAGAAAACGAAATTTCGAGACTTCGCTTATTGTGTGACATGCTCTACTCCCTCATATTTACATAAATTTATATACCACAATAAAGAAAACACAAAAAAATAGAAAAAAATTATAACTAAAATAAATATTAAAAAAACTAAATACAAAAGAAAAACTGAAAATAGAATAACATAAGAACCAGCCTAGGACTTTTCAAGGACTCTCAGCTGTAAGCAGCTGACGTAACATTCTGTTTGGTGTTTCCTTTGGGGAGTCCACAAATTTGGGCCAACATTTGAGGGTAGAAAAGCCAAATATAAAAACAAATAGACAGAAATATGTACAAAAAAAAATAAGGCGAAAAAAGATGCGCCGCTTGTCAGTAGCAGATTTGTGAGTGTATTAAGGAGGGACGGATGATAAGAAAATACATAGTAAAGCAAAAGCAAAAGAGCGATATATTTTGCAAGAAAACAAACGCAAGTTTATCACAAAAATGACATATATGCAATAACAGTACATATGTGTACCAACATAAATACATACATATATTACATATGTAAATTGCTAAGCCACATAAAAACATAAATATTAAAAAATGTACGCTCAAATATTTCCTTTTTTTTTTTGCTCAACAGCTGCCCATATGCATAGCTATAAATTGTCATGGATTAACGTATAATCAGCCACTGTGTGCATGTTTGTGTATGTGCGTGTGTGTGTTGAGCTACTTATACACACTTACTTACTCATATAACCTATAAAAGTTTATGGACCACTAAACGAGCTTCAAGAGTACTTAAATCGTGGGAAATTGTGCAAAAACAACTATTAAATTCTGGTGTTTTTTGGGGAGGAAAAGTGCGAAAAGTTTTTTATTCTTTTATTTTTTTTAAATAAATCTGTGGCAACGACTGTTTTTGCCCTGGTTTAGCCAAACACTGCAAAATGTGCCTAAAAGTGGTTTAAGGGTGAAGGCATATTTTTCTTTTCTGTAATTTTCTTGATTTCGCAGCAAGAAGGTTGAAAAATGTCCACGCACGCTATAGTAGTAGTGCATGGGTAGTAGTGCTTGGTGCTGTGCGGGTGGTCATAGGTTCGCAACCTGAACAAAAGAACATTCATAATTGTAGAGAATTAATTAAAAAATTAAAAAAAAATATTATTTTTTGTTTCTCATTCAATTTAAAACCATCTTTAAAGATTTAAATCTTATTTTGAGTTCTTTTATCTTTAGGAATAATTAATTTTAATTTTTGAATAATAATTTGTTGTTGGCAAACTTTTTCTAACATATTTTCAGCTGCAAGCTTAGTAAAATTTCTTCAATTTGACCGCCCGTTTGGGTGGGTTTTACTGTGTTTTATCAAATTTTTAAATTAAAACTTCAAATATGTGGCAACCCTTTTTGAGAAATTTCTTAACTATAAAGGGTTGATGGAAAAAGCGAAAATAATTATGCACAAACTTAAACGAATTTAAATTATATAGATTTTTCGATAAATTTTCCAGTGCATTTCAAATATAGGCGAAAATTGGCAACAGTGTAAAGTGGATTAAAAGAGGAAAAATTATGTAAACTTGTTGGCGGGTAAAATCAAAATAGCTGTGCTCATAATTTTACTTATTATAAGACATCTCAAGCTCATCATTTTATTTTCCACAATTTTCTATTATTTTTTTTAGGAAATTTCACGTATAGCACTGGGAACACGTATAGCACTGCAACAGAGTAAAGTCTATGAAGAAAAAAAAAATTCTATTAACTAGTTCGATAAAACCAAAAAAATTTTGTTTGCTCATAATTATATATTTAAATGATCTACGTTTTTCGATTTTTTTTTTCAATAAAGTTCAAGCAAAGTTTACCGAAAATTGGAAACAGCGCTAAGTGTCTAAATGAAAAAAAAAACATGTAAAAACCACATGCTGGATAAACACAGAACAACTATGCTCACTAATAAATATATTTAAATTTTCTATGCTTTTCGATTATTTTTCAAATAAACTTCAAGCAGAGCACAGCGAAAATTGGCAACAGAGTAAAATGTCTACAAGGTAGGAAAGAATATGTAAACTAGTTTCGGATAAACCCAGAATAACCGTGCTCATAATTTAATATGTTTAAATTTTCAACACTTTCCGATACCTTTTCCAGTACATTTCAAAAACAGGTGAAAATAGGCAACATAGCAAAATGTCTAAAACAGAATATTTAATTGCGGAAACTGGTTGCCGGATAAAATCGAAATAATTATGTTCATAACAAAATATATTTAAATTTACTACCATTTTCGAATACTATGCAGTACATTTTGCACTCAGCATAGCGAAAATTGGCAACAGAGTAAAGAAAAAATTTTGAATTACTAAAAAATTAAGTAAATGAGCTCATATTCCTTGATTACTAATAGTTATTCATGGCTGATAGGTGCGATATTCATATACTAGAAACTAATGGCATTAACATGTTCTGCTGATTCCCACAATTGTCAAGTCAAGTGAATGCAGATCTCTCAGAGCAAAAATCTAATTTCAGTTATTCCATCTCCATATTATTGGATATGTAAATATGCTTATAAATAATTTATTATATCATTGAATAACAATAATTCCACAAAACCCACCAGCATAACTTTGGTTAGCAGGAATTTCCCCAACTCTTATCAATATGTCCACGTTAGCCTACCATGATTTGCTTAAAACGTCACAATATCTTACACATAATTACATATGTGTATATTTCAGCAAAAATTTAAGTAAAATTAAGTCTATGTCCACAGGCTGTACAGGCGGTTGACAGTATGTAAGATTATAATATCTCACTTCATACCAACAATGGCCAACTGTCACGAGCTGTAGTTGACATGGCATAGGATAAAACAGTTATTGTTAGCTAAAACGGGGTTTACTCAAGAGAAACCTTTTAAGTATTTATGTATGTGCGTAAATATGGCAATATCTGAGGTCTATAAGTATATGAGAAGCTTTACACTGATAAGCTTTGTGGGGTTTATTGGAAGCATTTGGCAAGCGTGATGTGTCAATACGATTAACGGACGGATTAACTGTGTTTCCTTAGTAGGCTTTTTCTTGAAATATTTACAGCTTCATTCCCTTAAAATTAAATTTTTTTCCTTTCAATTATTTTTTTATTTCTGTTTTATTTTTATTTTGTTAAATATTTTTTCTTACTTTATATCCTACACTACGTTAATTAATTTTTACTTTTATAATAAATTAATTTCCCAAATAAGTAACAAGATTTTGTATTTTTAATCTAGAAAAAAAATCTACATACATACACACATCTATTAGCAATTTTCTTTGTGCATGTCTTTAGTCATTAGCGTAATAATATTTCTTTGCACGCTTAGTGCCGCTGTTTTTCCGCATTGCAACATATGCATGTGCATTTATTTATATATATGTACATATATACGACGAGTTCACACACATTTTGGCATATCTTTAAGTTTACTCAGGCGCGCAAAATATTTGTATATTTGCGAATATTTAATTTTTTGTTTTCTCTTTAAACATTTGCAAGCAAAAAAAATTTCTCATTCGCACCCATTCATTGCTGTTGTAGTTGTTGCATAGTGAAATGTGTGCATACATATGTTAACCTTACGAGGAGGAAAAATAAATAGATATACAAAATCAAATATAACAACAAACACTGTGAATTAATAAGTGTATTTGCAATTTTGGCTGTCAACTAAGCAGCAAGTGAAATGTTAATCATACGACATGTATGCCCGCATCATCCGCCTTACTTTGCTTTGAAGAGCTGTGCTGTGTGCACATTCATAACTGTACGTCTGCGGGGTAGTATGTGTCTGCAGGGCAATTTGTGCTGATAATGAGTAATTTATGTGAACTTTTGGATGCTTAGTGCGGCAAAAAAAAAAAAAAAGAATTAAAAAAAAATATAAATAAATAAATAAAATAAAAAATTAAAAATATATAAAAAAAAAATTAAAAAATCAAAAAATAAGATAAAATAAAATAAAATTAAATATATTAAAGTGAAAAAATAAGGTAAAAAAAAACTAAAATAAAAATAAATAAATATAAAATGAAGTCAAAAAATTTTTTTTTAAATTTAAAATTAAAAAAAAATAAAATTAAATTAAAATAAATTAAATAAAAAATAGACTAAAATAAAATAAGGTTACGTTAAATTAAATAAAAAAAATTAATTAAGCAAAAAACAAATTAAATAAAAATAAAAAAATTATTAAAATAAAGAAAATTAAATAAAGTAAAACAAAATAAATAAATAAAATAAAATAAAATAAAACAATATAAATTTAAAAAAATACCAACTAAAAAATTAAAATTAAAATATAAAATAAAAATATATAAAAATTAAAAGAAAATTAAATAATACAAAATTAAATTAAATTAAATTAAATTAAATAATATAAATAAAATAAAATTAAAAAATTAAAAAATCAAAAAAATAAAATAAAAACAAAATAAAAAAAATTAAAAGCGAAAACAAAATAAAAGAAAACTAAATTAAAATAACTTAAATTAAAATAACTTCAATTACATTAAAAAAAAATAAAAAAAATTGAAATAAAATAAGGTTAAAAAAATAAAATTAAAAAAAACTAAATTAAATAAAACAAACTAATTAATTAAAATAAAATAAATTAAAATAAATTAAAATAAACTAAAATACAACAATATAAAATAAAATAAATAAAATGAAATAAATAAAATAATAAATAACCAAAAGAAAAAGGAGATAAATCAAATAAACAAAATAAAACTAAATTAAAATGAATTAAAAAATATGACGTAAAATAAGAAAATAAAGCAAAAAATATATAATATAAAAACTAAAAATTTTAAATAAATTAAACTACAATAAATTAAATTGAAAAAATTAAATTAAAGAATTAAATAGAATATAATATAGCAACATTTAATTAACATAAATAAATATAAAATAAAAAAGTAAAATCAAATAAAATTAATTTAATTAAAATAAATTAAAAAATTAAACGAAGAACTTTAAAAAGGAGTTTAAAAAAATTGTAAAAAAAATTAAATTAAAATAAATTATGCCTTAGAAATCATATAGGAAAAGATAATAATATTAAAGACTTTATAATGAATAATTGTATGAATGGAAATAAAACAAAATAAAATATAAAATAAAGACTATGAAATGAAAGAAAGCAAATGAAATTGAAAAATAAAATAAGTTTAAATCAAATAAGATAATATAAAATATAAAATAAAGAAATAAGTAAAGTAAAAGTAGAATAAAACCTAAAAAAGACAAAATTAAATCAAATAATTTAATATGAAATAAAATAAGACACAATAGAATATTATTAAAAAAAATAAATATTAATAGATAAAATATATATAATTTAATAAAAATAAATTAAAATAAAATAAACTAAATTAAAATTTAAAACAACGTAAATTAAAATTTTCATATGTTTCATAAACTAACAAAGGCTCAGGAAATGATTAAAAAGCCCACAATTCAGAAGTAAAATATTTTATTTTTTTCAAGGAAAAACATCACTTGTCCGATTTAATGCAATATGGCATAATTTTTCATTCTAACTAAAGTTCGCAACACTGCTTAAAAAATATATTGCCATTTAAAATATATGTTTTTTAGGGAAAATATTATAAAATATTTATTACACTGTTTTCTTTGCAAATCCGCTATACACATGTGCAAGCAAAAAAAAAATTAAAAACAATGTCGAAAATAGAAAATAATGACGTTAATCTTCTTAGTTATAATATGTACTAACAATATATTATAATATGTGGGTAGAACCCATGAATCACAACTGATTGATTTGTGTAAATTTTCAAAGCGATAAATTTTAATAGACAAAAATTTGGAAAAAAAAACCAAAATTTAATTTATGTGCTTAATATGTATGTATATTTACAAACAAAATGCTTAATCAATTTTAGAAATATGTGCCAGGCGGTTGTTGAAAATTTCCAAAAAAAGTTGAAACAAGAAAAAAATACCAATTAAATGAGTAAATTAAAAAGTTAAAAAAAAATTTAAGGGAATAAAATGTGAAAAATTTTAAATTCATATTATAAATAAAATTATCACAACAAGATATATGTACCACAATTTTTTTTTTATAAAAATGATATAATCAAAAATAAGAATAAAAAATAAAAAATAAAAACCAAATACAGAAATAAAAAATAAATATCCGCTCTGCGGTTTCCAAAATAAACGTAAATAATATGCATTTCAATTAATTTGTTTCATGATATTCCTTTTTTATTATAAAGTTTGAACCTTGGCAGTATGTAAAATATTACGTCATTCAACTGACCGCTTCGTGCATTTTTGCAAACTTCGGAACCAAATGTTTTTCAAGACGTGTTCTTCAATTGCAGGCCAAAAGTCGGTTATCACACGCCCATTACGCTTCGAATTTACAGTGACAGTCTCAGCGTTATCGTTTTCAACGAAGTAAGGTCCAATCACACCACATCCGGACCGAAGAGTACACCGCAGTTTTTTTTTTTTTTTTTTTTTTTTGTTGATGACCTGCTTTCAATTATTCGTGGATTCTCGTAACCCAAAATGCAACAATTTTGCTTATTTAAGTATCCACACCGAGGGGGAAATGTGCCTCGTTGCTGAAGAAATTTTGTTGGAAAAATTCCGGTCCACTGCTTGTTGTTCAAGCATCCAATTGACGTAACTACTGGCTTCAGTTGTTGTGTGAGTTGGACTTTACACGGTTGTAGGTGTAGGTTCAAGTGCAAAGTACACCATAATGTGCCGTAAGAAAATCCCAGCTTTTGAGAACGAACAAAAACAAACCAAAAATATAATATTTAAAAAAAAAAACCTTAAAATTTATGTTTACTGACACGAAATATGAAGCATAGTCGTAACTCCTCTTGAATTGCACTACTCTACCGAAACGGACGTAATTTCTGCTATGAATAACGTCAAATATCCACCGAGTGAATGGTGACAGTGGTGGAAGTGAAAATATGACAGATGGTTAAGATGAAAATTCAGACAATAATAATGCTCATCACTGTCACATTATGAACGCATTAAATATTAAATATAACTGTCTTTTGTTTAAGCACACTTAAACGCACACACACATACATATATTTTTAAAGATGTATAAATGTAAAACGTTGCATGATGAATTTAATAAATTCATTGCCATAAAATTGTCAAACAACAGACGGCATTTTCTTGGTTATAAATTAAGTGAAATTGTCAGGCTTCATTCATACTTCAACATGAATACATATACACGCATGTAAACCCAGCAGTCAAAAGAATTAGTTAAATAAGAATAATAAGAACTGGTTTGAAACTAGTATGGCAAGCAATTACTAAAGGTAGTGAATCAAATGTCTATTCTTATATGCAAGAAACTGATATTTTTAACACAAATCGTCCTACAACTTCAGAATTAACAACTTTCGGCCAGAAACATACCAGTCTCATACTAGTTCAATATCAAAAAAATATTCCTAGTTTAGTTTTGAAAAAAAAAAAATACATTTTTTCCAAATCTGCGATTTAATTTTTTTCATTTTGTTAAGTCATATATGTTAAGAAAATGAAAAAGAAAAAAAAACTTAATTTAAATACCTTAAAAATAGTTTTTAATTTGGTCAGTTTTGAGGTGTTTGGGTCTAGTGCGAAAATTCTACTCTCTACTATGCCAAATCTCCTTTATCTCGGTCAATTGCACAATATTCGCACCTAGAGCTGGATTTTGGTGTAAAAAAAAATTCAACTGATACCTACTTTTGAACTCCAAGAAGATCCGACGTTTTCGAGTCAAATTTTGTTCATCGATGAAGCCCATTTCTGGCTCAATGCACATGTAAACAAGAAAAATTGTCGCGGAATTTTGACGAAGAGCAACCTGAAGAGATTAAAGAGCTGCCATTTTTTCATCCAGAAAAAACAAAAAAAAACAACGGTTTGGTGTGGTTTGCGATCCGGTGAAATCACCGGTCCATATTTCTTCAAAAATGATGCCGGTGAGAACGTAACCGTCAACGGCGACGGTTATCGCGTCGTGATAACCGACTATTTGATGACTGAAATTGAAGCTCGTGATCTCCGTGACATTTAATTTCAACAAGACTGTGGCACTTCCCACACATCGCATCAGTCAATAGATTTATTGAGAGAACATTTCGTTGAGCAGATAATTTCACGGTTTGGGTCGATCAATTAGCCACCAAGATCCTGTGATATTACACGGTTGGACTTTGTGGGGATATGTGTAAAGTCTAAAGTCTATGCGGACAATCCCGCTTCGATTCAGGCCTTGGAGCAAAACAAAACGTGTGTCAGTCGCCAGTTACCAGTCGAAATGCTCGAACGATTCATCGAAAATTGGATTCAACGGATAGACCATCTGAGACGTAGCCTCAGCCAACATTTGAAAGAGATAATCTTCAAAAAATAAATGCCAAAGAATATTCTTTCGAATGATAATAAACATTTCCATTAAATTTGAATTTTTTGTGTTTTTTTTCTTTAAAAAAGTAGGGAAGACCGAAATGGATTAGCCGTTATTCGAACCTCTTGGCAATATTTCATACAATTTTTATGCGTTTTTTCTGCTTTTCTTCCTTGTCTTTTTATTTATCTTTTTCTTTTTCTTTTTCTTTTTATTTTTCTTATTTCTTCCTTTTCATTTGCTATCTATTTTTCTTCTTTCTTTTTCCTTTTGTCTTTTTTTCCTTTTTCACTTCTTTTATATTTCCGTTTTATTTTTCCTTTTGCTTTTTCTTCTTGTTCTTTTTCTTTTTATTTTTCTTTCTTTCTTTTCTTCCTTGTATTGCTTCATGGAAATGCATGATAATAAATTTTAATTTTAATCTGTAAAATTTATTACATCATTCGCCATGCATGCCTTTAAAGATATACAAATGTATACAAAAACAGAAAAAAGGAAAAAAAAACCAAAGCAATAACAACGAAATACGACAGCCTACGCAATAAATTGCAGTAAATCAAAGCTACGTGTATATAAATATACATCAAATTACTTACAATTGTTCATATTTACATAGCTCCATATTAAGCTGTTCATTTATGATATTTAAAAATGTATGCGTGTGTGTGTGTGTGTTTGCTATTAATTTTGCGCTACTCAAACTCAACAACATTTAGCTTTAATTTTCGATTCAACTAAGCTCGAAGGCATCGGCACCTTTTTTTCCTTCAAAAAAGTCATAATTGCAAGTAGTGTTAACTAGTTGTGAACTAGTATAGTTGCAACCTCTTTCAAACTAGTGCTTCAATAGAAATAAAATAAGCGTTTTAATGTAACTTTAATTTATGGTTTAAATTTTATGTTCAGAAAGCTGGTGCAGAACTAGGTACAATTACACTAGTTACTAATAGACTGAATATGAAATAGTTTTACATTAAATTCTAGCCATAATAGCTTAATCTTGCAGATTATATTTACAAAAAAAAAAATCAAATAAGTAAGACCAAGTTCGGGTGGATACACCAAATGATATTTAATTGGAAAGTCACCGACGTGACACATAGATGGTGCTGCTAGAGATAAATCCATATGATTTTTAGTTAGTCCTAACCTTCAAAAGACGCGTGTATAAATTTAACAGCTGTCAGTCGATCGATTTCACTTTTGATCAAAAATCACGACGAGTTGATGATTCGGAGCAGTTTTTGGAGATGTTCAAGCGTAATAAAACCGAGTTTTTTCGTCGGTATGCGACAATGGATGAAACACAGCTCCTTCATTTCACTCTGAAGTCCAATCGACCGTGATCTGAGTGGACTGCACACAATGAACCCGCTCCAAAGTGTGGAAAAACGCAACAGTCGGCTTTGTAAGCTTATGATGTCTGTATTTTGGGTTGCGCATGGAATATTTTCCATTGAATAAATTGAAAAAGGAAGGAAGGCCAACAGCAACTATTAAATAGCGCTACTGGACCGTTTGAAGGACAAAAACAACGAAAAAAAAATAAAGTGGTGTTTCCCCAAAACAATACCGTATCACAAGTCAGTGAAATTGATGGCAAAAATCCTTGAATCGGGCTTCGAATTGCTCCCGTATTCACCGTATTCACCGTATTCTCCAGAACTGGTCCCCAGCGACTATTTCCTGTTCTCAGATTTCAAATTAATGCTCGCTGGGAAGAATTTTTTTCGAATGAAGAGGTGGGTGCCGAAACTTAGGCCTATTTTGAAGCAAAGCACAAATTGTACTACAAAATTGGTATCGAAAGGGGAAGAGGGTAGAGGAAGCTATAAGCAGTGTTTTACCTTTGAATGAAACTGTGCTAACTAAAAAAAAAGAATTTTGGTAAAAAAATGTGTTTTACTATGTTAGGCCGGGGACTTTTCAATTGGCCTGTTATATTAAGTCCAAAGTTCGGAAAAAAAACTCTGGAAGTCTGTTATACGGGAGGTATGTCTACTTCGGAACCTATGTCGGCCATTTTTGGCTGAGTTCTTCTGTTTACTGCTTTAGATATTAGATCTCGAGTACAGCGGGGAGTGGAAATTAAAATATATTATATCAAATTTTTATCGTATTCTATTCTGTGAAATACCATTCTAACGATGCATAGAAGAGTTCTTGAGGGAAAATATTTAAAAGATGTTGAAACTAGTTTAAAAACAGTATGAAGCGAAAAGTGATCGATCGTATGCGTTTCTCTGCCGAAAAGACCACCACATATCCCTAGCATGCATTTGAATATTGGCCAACAGCGCTAGAAACCCTCCTTTTTCGGAACGATAATACATTCTCATGAGAGTTTTACATTATATCATATTGGCTGTGTTATCCACTGGACTTTAGTTTCATGTAAGAATTGAAGAACCATTAGTGTTTTCGGTAGATATGAACACAAAGACTTCTCTTATCAGCACCCTCTATACAGAGCTTTGCTATTAGAACCGTAAAAACTCAATATTACAGCCAGTTGTTTGACTCTTCCCATCAATGTTTCTTGCCACCTCGATTACCCTACAATTTTTGAATATCCCTCCCTGACAGCCTTCTCTTCCTCTTTCAACTTCTTTCAACTCATAGCATAAACGTGTCACACTTCATAATTTGTTTGAGCACAACGGCATCTGTGAGTGCGTTAAAACGCATTTACGAATGAAAAAGCGTGGACGGACCAAACACGCACAACCAGCCAGCCAAGCAACTAAAATCATCATTTGTATATAGAAAAAAAACGAAACCGGAAAACTGTGTCGAGCGGCATTTGTTGTGTTTAAGTGATTTTTATCCAGACATTCCTGACGGTTCATCATTGGGCGTCTTGTTTTTGTCAATTCGCACGAGCGGGTGTGGTCTGGAAAAGCATGAACGCACGCATTGGAGTGGCGATAAAATGCACGAGTTACACGTACACTCGTGGCATGGATAGGTGTCGCTGGTGTATATTAAATAAATAAATAAAATTCTTTAATTAGTATTTCGTGCATTTGTTGTTTATATTTAATCGTCAGTGCCAGAGACAGCAATTCTTTCATTGAATTTCACTGAATTTTTTCCGTTCATATCTCACTATTTATTTTCATATATTGAACACGCTTGATCGCTTTGATGGAGTAATTTCCGCGACGAATTCGGTAGCACGGCGAGTCGGTACAGTGTGTATAGAACACGCTAGGAAAGAAGTCAAACAAAAGTTGCGATTGTGGCCAATAAAAAGAGGGTGTATACCATCCAATTGATAATGTATCCATACAAAACGAGCAAATAAGAACTGGACCGCCATTTCGGAAGGGGTATACCCTAAAGATTGGCTCGATCCTTGCAACTGAACATGAAATGAGGATATAGGTTTGGATTCTTAAGGCGACGAATGCGCTTACTTGCTCGAAACTGGAGTGCTAAAGGGCTACACATCTTTCTAATAATCAGGTCTAATTCATTGGGCTAAAGAAGAGATTATAAGGCACAACTAAAATGCAACCCGGGATGGCTCCATGGTTAAATGTAGCGAAGCTAATTGGAATGATAAGGAGTGTATGGCAAAAGAACTTCGAAATCGTGCAGCACATCGGCTAAAACCTGGAAGAACCTGCTGATCTCCTGGAGGAAAACGAAAAATTCTCTAACCTGAAAGGACAGAGCTCCTCCATCTAAGTAGGCTCATTCCAAATAATATGAAAAAGGTGCTATATAATTCTAAGAATTCTGAGGATCTTGCTCAAAATGTCAAGGAGTTGCGAGCAGCTGTGACTAATTAGATCAGCAGCGCAACATTTGAAAGTAGTAGAAAAAAGCTTCAGACTCGTAGTAATCGCTTCAGATAGAAAGGCTTCAGACCCAATAACTCCTTACTTAGCAAGCGAAATCAGAAATGAAACATAAAAACTTCCTTATCGCGAAGCCAAGTGAAATTTTAAGGAAACCTTTCTTTTAAGGACTACTTCCGAAAGTTTTTATCAACAGCTTCGAGTCCATATAAATAGTAAGACCAGAGATTACTAGAAAATAAAGACGATTGACCAGAAATTTTTTCAGTCTGAGAGCGAGTATTGCTATGCTTGCGGTTACCATTGCTACACTTCCCTAGACATCCCTCAAATAACAGAATTTTTTACAGGAATCATTTGGATATTCTGCATGTGAGTGAGCCTTAAGAGCTCCCAAAAGTATTTCTTACTGAGCTGAATTATAAATATTGGTTAGGTTATGTAACACTATGTAACACCACATAGACTTGTTGGTCCTTTCTAGTGCCTGATGGAGGTTGAATTTATTTCGAGGTAGAAGGCCACAAGAGCCGAGTGATTAACATTGCGTACTACCATCCGGAAGGCTGACATGAAAATCCGACGGTCATTCAGAGGTCTCCTTAGAATAAACTGTTAATGTTTTTAGAAATATCACTAAAGCCAAACACTACAAATTGGAGGATAACCTCGGCCTAAATATCTAAGACGAGTTCTAGCTTCAGCCGGTTAGAAGCAGATATGGAATTCCGAGGTCTCACTATGTCTGCTCCTATACATTTTCCAGAGAAGTTACTGCTACAAATGACGATTTTGCTCGCATTTGATGTTATTAGGCCTACAGCCTGTGCTGGAGTCTTTTCGGAACACCGTGTGCTGTCCTTCGCAGCCATTGGACATGATCTTGACGGTCTTGTTTGCCGTTAAATCATTTCATCTCACTTTGATCCACCTTCCGGCCCTCTCGCAAGTTTCATATATTTTTATCCACGTTTTAAAACCCCTGCGGGTTAAGGGCTCAAGACTTGACCCGCGGTAAGGCATATCTGCCGCAAGAGGCGACTAAAATCCAATAGTTCTCGCGACTGTCGGCTCTTTATACCGGAACGACCAGGATTTTTATCCGGCCAAGGACTGTCACTCCCGCAATATTCCCCGAAGCCCAATTTTGGGAATTTTCTGCGGTTACAACAACCACATTCGTACTTCCAGTACTGGTTCGTATCGCCAGATTGATGACACGTTCGTTAATATTTTGAGCAATGCCCTTGTGGACTGAAATTCTGTAGATATGGAATTAGTTCCCTGCAGCTACCTAATATACTGCTTTTCTGCTTCTAAGGACACTTTCCGACGGAGTACGAACTGAGATAAGTTCAGCAGCCATCTTTACAGCGGAGAATTCCTCGTCTGGAAAATCTTACAGAATTATGGGCATTTGATGTGTAGCCTGAGATCTATATCTCAGCGCAATAGATTTCGGTGCCCACTCATAATTGGTTCTGGTTTAGTTTAACCAGGACCAGCTCCGAGTCATTCTGAGCCTTCATAAACTGGAGCCGATCTCTTTTGCGACCAAACTCGGAATTTTGGGATTCCTTCAGTCACTTTCTAAGAGCTGTCTCGCTGACAACCTCCACCGTTTCAGTCCCGGACCATTGACTCTTATGCTTTCCTCCTCTTCGATACCCCTTCGGTGCTTACCATAAACTCGAGCTATAAATAACTATACTGCAGTAAGCCTTTTTTATCCCTTCTTTCTCCTACAGCCCACACAAAGCCGCAAAAAAATATATATATGTTATGTGAGAACGAATTAAAGGCGAATGAGGCGATTATGAAGGAAATAAATGGAAAAGTAAGTCAATTGGAGCTCAAGCTCAAAAATGACAGCAACAACAATAATAACAACAAGGGAAATGGGAAATGGGAAAAATAAATCAAAACGGAAATGAGAGTAGAAAGAGTGAGAGAAGAGAAGAGAAGCAATGGAAACGCGAGAGCAATGTACTCATTACTCGCCTCTACCGCGCTCTCTTTCTCTCTCTCTCGCCACCAACAACACATTAACAAAGCGAATTTCTTTAACAGCCACACAGTGTGTGTATGTGCATGTGTACATTTATAGAAATATGTATGCAGTGGTGTATGAATAATTGAAGCGGCGGCGTTGAAACGGACATAACTGGCAGCCGGACGCAGCGTGGCGGATACGCAACCTACATTTGGGTGAGTGAAAGCCGAAGAAGAAGAAGAAGAAAGTATGTAAATAAAGCACACGCGCACACAGTTACGCACAGATATTTTGATAATGAGTTACCCTCCGGTAGAAAAAAGGGGAGAAAATTATGAAAATGTGACAGCCTTGCAGGGGACTATGGTTGACATTTTTTTGTTTGCGCTCAAGTGAAGCCAAGCACACGCTTGATTTGTGCTCTAATCACATTTTTATTATTTTTAGAAAGGAAAAAGTTCTTCAATCAAATAGTGGGTAAACGCTCAAAAAAATTAAACTAAATAAATGAGAAAAAAAATTTTAATTAGAAATAAATAAATAAATATTGGAAAAAAAAGATTTATACTAAAAGCACCCCACCAAAGTCCCAAAATCGTTGACCCACATCGTGTGAACCTCTCTAAAAATTATTTTACTTTTTTTTGTAAGCGATTGCGCTTATTTAATGCCGCTAATAGTGTAATTTATTATTATTTCGATATAAGCACGCAAGCTTCGGCTAAAAATAGTGCTTAGAAATGGGTGACCTCTTTTGTGTGCTCTTAATTGAACTGAAAATAAATTACGGTTGATTTGGAAATAAGGACAATTAAATTTACTGAAATAAATCAAGGTTAATCAGTTGGACAATTTGATCAAATTAAAAAATTTTGAGTTCTATTTGATATATTTTATTATTATTTCACTTATCTGAGAAATTAAATATTGTTTTTTCTATATTTAATAGCTGGATGTTAGTTAATATCGGACTAGTTGCGAACTAGTTTATTTTAGTATTCATAAGTGTTTTAAATTACATAATAAAACAAAAATAGTTTTGTTTGTTTGTATCAAGCCATCTTGAATTTCCCTCTGAGAGCTAAAATTCGTGATTTCGGTCTTAATAATATTAGATAAATTTGTAAATAATGTTGAAAACTATTTCTATAACTATTAATTTTCGAATAGCATACTTGCGATCTCGCGATAACTCAAAAACTTATCAATAAATATTGGAAATTTTTATAAAATCTTTTCATTTTAAGCATAATTGTTATGAAATTGTGTTAAACCCCGATTTTTTTTATTTTTTTTTTATTTTTTTTATTTTTATTTTTTTTTTTGTTAAAGAAAAAAATAAAATATGTGGAATAAAAAATCGTAAATATAACTTGTCGTACTCCGAATAATTTTTGTGAATTTTTTCCATTAGGAATAAAGCGTCCGTCCATTTGAAAGAATTTGGTTAAGAGGCAAGGACACACTGTGATCCTGAAATGAATTGAGGTTGGACTCTTCACGAGGAAGACAAAAAATCGTCAATACAATCCACCATCCTTAGGAGAAAATACCATAATATCCTCCAAATCGGTTAAATACCTCAGAGCAGTAAAAAAAAACTTGGAGCTCGAGGGTACGTATCGAAAACAGGCTCAGCAAAGCGCTTTGTATTTAGTATATCCTTAAAAGGGTCATTGGGACAAACAAAAGTGCTGTGAGATCCAAACTCGTATATGGAGCATTCGTAATTGAAAAGTTCAGACCTGCCATAGTAAAAAACTTTTTTTTTTTACAAAATTCAATTTTTTATTCAACACAGTTCCCTACAAGGGTGATACACTGATTATAGCGTTCCTCCAACTTTTCGATACCATTTTTGTAGTACGATCTGTCCTTTGCTTAAAAATAGGCCTCAGTTTCGACGATCACCTTTTCATTCGACGAAAATTTCTTGCCAGCGAGCATTTATTTGAGATCTGAGAACTGGAAGTAGTCTCTGGGGGCAAGATCTGGCGAATACGGTGGATGGGGAAACAGATCAAAGCCCAATTCATTGATTTTTGTTATCGAGTCCACTGCCTTGTGACACGCTGCATTGTCTTGGTGAAACAGAACTTTCTTTTTCTTCATTACCTGATATTTCATTCAATTTCAATTTACAATCATTAAAAATCATTTTGTGCGTCGTCGGTAACAACCTCATTTGGGCGTCAACTGAGTTCACCGTCTTCAGTGCTCATTTTTTGCTTTAACTGTATGTTTCTCCTTCAAAAAGCGATATTTTTTCAACACGCAAAATTCCTTTTTATTCCTTTTCCACAATAACAAACGTTGCTTCACTCAAACTGCTTATTTCACAATCTAATGTTAGGGCTAACTAAAGATCATATGAATTTAATTCTATTAGCGCCATCTATGTGTCAGCTAACCAATTGAACTGCTTTAGTTGGCGACACTAATAAAGAATTGTTGTAATAAACTTTTAGAACACATGATGAAACCTACCTGGCTTTACTGAATACTATGGGAACTACTACAAAGGCCCTGAAAGTCATCCACGACAACAGACCAATCAATTTTAATTTTTTATTTTTTATAGCTAGTCCCCTAAAAGCCCTTGACAATTGGGTATAATCTTCTAACTGGAAGGGAAATGACAGCATACAGAATGTACTAACAGAACTCGAACTACCGGGGAAAGAGAAACCTTCTGTAAGACACCAACTTATGCCCTAGCGACAAAGAATGACAAAGACATCCATATATACGGTGATGGGTCTAAAATCAAGGCAGGCACAGAAACAGTGTTCTTCTGCGACCGCACCAATAACCAAAGATACTCTTAACTCAATGACTACAACTTTTATTTCCAAACAGAGATTGCTGGGTATTGCTGAAGGTGTCAATTGGGCCACCGCTTCCATAGGAAAATCTATTGTGTTTCTGGTAAACAGTTAAACTTCAAATAAGTCGATTCATTGTGTCAACACTAAGTCCAAATATGGAAAGAGGCAATCAAGATACTAACAAGGGAGAACTCAGGGTATATCACTTAGATGTAGAAGGCCATGGCCACAAACTACATAGGTAAAAAGTCGAAAATATGGAACATTAGATTTGCGGGTAGTCGGCTTTCAGCCCACCGAAACGTCATATATTTAACGCTGCTACTATCACCAGCTTTATGGAGGTGGGCACAACGTATGGTTGGAAGAAAATCAAACATTTAATTAAATCGACCGAAATGTTTGCGAAACCATAGTTGGATTCAGTAGGGGAAAAGCACAGTGAGCCTAGTCAATGGCTTAGGCGCGGCTAGCTGCAGTCAGTACCCCAATTTCTTTCCTCAACCAACAAAAAAAAAATTGGAATTTCTCTAGAGGACTAAGAATTCTAGCTGTGTTTTGGCCAGAGAAAAAGTAGTTACAGTCGAAATTAATTTTTTTAAACATCAGTAACTAATGAATTTAAAAAAATACTATTTAAAAGTAAAAAAATAAATAAAATTATATAAATAAAATTTTGGACTACCTAATCACAAGACTAGTTACAAAGCGGTGCTACTTATAATTAATATAGCTTAGAATTATTTTCTAATTTATATATTTACTTCATTTTGAAATTATTAATTTTTAAGCTAGTAAATAACTAGTTAAATTTGGACTAGCTAGGAACTATTTGTTAAAACTAAAATGAATATAGGGTTTTCCAATAAGAGTGATATGATTTCTATGAAAAAAAAAACACACACTAATTGTTAAGGAAATTCAAATGTTTTTCTTTTATTAAATGTGAAGTACAATCGATACAATTAAGTACTGAATATAACATCATTCAAATGGCTCCACGACTTCTTTTGATGAACCCAATTTTTGAGCACTTTTTCCACTAAATCAAGTCGTATATCATGAACAGCACATTCAATATTGACTTTTAAAGCTTGAAGAGAGTCTGGTTTATTGCTAGAGACCAATGACTTCAAATAACCCCACAAGAGGTAGTCTAATGGCGCTAAATCACAACTTCTTGGAGACCATTCAATATCACAATTTCTTGAAATAATCGAATCTGAAAAACTTTTCTCGCAATAATTCGATTGTTGCACGTGCTGTGTGACACGTAGCGCCGTCTTGTTGGAACCAGATGTTGTTAAGATCAACTTCTTCCAATTGTGGTCATAAAAAGTTGATTATCATCGATCTATTCCGCTCTCCATTGACAGTAACGGTGCTACCACCAGCTTCATTTCATTTCGAAAGAAGTACGGACCGATGATTCCATCAGACCAAAAACCCAACCCCAAACTGTAAATTTAGGTGAATGGTGAATGCAGTGGTTGTTCATGGATAATTTGTGGATTTTCTTCGCACCAGAATCGAATTTTTTTTTATTTACCACAGCACTCTGATGAAAGTGAGCCTCATCGGAGAATGTGAGTTTCTTAAAAAAATCGTTATCATTTTCAAGTTGTTCCAAGGCAAAATCAGCAAATTCACGACGTTTGTGGTGATCCAATGATGAAATTGTAAACATTACTGAATACAATGAAAAAAAAAGACAAATCATGATATATTAAAAATTACCAAAACGACACATAGAAATCATATCATCCCTATTGGAAAACCCTGTATTTATATATATCTTTTTTTAAGAGAAATATTTGTTGTTACACACAAATTTATGTGTTTCCAAAAAAAAAAAAAAAAAATATATATAAAATTATTATTTTCACTTGTAAACTAACATACTGACCAACATATGTGTGTAAATGCCATTTATATTTGTAACAACAGTTTGTAGTTAAATGTTAGTTATCTACCACGCCTTTATTGACTTCCCAAAGCAGCTGTCGCCTGCGAAAACAACTGATAAATTCCCCAAGCTAATTATGCTATTAACATATTTCTATTATAGAATATTTCAACTATAAATACGTATATATGTACGTAAAATAGCGGTTATTATAGTGCTTATATTACTAATTATAAAACGCCTTGTCACTTAGCCGCATATGTTATGTGCATATGTACATCATGAATTTTTACTCAAGCAAACAATATATGCATACCGTATGGGTATGAGTATGAGTATGAGTGTGAGTAATTATATGTGCATAATAGCACGAGCAAATACCTTAACATACTCATACATACTTATGTATATTTATATAGAAACTCATACCATAAGATGCTTATGCTGAAGCTACCTTATGTTAAGTAGTTGATATATGTATGTATGTCAACACAGTGTTGTGGTATCATCATGCGCAAAATTACTACTTACATATATATAGATCCTTTGTCATCAATATGGCATGAATTATAATGTAGTGGCATAGTTAGACGCACACACACACATACATACTTTATCCACACGAAAGGTAAGTAATATATAATTATGTAGCAAATTATGTATGAAGCTGCATATAAGGGGTGATCCAAGTAGAGGTACTTTTTTCAATAGCCTTTTTTTGACAGATCACGCGTGAGTCGTGCCAAGCTGTCATGTTATTTTCGTTCAGTATTGTTTGACATTTCATGGCATGGAAAGACTTACGCCTGAACAAAGTTCACGAATCATTTAACTTTATTACGAAAATTCACGTTTCGTAAAGAATGTGTTTCGTGCACTTCTTTCAACTTATGGTCAACAAAATCGACCTACCGAGCGTACTATTCGCAACACCATCACCCATCTTGAGACCCAGCATTCATTATTGTATAATATTCCACCGTATAGACCACGTTCAGCATGACAGTGTACATGAAGACCGTGGAGAGTCGATTCGGCGTTGTTCGCAGCAACTCGGACTGACATATGGAACGACTTGGTGCATTTTGCGTCGATATCTTAAATTGAAAGTGTACAAAATACAGCTTGTGCAAGAACTGAAGCCGCTCGACTTTCCCAAGAGACATTGCTTCGGTCTAGGGGCTCTTGAAAGGTTCCAAGAATATCCGAAGTTTTCGGGCCAAATTTTGTTCTGGCTTAATGGGTATGTAAACGAGCAAATTGCCGCCATTGTGACGAAGAGTAACCTGAAAAGATTCAAGAGCTGCCATTTCGTCGAGAAAAACAACGGTTGGGTGTGGTTTGTGGACCGGTGGAATCATCGGTCCATATTTCTTCAAAAATGATGCCGGTGAGAACGTAACCGTCAATGGCGACCGATATTGCGACATGATAACCGACTATTTTATGTCTGAAATTAAAAGCTCGTGATCTCCGCAATATTTGGTTTCAACAAGACGGCGCCACTTCCCACACATCGCATCAATCAATGGATTTATTGAGAGAACACTTCGCTGAGCTGATAATTTCACGTTTTGGACCGGTCGATTGGCTACCAAGATCGTGTGATATCACACCGTTAGACTTTTTCCTGTAGGGATATGTAATGTCTAAAATCTATGCGGCAAATCTCGCTTCGATTCAGGCCTTGGAGCAAAACATCACGCGAGTCATGGAAAATCGGACTCAACGAATGGAACATCTGAGACGTAGCCACGGGCAACATTTGAAAGAGATAATCTTCAAAAAGTGAATGCCAAAGAATGTTCTCTCGAGCGATAGTAAACATTCCCTATTAACTTTGAATTTTCTGTGTTTTTTCTTTTCTTTAAAAAAGTAAGGAACCTCGTAATGGATCATCCTTTAGTATTAAGTAGGCAATCAACCAGACATACATACATATTTGTATGTGTGACTTAACCTCTTTGCTGCATGTATGTATGTCAGCACATATTTACATATTTCTGCACCCTTTGGAGCTTGAATGGCGACAATATTTTGCCATCATCAACATCCAATTTCTGTTATTGTAAATCTCTAGTTATACAAGTATATACACATACATACATAATTTTAAGATATTTTTATTTTATTTTAATACTATATACGACATAAATACGGCAACAACAACAGCAAAAAAAAGTAAGCATAATCATAATGAAAAAACAAATTGGGTCAACAACTGTTGCCAACATTGTTTGGTTGGTTGGTGTTGTTGTCGTCGATGAAACTGATGATGTCAGCTGTAAAATGGCATAGAATTATGTTCATTGTGTTCTTGTGTACAGGTTGTGTGCTCTCTGTGAGTTTATTTTTTATTATTATTATTTTTTTTTTTTTGCCACAAATTAATATACTACACAGTGCTGCTTGTTGCTGATTTTATCGCTGATATTATGATAATGCAGTGCTAGTACTTCGATAGTTAGTAAACAAAAAAAAATTATATGTATATATTTTTAATAAAGAGTAGCAGATTGTGTTTGTATGTATGTGTATATTGGTAAATAAGAAATACACTATAACAGCTACTATGGAGCATGACTACCCATCGACTTTTTAGTTGTTCGAACTGGGAAAAAATGACAACGGAACTGCTTAATTAAACGTTCAAAAGGAGCCAGTCGAACATTAGTTAATTTTAAACTAGTTAACAGGTCAATTGAAAAGTCTCCGGTCTACAATAGTCAAACTTATTGTTTTGGCAAAATTCATTTTTTCGAGGGTGATACACTGATTATAGCGACCCTACAACTGTTCGCTACAATTTTTGTAGTACGATTTGTCCTCTGCTCCAAAAGAGAACTCAGTTTCGGCGACCAACTCTTCATTCGATATTTTTTCCCAGCTAGCATTCCTTTGAGATCTGAGAGCAGGAAATAGTCCTTGAGGGCCAGATGTGAAGAAACGGTAGATGAAGAAGCAATTCGAAGCCCAATTCATGGATTTTTGCCATAGATTTCACTGACTTCACTGATTCCACGTGTGACACTTTTTTCGGCGATTTCGTCCTTCAACCCGTCCAGTAACGCTATGTAATCGTAGCTGTTGACGGCCCTTCATCGGTCGGCATCCCAAAATACAGACGCCATAACCTTGCCAACCGACTGTGTCGTTTTTCCATGCTTTGGAGCGGGTTCATCGTGTGCAGTCCACTCGGCTGATTGTCGATTGGACTTCAGAGTGAAATGATGGAGCCATGCTTCGTCTATTGTTACATATCGACGCAAAAGCTCTAGTTTATTACGCTTGAACATCCCCAAATACTGCTCCGAATCATCAACTCGTCGTTGTTTTTGGTCAAAAGTAAGCTCGCGCTGCATCCACTTTGCGTAGAGTTTTCTCATACCCAAATATTTGAGAATGATATGATCTACACGTTCAATTGATATCTTAAGGGTGACTACTATTTCATTCAATTTCAATTAGCGGTCATTCAAAATCTTTTTGTGGATTTTTTGATGTTTTCGTCGCTAACAATCTCTTTTGGTCGTCCCCTGAGTTCACCGTCTTCGTTGCTCATTTCACCACGTCTAAACTTAGCATACTAAACCTTGATGGTTGATTTTCCTGGGACAGTGCCCGGAAACTCGTCATCAAGACAAGTTTTTTGCTTCGACTTTATTTTTCCCATTCAAAAAGCAATATTTCATCAACACGCGAAATTCCTTTTTATCCATTTTTTCACAATAACACAAGTTGCTCCTCTCAAAATGCTATAATTCACAAACTAATGATCCGACAGCTTTCAAATTTATACGCTTTGAGTTTAGCAAAAAAAAAAAGAAAAGCAGGAGGAACTACGTAGCGAACTAAACAGGGATCCTTGGGGGTTTGGGGTACAGAGTCGTGATGGAAAAAACTCGGCGCTAGCAGCAAACCTCCACATTTCATTGGCAACAATCTTCTCCGCATACTATAAACTACTTCTACTCTAAAGAATACTTGGACGTACGAAATGTTTCAACAGCGTCCAGGGGAAGAGCATGATTGGAGCCTCAGAGGGGATATTCTACAACCCTCACTATCTTAGCTTAATGATTAAGAGTTATCTAAAGGGGATAATTCTACTTTGACAGACAACAAAAAAGCTCAAGGAGATGGCACACGAAGTAGAAGTCCCCAACCTCGGAACCACAGCTCCGGAATGTCACCTACCTTGACATGCCTCTGATAGCACATATATTGTGTGGCTTGACCAGCCTTTTCTCAAACCCATAACAGAAGTTGCTGCTTATAAAGATGAAACTATCTATACCTATAGAAATGGATATGCACACAACCTCAGATACATTAAGTTCAATATCAGTAATTAATTACTTAGGTGTATGATTGAACCCTAAATGCTCCTACCTAGATTGAAAACCAGCACGCAGCGAAAATTGTCTCCAAAATCACTTCTTAGCTTAACAGACTGATGGCTGACCGACTGATTGAATGACCGACTCAGGAAAAAGATAGCACCTAAAGGTGGAAATTCTTAATATCTCACTCTACGGAGCCGAGTTATGAGCCAACTCGCACGAGTGGAATAACAGACGAAAGATATTAGCCAAAGCGTACCGCACAGCAGCTTTGAGAATAGTGTCGGTACAGTATAAGGCGAAAGTAAACCCAGAACCAATGACAAAACGTGACCGATGGACGGCCGGGCTAATAATAGACGTCAGAGTATGGACAAGTAGTAAATTCGGGGAAGTAGAGTACCCCCAGGTGCTGTCCGATTACGAATATTTCCAGAAATATACTTGTATAAAATAAGGGAAATCCCAAGATCCGGCAAGTTGAATGTATCATTCAAGTCATAGTTGGAATACTAAGAAGGGTGTGACAAAGTGAGAAAAAAATTTTAAAAAACCTACAGAAGTTTGTAGAACGCGTACTATGAACGAAAAGGCAGTATCTGGATGCCAGTGGAGAGATGTATGTAAGGCTCACTATGCGAAGAATAGAACGCCAACCCCAAGTAATGCGAAAGCTCGTTTTGGATGGGAGATAGTTCATGAGAGGAGAGTTTTTTAGTGAACTGCATGTAACAGATACCGTTAGCAATCCTCACCAAAAGTAGTTCGCAACTAGTTACAAGCTAAATCAGACACAGTTTGGTTTGGGATTAACTTAAAAAAAAATTTTTACGTGAACTTTTAAGCTAATCTAAATTGTTTCTAGCAAAAGCTCTTAGGAACTAGTTACATTCGGACTAATTGGAAACTAAATACAAACATACCAGTTCAAAATAATTGAAGCAATAAAATTGTTAAAAAATATTATTTTTTTGTTTTTTTTTTCTTGCTGATACTTTTACCATCATTAGCGCCAACTTCTCCCTACCTTGTGACAGGTATGTATGTATGAGTAAATCAAATTACAGCTGCCGCTTTAACACCAAGTTACAACAAAATCAACATCAACAACAACAAGGTATTTAACTCTCACTCTTATTTTAGCAACAACATTTCGCCGGCATATGTCTATGTCATAATATAAAGTTGTCTCATTGGCTAACCAGCAAAAATAAAGAAGAAAAAAGCAATGGCAACAGCTGCTGGACGTCCGCAATATCGATGACCTCATGCAACATGCAACACATATGTTTATTAAATAATTTATTGCACTTGCAAGCTACTATGGGGTGTGTGTGTGTGTGTGTCGGCATGGGTTTGTGGGAAGTGAAAGAGAACGTTCAATGACGACGACGACGAAGACCAAGTAAGCTGGCGCTATTTAGCAATGCAACAAGACGAGTATTAAATCAGGCAGTGGCAGTTGAGGATATAGGGGTAGAGAGGTAGTTGTGTAGTAACTGTTGTTGTTTGTGGCACCCTGAGACTCCAAGATATTGTCATATTGTTGTAGTAGTTTTGTATTTACATTTTTATTTTTTTGCTTATAAACCTTTATGGGTCACCATATATGCTTGGAAGATTGTTTGAAAAAGTTGTTGCATACAACAATGTTGCCACTTTAATGTTGGTAATTTTTATTAATATTATTTTTTCTCTCTCATTTTACTTCCTTCATTCAGTTTCTGCACTTCGGCTCCCTTTCTATTCATATGTATATTGAGGGCAAAAGTTTAGCTACTAGCAGCGGTCTGTTCGCCAATGCTCGTGTTCGTGTCTCAAAGTGGGTTAACTTTTTTATGCTGACTGCCTAAGCTATGCTTATGATGCTCAGAAGTGCTGCTTACTGTTGGCTTTTGTAAGTGTTGTTGTTGTTGTCATTGACATTACGTGTTTGGCAGTTCATTGAAAAGTGATAGTGGATAGCGTTTATTTCATTTAATAAAAAAACAAGTTTAACTAAAAAATAAAAATTAGACAAAAAAATGTGCAAACAAAACGCTTTAATTTACTATTATTAACAACAGTTATTATGCCAAAAAGAAAAAATTAAATAAAAGAAAATATGCTATCTTCTCTGTTGATTGACTGCCCGTCCGTCAGCTATTGACAATCTCACGTATGCTCGGTGTCTGGCCAAGCACGTAATTTTGACACATTATGTACATGTTTTACATATACGCCTAAAACCTGTTATAAAGCACGTAGGAAAACTTGTTTCGCTCTCACCTCAGCTGCTCACCTGTCTCTGTCTGCACTAGGTGTTAAAATTTAAGCTTTCTTGATCTTTGAACTCAAAAAATCCATCAAATATTTGTTGTTGGTTTTTTTCTAATTTTTTTTATGTTTTTTTTTTTTATAACCATTTTATATTAATTTTTTTCTATTTGTTATTTTTAATTTTTTTTTTATTTCTTTTATTTTTTTTCTTTGAATTTATTTATTTCTTTTTTACCTTCACTTTTAAGTAATATAAATTTTCTGTTTTGATTTTTTTAATTTTTTTTTTTAATTTTTTTTTAATATTTTTTTTTTTGATCTTCAATTATTTTAAATATTTTTTTTTTATTTTTTTTTATTTTTTTTTTTTCATTTTTTTTTTTTGTTC
The DNA here is from genome assembly GCA_030068015.2 of Neoceratitis asiatica. Classification (NCBI taxonomy): domain Eukaryota; kingdom Metazoa; phylum Arthropoda; class Insecta; order Diptera; family Tephritidae; genus Neoceratitis; species Neoceratitis asiatica. The sequence goes on from CM061526.1 coordinate 66,230,419, forward strand.
TTTTTTTTGTCATTTTATTAATTTTTTATTATTTTTCTTCATTTCGTTTTTTAAGTGTTCTTTTCAATTTTTTTCTTTTTTAATTTGTTTTTACTTATTTTATTTTTTTCTTATTTTTACTTTTGTTTTAATAACTTTTTTTTGTTTCAAATATTTTTAAAGTTTTATTTTAATTTTTTTATTTAATTCTTTTCTTTTATTTCTTTTTATTTCTTTTTTAAATAGTGATTCTTTATTTATATTTTAAATATTTTTTATATTTTTTGTTGTTTTTTCTAAATTTTGTTCTAATTTTGTTTTTAAATTTTTTTTCCTACTTCTTTTTTAAACTTTTTATATTTAGTTTTACCATTAACTTTTTTTCAACTTTTTTATATTAATTTTTTAATTTATTTTTTATTTTCAGTTTTCTTTCTTATTTTTTTAAATTAATTTTTTTCTTTTTTCCTTCATTTTTAAATAATATTAATTTTCTCTTTTAATTTTTTATTATAATTTTTATTTTTATTTTTATATTTTTTTATCTTCCATTTTTTTTATTTTTAAATAGTTTTTTTGTTATTTCATTTATTTTTTATTTTCTTCATTTCGTTTTTTAAGTGATCTTTTTTAATTTTTTTTTTTCATTTTTATTCTATATTTTATTTTTAATTTTTTTAATTTTTTAATTATTTATTTTTATTTTTTTTTTTACTTATTTAATTTTTTTTTCTTTTTTTTCCTTTTTTTTAAATTATTATTTTTTACTTGAAATATTTTTAAATTTTTTGTTTTAAGATTTTTTATTTAAATTTAATTTCTTAAGTGAAGGAGACGTTTTTAATGATTTTTTTAATAGTAATTCGTTATTTATCTTTTGTTATTTCTGCCATTTTTTTTTTCAAATTTTTTTTTTCATTAATTTTTTTTCTACCTTCTTTTTTAAATTTTTATTTTTAGTTTTAGCATTAAATTTTTTTTTTATTTTTTAATACATTTTATTTTTATTTGTATTTTTTAATTTAATTTAATTTTTTAATTATTTTTTCTTTGTCTTTCATTAAAATTTTTTTTAATTTTTTTAATTTTATAAAATTTTTTAAAAATTTTTTTCTTTAATTTTTATTAATTTCTTTTATTTTTTATTTATTTTTTTTCTTCAATTTTATTTTTTTTAAGTATTAAATTTTTTAAAGTAATTTTGTAAAGTATTTTTTGAAATTTTTTTATTCTAATTTTTTTATTTAAATTTATTTTCTTTTTCAGATTAATCAGTGAAATATTTTTGTTGTAATTTTTTTTTAATATTATTTTCAATATTTTCAATTTATTTCCTGTTGTTAATGTTTTCCTTATTTCAAATATATTCAAATTTATTTTTCATTGTAAATTTTTATATAATAATAATATTTTATATATTTTTAAGATTTGAAATATATTTCTAATTTTTGTAATTTCTTGTTTTCAATTTTTAATTTTTTCGATTTTTCTACTTTTCTTACTTTTAGTTTTTAAATTTTCAATCGTTTTTATTTTTGTATTTTCAATTGTTTTATTTTTCCATTTGAAATTTATATTAGTTTGTAAATTTTTATCACAATTTTTTTTTTGGTACATTTTAAATTTTAAAATTTTTTTTATTTCAGTTTTTTCACATTTGTTTATTCCCAACGAAATGATTTTAGATGAATTCAAAGTGTTGAAAAATTGTTTTTTTAATTACACCAACAACAGCCAAAGTGTGCACAAAATATTATACGGACTGTGGCACCGGCGCAAGAAAACAATGAAAATACGAAGTAAGCATGAGAATTCAAAGCACGCGCTTCACAACGCTCAGCAGTAACGCTAAGGGCCCTTTACCAAAGCAGGTGAAATTACGAAAAATAAATACTCAGCAACAAAACACTACGAAATCACTTAAATCTCAACCACACGCGCACGCTGCTAGAGGCGTGTTAAGATTATAGTTTTGTGTTTATTTATAGAAACACATTTACTGAAGTATGAATACATACCTATGTACCTACCAATGTATATAGTTATTTGATTTGGTTGCAGTGAGCAACTGTGAAGAAAAGCTACTCCTACAACCGCATACATACTCACACTAATTATTTATTATTGTAGTTGTTGCTTTTGCCACTTATATTTTAAGTTAGCGCTGTCTAAGTGTTTTGCATTGGCCAGCTGTGGGTATTTACGCTGACAATTCTGCACATGGGGATGTAGCTCAGATGGTAGAGCGCTCGCTTAGCATGTGAGAGGTACGGGGATCGATGCCCCGCATCTCCAGTTACAAATTTTTTTAATAACTAATTTTAATGAGTAAATTTCATAATTTACTATTTCAATATTTGTAGAGATGTTTGTAGCTTACCTGTAATGAAAAGAAAAAAATTAAAATTAATAAATTTGGAATGTATAGAATTGTATGCTCAGGTATAAACGTAGGTAAAATTTAATTTACGGTCAAAATAAAAAAAAGAATAAATGAGCATTTTACTTTATTTTGTTTTTCTATAATTTAATTATCTTAACTCATTTTTATTTATTTAATTTTTCAATTATATTTTTTGTTTGTTTTTTACTTGGTTTCATTTTATTTTATTTTACATTTAATTTAATGTAATTTTTATTCTTTATATTTTATTTTTTTATTTTTTTCTTTATTTCAGTATACTTTGTTTATTATTCCGTTTATTTTTTTCCTTCGTATTTTTTCAATTTTTTCTTTTAGACTGTTTATATTTATATTTTTATTTAAATTAATGTAATTTAATTAATTTTTCTTTATTTTATTTTATTTATTTTTATTTAGTGGTATTTTTTTCCAATTAAATTTTTATTTTCTTTTCTTTAGTTTTTTTCTATAACCTCTAAATTTTTTAATTTTTTTTATTTAGTAATTTTCAAATTTTTTATTTTTACACTAATTGTAGTTATTTTACTGCATTTTACTTTATTTATTTATTTGTAATTATTTTATTTTTTATTTTATTTTATTTTATTATTATTTTTTATTTATTTCAATTTTTATTTTATTTTATAACTTCTTTATTGTTTTTAATATTTTTAAATTAACTTATTTACTAAAATTTTATTTAATTCATTTAATTTTTTTTTCGAATAATTTTTTTTAAATTCATTTCGATTTTTTATTTTATTTTTTATATATATTTTATTTTACTTTCTATTTATTTATTTTTTATTTTTATTTTTATTCACTTTTTAATTGATTTTTTTTTTAATTTTCCATTTAATTTTTTTTTTCATTTTATTTATTTTTGCTTTAATTTTCAATTTTTATTTTCTTTTTATATGTTGTATTTTTTATATTTGATTTAAATTTTCATTTCAATTTTTTTTATTTTTATTTTTGCTTTTATTTTTTAAATCAGTTGGGTTTTTATTGTTATTTTTTTTTAATATTTTTTTTTTCATTTTAACTTTCAATTTTTATTTTCTTTTTATATGTTGCATTTTTTTATTTTCAATTCTATTTTAAATTAATTTTTCAATTTTTTATTTTTATTTTTATTTTTACTTTTTAATATCATTTTTATTTCTTTTTATTTTTTTTTATTTTTTTTATTTATTTATTTTATTTTTTTATTTTTTTTTTCATTTTTTTTATACTTTATTTAATTTTTGTTTACATTTATTATTATTTTTATTTTAATAGTTCATTCTTTTTTTCAGTATGCTTTATTTTTTTATTCCGTTTATTTATTTTTATTTGTTTTTTTTATCTGCCCTCAGAATGTTTATTTTTTTTTAATTTAATGTATTTAATTTAATTTATTTATTATGTTTTATTTTATTTTATTTTTTCAAATATTTTTTTTCATTTATTTGGTTTTTGTTTTTTTATTTTTTTATTTTATTTTTTTATAACCTCTATATATTTGAATATTTTTTTATTTGTTAATTTTTTAAACCTTTAAATTTTATTTTAATTGTAGTTATTTTATTGCATTTTACTTTATATAATTTTTTTGTTTATTTTTTTTTTTGGTTTATTTTTTTTTTTGGTTTATTTTTTTTTTATTTATTTTTTTTTATTTTTTACTTTTTTATTATTTGTGATATTTTTTAATTAATTTCTTTATTTTAATTGTTGTTATTTTTTTGCATTTTACTTTATTTTATTTTATTTTATTTTTCAATTATTATTTTTTAATTTATTTTGATTTATTCATTTTAATTTTTTTATTTTACCTTTTTTATTTTTCTTTATTTTTTATTCTTATATTTTTTATTTTTTATTTTTTTTATTTTTATTTTTTATTTATTTTTTGCTTATAATTAAATTTTTATATGTTGATTGTTTTATATTTGATTTATATTTTAATTATAATTTAAATTATTTTTTAAATTTTTTATTTTTATTTTTATTTTTTAATATCATTAAACTTTTTATTTTAATTTTTTTTTCAATTTATTATATTAATTTTTTTTTTGTTATTATTTTTATTTTAATATTTTTTTATTCTTTTTTATTTAATTTTTTTTATGTTTTTTTTTTTTAAATTTAATTATTTTATTTCATCTATTAATTTCATTGCAGTTGACTCAAAAAAACATTGCTAAGTATTAGTCAAATAAAAACACACTCTCAGAGAGTTGTTGCCCACTTTTGAAACAATAAAATAATTCCTGTAGAGACAAGCTCTTCAATAAACGCCGCCCATCGCGACAACCCTTTAACACGAACACCAATCATAGTTCGCGCACTGTAATTAGTAAATAAGAAGCAATAATAACAACAACAATTGCACCAACTAAATTTATTTGTAAAAATTTCGTATTTCGTTGGATAAAAATGGTTTGCGTCGTATTTAGTATATTTAGTATGTAAATATATACATATGCAGACACATATGTATGTTTGTTGCTTGATTTGTTGGCGTATTTATCTCTCGCTATTTATGCGCAAAGCAATTTAAATTTTATTTCCTTATTTACGTTTCTGCTTTTACATTTGATTTGCGCAAACATTGGCTGATGAGTGATTTCATTGTCGTTCTAACGCTTAATTGCAGCGTTGTTCTTGCTGTTGTTGTTGTTATTTTTTCTGTTTATTCTTAGTTTTTGTTCTGTGTAAACTTGTTAATTAAAAACACAAAGAAAAAATGCATTAAATTGCATTTGTTTATATATTTTATCGATGACCTTAAATACCAATTGCAGGTGAATTATGTAGATTAGAAAATATATGTATAAATGAATGTATGAGTGTAGGCCTGGAGATGTAGATTTGTGTTATTTTTCGAATAATTACCTCTTTTCCCAGATCTATTTTAGAGCATTACGAATATTTTTTAAAAATTGATTGAAAACTTACGCAAATTTTTTAATTTTATACAAGATTTTGATAGTTTTGTAATTGTAAATTTTGAAGTTTTAATGGAAGAAAAAAGTTTGGAGATCATATAGTGCCGATAGTATTGAAGTTTTCTCAGAAACTTCAAAATTCGATGGTCGACTAGGAGGAGGTATTTTCTCAACTACTCCTCATAGGAACTCTCATTCAAGGTATCAGATCACTGCAGCGTGTTCCAGGCCGAAAGCTCTGCTGTCAACGGAAACGAATACTCAGTAAGAGACATACATATATCTTCATCTTCGTTGATAGTCAGGCAGTAGTTACTCTGGAAAAGTACTAAACTATGGCCCAACTCTGTAGGTGATGACTGAACAGAACAGACCAACTTTCATTTGGTTGCCTGGTCAAAAAGACATAAAAGGCAAACGAACTTACCACACAGGGTATGACCAAGTAGATTCTTTCGGGTAAAGAAAACACATGCAAGCAACTACTAAAGATATTCTTTCACAAACAGCCTCCGTTAAAATGGTGACAAAACTTGACCTGTCGCAAGTCGAGGCAAACTTGGATTTAAGGGGACCAAAGAAGGTCGCACAGCTTATATTCTCTGAAATGGGAGTACAATTATAAGGTAATTGGGATTCTTAAGTGGCATTGACTTAAATGAAGAATGAATGAATGAAGATGACAGAAGAGTTAGTGGCTCCTTTCAGAAGATGCCGTAGGAGCTACATCAATACAGAGAAGGATGACAAGACTTTCCAAACGTTTTATGATAGTACTGCTCTAAGCAGACATAGACTTTTAAGTTACTTGCATGGCTTTTTTTAAGTTTTTCCCGGCGCAGAGTTTAAGGTAAGTCCATATGGGAGTTCAATGGATGGAAAAAGGGCCGTAGGCTAAGAGCAAATTTCTCGTGGTATCAAAATGGCCCGAATCAGTACATATAGATAAAATTCTATGCTCTTAACGACTCACTGACGCATAAACTCGCACCCTGACCCGCTGTACCGCAGGTAAGACCTGAGATTTGGGCGGATTTTTCAGGATTTTCCGAAATTCTAGCTGAAAGGGGGTGAAAAAAGGAGGGACGTAAGGATGCTTGTGAACTCTCAAATTATTGCCCCCATCTTGATCAAATTTCGCATTTGCGATTTGATCTAGCTTAGAAAAAATGATACTTTTTTCAGCAAGTGGATCTCAGGATGATCTCTTCGAAAAAATCCTATATATGTTTGGATGAATATTTGGAATATACAAGTAAATAGCCTAGACTAATAAGCGGATAACTTTACCCCCGGGTGTGATCTATCCGCAAAAAATCGTATTTATTGTTGTTGTAACTGCAGAGAAATTACCCAAATTGGGCTTCGGGAAATATTGCGGGAGTGACAGTACTTGACCGGATAAAGAACCCGTCTCGTTCCGGTATAAAGAACCCACTGTTGTGGGTACTATTGGATTTTAGTCGCCTCTTACGACAGACATGCCTTACCGTGGGTTAAATTCTTGAATCTCTAACCCCCTAATCGTATTTGTACTTTTATATGACTGATTTTCGGAACACCAATAGCTCTTAGCCTGGATTAATATGTGGATAATTTTGCTCTCTGGTAAGTAGTCCGATCTCAAAGCTTAATGTCAAGCTCTACAGGTAGTAGAAATATGCTATCAATTTATATATAGCATGCTCCACAGTAAATAGCCTGGTGATTCTAACACCAAAGAGAATAGCAAAATAAAGCTAAAACACATAAAGTTTTCTAAAACATTTTTCGCTTTCATTTCGTTTTTAACTCTTTTCGATTCTAGTCGATATTCCCTTGTTCAGTGCTCCAAATGAAGCTGTCAGAATCTTATGCTCTCGAAAAGTCCAACAAGAATAGTAGTTCTGGTATATGAAAATAAGAAATAAAGATTCTATTGTAAAGGGTGATCCAAGTAGAGGTACGTTTTCAATAGCCTTTTTTGACAGATCACGCGTTAGTCGTGTCAAGCTGTCATGTTCCTTTTGTTCAATATTGCTTGACTTTTCATTATGGAAAGACCTAAGCCTGAACAACGTTTACAAATCATTCAAAATTATTACGAAAATTCACCTTCTGTAAAGAATGTGTTTCGCGCGCTTCGCTTAACTTATGGTCAACATAATCGGCCTACTGAACGTACTATTCGCAACACCATCACCCATCTTGAGATCCAGCATTCATTATTGGATAATATTCAACCGAATAGACTACGTTCAGCACGCAGTGAAGTGAAATATAGCGGCGGTCGTAGCTGAGAGTGTACACGGAGACCGTGGAGAGTCGATTCGGCGCCGTTCGCAGCAACTCGGACTGACGACGTATGGAACGACTTGGCGCATTTTACGTCGAGATCTTAAATTGAAAGCGTACAAAATACAGCTTGTACAAGAGCTGAAATCGTTCGACCTTCCCAAGCGACATCACCTCGCTCTATGGGCTCTTGAAAAATTCCACGAAGATCCGATGTTTTCGAGCCAAATTTTGTTCAGCGATGAGACCCTTTTCTGGCTCAACGGGTGTGCAAACAAGCAAAATTGCCGTTTTTGGGACGAAGAGCAACATGAAGAGATTCAAGAGTTGCCATTTCACCCAGACCAAAAACTACGATTTGGTGTGGTTTGTGGTCCGGTGGAATCAGCGGTCCATATTTCTTTAAAAATGATGCCGGTGAAAACGTAACCGTCAATGGCGAATGTTATCGCGCCATGATAACCGACTCTTTGATGCCTGAAATTGAAGCTCGTGATCTCCGCGACATACGATTTCAATAAGACGGCGTTACTTCCCACACATCGCATCAATCAATAGATTTATTGGGAGAACACTTCGGTGAGCGGATAATTTCACGTTTTGGGTCCGTCGACTGGCCATCAAGATAGTGGGATATCACCCCATTAGACTTTTTCCTGTGGGGATATGTAAAGTCTAAAGTCTATGCGGACAATCCCGCTTCCGTTCAGGCCTTGGAGCAAAACAGCATGCGTGTCATTCGCCAGTTACCAGTCGAAATGCTCGAACGAATCATCGAAAATTGGACTCAACGGATGGAGAACTATCTGAGACGTAGCCGCGGCCAGAATTTGAAAGAGATAATCTTCAAAAGATAAATGCCAAGAGTTTTCTTTCGAATGATAATAAACGTTCGCCATTAAATTTGAATTTTCTGTTTTTTTCTCTCTTAAAAAAAGTAGGGAACTTCGAAATGGATCAGCCGTTATTTATGAAATTAAAGCACTTCTTATTAGACGCTTTGATATCAAGTTTTGGGATTTAAAAACAGAAAGTATACCAACCACAACAGTTTTCGAAATATTCGAAAGAAATTTAAATTTCGGAAAACTTTTTACATTATTTATTTAATTTGGATATGAAATTTTCAGTTTATTTTTAACTTTTTTTATTTTTTATATCCAAAAAAAAAATTTTTTTTGTTAGGTCGGTGGTTAACCTCGTTTATTTTTATTTTCTTTAAATTTCGAAATTTTTTTTCAGCATTTATACAATTTTCCTTATTTTTTTTAAACATTAATTGCTTCCACATTTTAGATTCAAACAGAAATTATAAAATAAAATACTAAAAGCTTTTGAGCATAACTCATCGCCGAAAATCCGAATATTCAACAAAATTATTTACACAATTTCATGCCACGAAATTGTAAATTTATATTATACATGAATCATTTAATAAATGTTCCATTACATTTATTATTCGCAAACAATTAAAATTCAGCTAAATCAACAAAGTGATTAGGGCAACAAAAGACCTAAAAAATCGAAAATATTGTTGAAATGCAAATTTCAATATAAAATGCCGAATACAAGAGAAAAAATGTAGTAAATGTTGTACAAAAAAAACTGTGGACAATAATCAGCAATTGTTAATGGCTGGCGCAGAGATGAACTAAAAAAAACCGTCAAAGCTCGTTAGCCAACAAATTAAAGTACTAAATCAATTTGAAACGAAACGGCATAGAATTGAGTCACATAAATCGAATGACGACAAATATGGTAAATAGTAAACATGTAAATATGTTAACTAAAAAAAAAATATGTAAATACCATATGGATGATGTTCAAAAATGTGCAAATGTGGTGGCAATTCGAGCATCGTTTTCAGGTTAAACTACATATTTGTATAGACACATATGCGCATAGCGCCAACCAAAAAAGGGTTGAGGTGAGTGACTTTTGCATGCATAAAATCAGAGAGAAAAAAATTTAATAAATTTCGAAAAAAAAATTCAAACTAACTACTAACTAACTGGTTTACTGACTTCATTTTTTTGCTGTCGCTGTTTGTTATGCAAATCAAATGGATTTGTGGCGATTTCTTATTCTTTTTTATTATCTTTTCTATAAATAAAAACTCACTGAAATAACTATTTACAGCAGGGTACGCATTATATTATTCTAATATCCACATGTGACAGTTGAATGTATAAAATTTGCATTTACATGTAAAAATTGTAATCAGGCGTAAAAAAAAAAATTTTGCCACTTGTTTTTTTTTCTTCTAATTTTTCTGACACCCAGATATAGTCATCAAATTGTGCGTCACTTGTAAGTCAAAAAAAAAAAAAAATTATAAAAAAACTAGAAACTGTCAAATGTTGATATTATAATTTATTGTGGTGAAATAAAAGCGCGACGAAACTAAGCGTAAGCTGTTGATAATGGCTCATAAAAACTTGTATTTTAACAATAAAAAATGTATTTGAATAATATGCTGTTTGACGGCTTTAAATGAAAAGGAAAATAAGCGGTACATCTGAAGATTTTTTATTTATTTTTTTTTGGCAGAAAAGAAAAAAAATTTCTGTGTGAGTTGTGCAGAAATCGCATGCGAGAAAAATTCACCAGCAGCAGGCAAATTATGGGGTATTAGGGTATGCTTATAATCGATGTTCACCATTTTTCTCATTTTGATTTGGTTTTCCATCTCTATACCCTCTTATTTATTTTTTAATATTTTTACTATGATTTTTTAAATCATTAAAATTAAATTTTTTTTTAAATTTTATGATTTTTTTTATATTTTACTAAAATTTTTTTTAATCTATCTACACAAAATTCTCCTTTTTTATTTTTTTCTATTTTTTTTCTTTTTAATTTAAATTTATTTTCCTTAATATTTAATTATTTCTCTTTTTTTTCTTAATTTAAATTTATTTTGGATTTTATCATTCAATTTTTTTAGTTGTTTACTTTAGTTAAGTTTAAATTGTTCTTTTTTTTTCTTATACATTTTTTATTTATTTATTATTTTCAAATTTTTTAATATACTTTATATTTTATTTTTAAGTATTTAATATTTTGTATATTTTTTATTTTTATTCTAATTTTTTTTCATTTTTTTTTTTATTTTACTTTTTTTTCAAATTTCTTTTTAATTTTTTTATTCTTGAATTTTTTTTATTTAAAATTTTTATAGTTTAAAATTTTTTATGTTTTTATTTTCAGTTTTATTTTAATTCTTTAACAAAAAATTTTTTATTTTTTTGTGATTTATTTATTTTATTTTTTCAAATTTTTTAAGTTTATTTTTTTTTATTATTTAAAAAAAGGAAATTTTTTATTTTTTGTTTGTCACATTTTTTTTTGTCCTCGAACTTCTCCAAAACGGCAGAACCAATCTCAATGAAATATCGTATATATATTCGTTAGGTCTGTGAATAGGTTTTTATATTTTTCATACCGGCAGGTAGATTTGGAACTGACATATTCGAAAAAATCATATTTATAGTTCGATTTACTGGAAATTTGGTATATAGGTAGCTTTTTATTTAGATTAGTAAGAACATTACTTTTTTCTCGGAGAAGTGAACCGAGCTATTCGAAATCTTATTTTTCTACAGAAAATTGTCCTGTCACAGTTTTTGTCCTGGAACTCCTCATATACAAATACTTAGCTAGATTAATAATGCAATAAAAACTTAATATTTTGTATTAGACGATGCCTGATTACGGCGTTTTATCAATGTAAAACCAATTAAAATAAAAATTGGACTAAATTCACAACAACGTGTGGCTGAATCTGCGTTACTCTATATTATTTATTTTATTTTTCTTTTTTTTTATTATTAATATATTTTTATCTTAATTTTTTTTTAAATTTATTAATTTGAATTTTATCTTTATAATTTTTAATTTTTTTTTAATATCTTTTATTTAATTTATATCCCCCTATTTTTTTAATTATTTTCTTTATTTTATTTTAATTCTTTTTGTTTAATTCTGATCATATTTTGAATTTTTTCTCTAATTTTTTTTTATATATTTTAAATTAATTTCAATTTTTCCTCTTTTTTAATGCTCTTTTACGTTTTTTAATGTTATTCTTTAATATTTGGTTTAATTTTTTCTCTATTTTTTATTTTCTATATTTTTTAACTTTTTAATTTTAATTTTTTTTTAATTTTTAATTTTTTTTGTGTTGTTCTAAATTTTTTAAATATATATATATTTAAATTTTTATTTTTTTTTAAATAAATTTTATATTTTTATAATTTTGTATATTTTTTACTTTCTCATTTATTTTCATATTTAATTTTTCATTTTTGTATTTTTAAATTTTTAATTGTTCATATTTGTTTTTTCTTTGTTTTTTTATTAAAAAAAATTTTTTTTTAGTTTTTTTCTTGATTTTTTTTCTTTATTTTAATGTTTTTTAGTTTTAATTTTTTTAAATTCATTTTTTTATTTTTTTATTTTATTTTTATTTTTTCCTGTATTTATTAATTATTGTTTAATTTTTTTGATTTTTTCCTTTATTCTTAATTTTTGTTTTGTTATTTTCGTATTTAAAAATTTTTTTATTTTTTTATTTTTTTTTATTTTGATTTTTTTTTAATATTTTTTTTTTATATTTAAAAAATTTTTTTTTTAATATTGTATATAATTTTTTAATTAAAAAATTTTTTTTTCATTATATTTATTTGTAATTTTGTTCCGTATATTTTTAGTTTTTATAGTTTTTTTTTGTTTTTTTTTCATTTTTATTTTCATTTCCTTTTTCTTCTTTATTTATTTGTTTTTCATTTTTTTCTTTGTGAATAGCTTATTTTATTTCTAACTAATATATACTTCTTTTTTTAACTTATTATATTTTTGTTTCCTTTATTTAATTTTTTCAAATATATATTTTTTTTATATAATGATTTTATATATTTCTTTTTTTTTCTATTTTTATAGTTTTTTTTTTTTTAGATTTTTATATTATATTTTTTGTTTTGTTATTTCTTATATTTTGTATATTTACGTAGTTTCTATAATTTTTGTTTACACGGCAATATCTTGTTTTTTATTTAAATATATCTGTTTTGATTTTTATATATATGTTTATTTTATTTGAGATTGATTCTCGTTTAACTATTTTTGCTTTAGCATTTTAAATTTACTAAATGTTTGATAATTTTTTATTTATTTTGACTCTTAAAAATTTTTTGTCTTTTGATTTTTGTTTCAGTCTTTAAATTTGTCATTTAATAATTTAATTATATGTTTTTTTATTTAATTCGTTTATCCTTTCTTTTTAATTTTTGTTTCAATTTTTTTCCTATTTTCGTATTTTTTATATTTTCTTTTTATATCTGGTCTTACTTTTTTATTAATTTCATCCTTTTCTCGTTTTGTTATTATAATTGTTTTATGTTATGTTAATTTTATTTATTTTCTTTTATTTTTTTCGTTTCATTTTTAATTAAACTTTTTAATATCTTATTTTTTTTCTAATTTTTTATTTTGTTTTTTCCACTTCTCTTTCCTTTGTATTTTTTTATTGCTTTTCTACCTCCTGCCTTACGTTGTTATTATTTTTTATCTCTTTATTACTTTTTTAATATTTTTTTTTTTTACCTTTTTCTTTATACTTATTTTTTCTTTCATTTTTTATTTTTATTCTCTTAAGCTTTTATTTTTTTATTCGTTTTTTTTATTAAAGCTTTTCATATTTTTTTTACTTTTTTTATATCTTTTTTTCAATTATTTAATTAATTTTGATTATTTTATTTTTCTTTTTTTTAGCTAATTTTTTTTCTTTATTTATTAATATTTTGGTTTTTGTTTCAAACTCCACACCCTACTAGTTCAAACATTCACACAGATCTATCTAAACATTAACACTCGTACATGTATCCGCCTTTGTACGGTGTAAAAAAACGGCAGTTTGTGAATAAATCGCTGGTATTTTGCAAACATACAAAACGGAGGCACATACAAATATGTAAGTATGTATAAATTTTATATAAATATGCATTAAAATACTTGTTTATACTTGTACATAAATCTAAAGGTATATGGGAGACATGTTTGCCAACACACAAGTTAGATATGCAATGAATATTTGAAGTTTTGACTTTGGATTTGGATTTATGTTAACTGTGGCGAGGCGCATTTCCGTCAGCGGCGCCGGTGTATGCGCTACACGGAAGTCACAACAGCAGCCGTAGAAATAATTATAGAATAGTAGAATATAATTATAACAGCAAATATGCGAATTAAAAAAGAATTGATTTTATAAAAATAAATAAAATAAAATCAAAATAAATAAAGTAAAATGAAATACAAATGGGAAAAAGTACAGAAATTCAAAATTATTAAAATAAATTAAAAATTAAATGAAATTAAAAAAATTAAAATTAAAAAAATTAATTTTCTGTACTTAAATCACGTGTGAAAATCTACTACTCGTTTAAAAAACTTAAATGTTGTTTTTATTTTTTTAATCTTATTAATTTTTTGGTTTTAGATTTTCCATTTTTTTTTTTTTATAAAATTTTCTTAAAAAACACCTCATTGCATGTTCTAAACATCTGTGCATGTGCACACAACTGCCTTTGTATATGCGCTTAGGGTGCAAGACGTCAAGTCAACTGCAACAATAATGATAAATTATTTGATAAATTGCCGTGCAAAAGCAGGCACATGGAGTAAACAGTCATTCAAATCATATGATAATTACGAAGAGCAAAGAGTAATACCTAATAAGTAGTTACATATATATAAATGTACTTATAAGGCTATTGCCATTGAAATGTCACAGTACAACGTCTATGGGGAAAAAGCAAATAAGTGAGCAAAATTAATAAAATATATTAAAGCTTTAAGCATGAAAAAAACTGAAAAAAACAACCAGCGAATGCAGCAAAAATATATGTATGTACGCATGTAAAATTATGAAAGTTCTAAAGTGACCTGAAGGCAGTTCATGACGGAACTTTCCACTTTTAAGCAGCTCAAAATATTATGATGATAGAAAAACTTAATTCTATACATAAATAGTTATTTGCTTTCAGATTTTTGCGTATATATATATATATATATAAGTATGGATTTGACTAATATACCGACAGACGACTTTAATTGGTGTAGAATTAAAAAAAATTAAAATTTTATTAAAATTATTTTATCTTATTTTTCTATTATTTAAATTTTTTATTTATTTTTTTTCTTTTATTTTTTTTTCCTTTATTTTTTAATTTTTTTTTTAATTTTTTTTTTTTTTTAATTTAAATTAATTATTTTATTTTATTATATTTTATTTTATTGTCTTTTATTTTATTTTATTTTATTTTATTTTATTTTATTTTATTTTATTTAATTTAATTTAATTTAGTTTAATTGAATTGAATTGAATTTAATTTAATTTAAATTAATTTAATTTATTTGATTTGATTTGATTTGAAATTAAAACGCGCTGCGTACTGGTGGACTGAGAACATAGCGCAACCGCAAAGACCTTGCTTTCACCTTAGGCGTATATATACTAAAATCAGGAAAAAACAAGGGACAACAAATATGTAAGTATGTAAACAGAAGCAACAATATATCACGCTGCGAAAATAGAACTTAAACTCGCAATCGATTAAAGTAAAAAAGGAACATGGGAAGAGCTGCGCCACGATTTAAAAAGGAATCCGTGGGACTTAAGATACAAAGCCATTATGGGAAAGTTAGGTGGCAGAGCATCTCCGCCCTAGCTGAGCGCCTCAAAATGGACCGAATCGTAAATATACTATTTTCCGACTCATCAAACAATAGTGGATGAAGTAGATGCTGAAGCTGCTCCTGCAGAGTTACTGCCTTTTACAACTGAGGAGCTGCAGTCAGCAACAAGCACGTTGAAGTCCAAAAAATCACCTAGCCCCTACGGAATACCTGTTGAAGTGCTAAAAGTCATAGCCATCAGCCGTCCTAAAGTACTACTGGACATGTCATAATTAGCGCTGGCGGTCTATCACCAAAACAATATGGATTCAGACCCAAGAAAGCGACATTAGGTGCCATTGAGAACATAACGAGAAGCGCGCAATCAACTCACCGACGGTTATATGCAGATAATATTGCATCAATATTCCCGTGGTACAGAAACGTACGAAGGAAATTTAACCAGATATTGATACGTGGCTTGACACGCACGGCCACAGAAAAGATCGAGCTCTGAATACACGTAGGGACGTAAATTATTTAGGCATAAAATTGGACCCAAAGTTAACTTACAGGGCACAAATGAAACACGCCGGGGCACAGGGCACAAGTGATAACATATCGACTTAGCAGGTTGATATCCAATATCGGGGGACCTACTGATGCCGGCAACTATTAGTATTCTACTTTATGGTGCAGCGCTACGGGCATTAAATAAAAATAAGCGGTTCTAGATTATAGCCAAAGTTTATCGTACAGCAGCATTAAGGGTGGCGTCAACATACCGTACAAAATTACAAAAAAATAAATTTTTCTAATTGCGGTCGCCCCTCGGCAGGGAATGTCAAGCCCCCCGAGTGTATTTCTGACATGCAATAAAAGCTCCTCATAAAAATCCATCGGCCGTTCGGAGGTTGCTTAGAATAAACTCTAGGTCCCTCCATTTGTTGGTAAAAAACATCGAGACGCAAAACCACAAATTGGAGGATGAGCTCGGCCGAAAATCGCTTCAGCGGTTATAAAGCGCTAAAGAGCTCCTAGCACTAGAGAGAAAGTAAATTTTAGACGTTGAAAGTCTTAACCGAATCAATTGATAAAAAATCCATAGAAATTTCTAAACAGTTTTTAATATGATGACATTTAATGGTTTAAGGCAAGTGGGTGGGGCGAGCTGGAAATTATGCTAAAAGGATACTTTTATTTTCCTTTCCCATAAAACATCGAAGTACAGCCATGATAGTTGAGAGCTTTATTTTTTTTTTGTAGTAAACAACAACAACAACAATAAAGGCAGCAAAAAAACATTGGTTAGTAAATGGTCAGTTTAGTTGTTTATTGCATGACTGGACTCGGCATGAGTGAGTGAATTGAGTGAGCGACGGATTTGGCATTTGAGTGGAGAAGAAAATGCTGCATTCAGTTGCATATGTACATAAATAGGTATGTATAGATCACCGAAACCGTGTGAGTGTGCAGCAACAAACTCTGCTGATTGCGTGGTGGTGTGAAACTTGCCCGAGGGCATACAAACAACTGACTTTTTCACACAAGTTTTTCGCTTAGAAGTGTTTTTTTCACTTCTGTTTTTGTTTGTTTTGCGAATGCATTTCAATTTTTTATTTACTAATTTTTTGTTGTTGGTTTTTTTGCTTTGGAAAAAAGCGCTTTAATGGCATGTTGCAAAGTGAAAAACGAGCAATTTTCCACTTGAGTGTTTATGTTGCTGCTGATTTTTGTTTCGGTTTTTGCATTTAGTTTTCTTTGCATGCAATTTTTGTTGCTATCTCTACTTTTTTCCTTTCATTTTTTCAATCATTTTGTTGTTGTTTGTTAGTGATGGCCGCTCTTGTTCTATTGCATATATCAGCACCTATGTAAAGTGATTGATGATGATGAGGTTGCTGCTGCTGCTGCTTGTTGCTGACATGCAATTGTAACTGCAAACACAGGAAGTAGCAACAACGAAAACAAACACTCATATAACTATATATATGTGCACATACATAAGCATGTATGCTTAAAAAGGTGGCACACATGGCATTGAGTGATGATGGCATGGCTGCGTTGATAATGTGATTGAATGATTGACTATCACGCACAGAAAACGAATTAAGCAATTTGGAAATAGCAATAATTAAACCCAAAAATTTTGCTAAATTTATGTGTCAGTTCCTACAGAGAGGTTTTTTGTGTTATTTATTTTTGATTTAATTTAAATTTTCTTTCATTTATTTTTTATTTATTTATTTTTTTCTGTTGAATAATTTTTTATTTTATTTTTTTTATGTTTTCAAGTTTTTTTTTTTGGTTGTAATTTTTAGGTAATTATACTCATGCTGAAATAATAACCAGGTTGTCCAGTTGCAGTAAGCAGTTGTCCCTCTCCCGCACGCTTCCTTAGCAAAAGATGTTGATTTTTTACAATTAAATTCCCATATTTGAATATAAATTTTAGAAGAAAAGGTGAACTTAAAGTGCTCGATGAGAATAGTACGCAACACTAGTGATTTTCCCACTGTTTTTTTAAATGAAATTCCATTACAAGTTGTGAAGTTGGTAAAAATACAACGTATTGACTACAAACCGTGGAAAATGAAACTGCGAGGAAGTATAGGAAAATCACTAGGTGCATGCATACATATATCGTTAGATTGGGTGACCATGGCTCCATATAATATTGTAACGAATTTGCTAAATTCGCCTCGATGTTTTTCCAAATCATTCGAGTCCGATCACTGGATTGCTAAACAAAACTCCCAAGATTTATTAGTTCGGCTTCTTAACCATCAGGAATTTATTTGTACAATTTCCGTCTTTAGCCAACGGCCTATTTTACAATTCTTTATGATACACACTTATTATCTGCTTCACTCAGCTCATCCGTTTCTAAAACACATACAGCTCACAGCAATGTTAACTCCACTAAGTAGGCTACTCGTCTCTTCTTCTGATAGCGGCTGCCTCTCTTTTTATACATGTAGATGACCCAACCATTCTGTTCACGCGCTCAAGGATAGGCTGATTATTCGTTTGCCTGCGGTAGCTGCAGCTACTCCGTTCATCCTTAACGACGTGGAATTTCCTTTAATCTGTCTACCCTTTTGTTTGTCCTTCGTATTTCGGATTTTCGTCACAAAATTTTTTTTAAAGCTTCTCCTATCCTGGCATTATGGAATTCTACGGGGTTAGATGGGTTTGAAAATTAAAAAAAAATCGATTTTTTTTCTTTTGTCTTATTAAATTGTAAAATATGTTTAAAATAATCTACTAAAATCTCAAATCGATCGGAGTAAAATTCTAAGAGTTAGACCCTTTGGAAGCTCCGCCTATCAGACCATGTCTGTGTCAATTTGAAACTTTAAACGCGTTTATCTCAAAACTCTATTTTTTAAGTCGGTGGACACGATTTCTCGAAAAGTTATAAAGCGATTTTGTTGAAATTTGGCACACATCTTTGTAATAACATTATCTAGTCATTAGAGGAAGGATTTTTTTGTTATTAAGACTAATTTTTTCGAGTCAATGCATGGCGAAAATTTGATCAAAAAATGTGTTTTCATTTGTTTAAAGTCTGTCAAAAATTCAAATTTAAATTTTTCCCCCCCTTCGTCCAATAACGAGATTTATCCATGTACTAACGGAATATATTTTGGTTTTTTGATTTTAGATGAACCAATATTGAGTTACGCTGTCCACGGCGAGAGCATTTACTTTTTTTGAGACGTCAAGGGAGATGAGGTACCAACGGCTGAGTTTTCAGAATTTTTAAATAAAAACTTCACAAAACACTGTTTAAGTAAGTATTTTTGATTCTTTTTTTAACCACTGAAACCCACCTAACCCCTTTATAGAATACAGTATTTATGTATCATTCATCTTCTCGGTCTTGACCGAAAGCTTTAAATATATGTCTTTTAAGGTTGGGCGAGGATTGAGCCTCCTGTGACGAAATAACCCGGCAGCCACGCATACTACCATTCAGAGTGCTAGGGTTTTAGTCCAGGTTCGAGCAATATTCGAAATTAAAGAAATAGAATTGCGGCGGCCCTTCGGCAGGGAATGTCAAGCCCTCCGAATGTATTTCTGACATGAAATGAAAGCCTCTCATAAAAATCCATCGGCCGTTCGGAGGCGGCTTAAAATCAACTGTAAGTCCCTCCAATGGTAATAACGTCAAGAGACAAAACCACAAAACGAAGGAGGAGCTCGGCCAAAAATCGCTTCAACGGTTACAAAGCACCAAATATTATGCGCAGCATCCGCTGAACTGGGCGAAATCGGTCTAGAACTTAAACAAGCCTTACTTTAGCAGAGTAACGTCTTAAACTCATCGAAATTTTATTCAAAATAACACCTTTTGTGGGAGTTATATAAATGTAAAAATGAGAATGATTCACTGAAATACATCGTGATGTTTAACTGACTAGGTGGAAAGCTTAAAAACCCCAGTCCTATACAATTTCTTCTGTTCTTATGAAGAGAGAAATACGGATGGTTTTACCTTTCGAGGAAATGTGAAAACTGATGATAAGGAATGGTTTCCCGCCACAGTAAATTCATTTGATTCCCATGAGCAGGTATTCTAGACTAGAAATTTGGAAAACTCGATTTTCCTTTTTTTCTTTTTTTTTTTAATTTTTAAAGTTTAACTATGTATGTGAGAGGATTTTTCAAAATTCAAATTATTTTCGTAGAGACAGGTATTTTTCTTACGCGGCATCCATATCGGCTCGGCCATTACTCGGAACTTTAACGGAACGCGTTTTTTTCGAAACTACTTTTTTCGGTGCAGTAACCACAATATCTCAATTTCTATTCAGCCGATATACTTGAAAGTTGGCACGAATATTCTTTAAATATCTCCCTATCGCATGAACCAACAAAAAAAATTTAAATTTGTAATTAAAAAAAAAAAAAATTCGACAAAGTTAAAAAATTAATGAAAAAATCGACCTTTATTTTTGAGCAGCCGCCATTTTATGAAAAAAAAATTTTCAGTTTTGAAGGTTCATGAGATAGCGACATTCGTAATTAAGAAACCATCATCGTTTTATTTTTCAGATGATCACAAGGGTAGAGATCATGGCAACAAGGACACGTCCTTTTTTCCTCTCTACTTTAAGGACCAATAATTCCATGAAAAAATTTTATTTACTTTTTAATTTTATGTACTCTTGAAATATAAATAAACAAATGATAAAAAAAATGAATAGTAAAAATTTCAAATGCTTTTTTATCAATTGCCAAAAAACGCTGGAAATTCGGGCCTCTAGACTAGAATACCCCCTTAAAATTTTAGTAAAGGAAAATGAGGTAAGCATGAACGGGTTATGCGCATATATTTCTTCTGTTTAAAAATATAATTTAAAATTATGCTTGCTTGCAAGGATAGTCATTTGCAAAAAATGGTATGTATAAATAACCCAAAAAATCCCCGATTTTCTTTCTTTCCTTCCTTCCCTTTCTCTTCAAATTCGAAAAAACAACGTTGAGCTAAGGCAGTGTCAAAGCCTCTTTCTACTCTACTTACTTCACGTAGTTATTGTTTCATCATGATTTTACTTTCTGTTTATTTTAGTTAATTTTCTTTTATTTTGTTTTATTTTATTTTATTCAATTAAATATTTTTTTCAAGTTTTTCTATTTCTTTAATGTAATTTTATTTTATTTTAGTTTATTTTTAATTGTCTTTATTTAATTTAATTTAATTTAATTTAATCGTATTTTTTTAATTTAATTTAATTTTTATTCTGTTTCATTTTTTTAATTATTTTTTATTTTTTTAATTTTTTATTTATTATTATTTTTATTTTTTTTATTACCTTGTTATTTATTAATATTTTTTCTTTTTTTATATTTATTTTTTAAATATTTATTAATTAATTATTCCATTTTATTTCAGCTATTTTTTTGTTCTATTTAATTTTATCCTTAACTGCAATTAATTCAACTCTCAGAAACATAAAATTTCTCCTAAAATATTTAATTTTGTTGTCATAAAGATTTTGTTATTACAAAAAAATTTCCAGAAATATTTTTCTCTATAACAACCACCATTTGCTGTTGCCTCAGTTTAGTTTTAGTTACATAAAAGCGATTATTTTGTCAAGTAAATTATGAAAATTCCTGCGGTCAACCACAGGTTTTGTCCTCCGACGACAACATGTAATCACATTGGCGACAAATTCAAAATACCGTTATATATACACATGTATACGGTTAGGTACTTTAGGGTGGGTCATCACTTATATTTTAGGAATAAAATTTCAGTAAATAAATTTAAAATCAAAAACACTTTTTTTAATGTTTTCTCTCTGAAGATACTGGTAGGAGAATTTCATAGTTTGTATATGAAAGTGCAAAAAAAATACATTTAAATTTTTTTCTTTGTAAGTTCTCTTACTCTGGTGCAAATACTTGTTGTGAAAGTAATGAAATATTATTATGAAACTCTCATGCATATTTTTCTAACTCTTTCTCATACCAATTGACAAATTGACACGCCCTTATGTGATATGTACCTTTACCCATAGCTATATACAAGCACTTTACTGAAATGTTATACACCACACCACAACAGAGCGTGTATATAAATTTATTATATTATAATGCGTCGCCGCTTTCGATAGAGATTTTGGCAGAGTTTTTTTTTAGTTAACAGGCGATGGCTTTTGTGTGCTTTTATATGCAATATTTTATCAACAACTGGTCAGTTGTGTTGACATTTTGATATCAAGTTACAAAGTTTTTCGTAAGCCATTAGCAAAATGCAACGAAAATTAAATAAATAAGGGCAACAACAACTCTGCACATACATATTTGCGGTAACTGAAAAGGAAAATGCGATAACTGCCGGCAACATGATTGTCAAAATTAAAGAAAACCAACGGTAAAAATACCAAAATTTATATACATAACGGAAGTTGCCCTAAAAGTGTCAAATTTAAAAATTATTCTTTTAAAGTGGAGAAAAATGGTTAATTATTTTTAGTTTTAGTTAAACGCATTTTTCCATTCGCAGCAACTTGGACTGACGTATGGAACGACTTGGCGCATGTTACGTCGAAATCTTAAATTGAAAGCGTACAAAATACAGCTTGTGCAAGAACTGAAGCCGCTCGACATTCCCAAGCGACATCGCTTCGCTCTATAGGCTCTTGAAAAGTTCCAAGAAGATCCGACGTTTTCGAGTAAAATTTTGTTCAGCGATGATTCCCATTTCTGCCTAATTTGGTATGTAAACAAGCAAAATTGCCACATCTAGGATAAAGAGCAACCTGAAGAGATTCAAGAGCTGCCATTTCATCCAGAAAAAACAACGGTTTGGTGTGGTTTGTGGGTCGGTGGACTCATCGGTCCATATTTCTTCAAAAATGATGCTGGTGAGAACTTAACCGTCAATGGCGACCGATATTGCGCCATGATAACCGGCTATTTCATGCCTGAAATTAAAGCTCGTGATCTTCGTGACATTTGGTTTCAACAAGATGGCGCCACTTCCCACACATCGCGTCAATCAGTGGATTTATTGAGAGAACACTTCGGTGAGTAGATAATTTCACGTTTTCGGCCTGTCGATTGGCCACCAAGATCGTGTGATATCACACCGTTAGACTTTTTCCTGTCGAGATATGTAAAGTCTAAGGTCTATGCGTTCGAGTCTTTTGAAGAAATCGAATAATGGCTCAATGATTGGAGCGAAGACAGAGAGGACTCCTTTTTTAGAGATGGTATTGGAAAAATATTAGAAGGATGAGAAAAAGTAGTCGCTTCCGACTGACAGTACTTTGAATAATTTATTTTTTCCTTTTTTTTAATAAAAAAAGTTTTTTTGAACGCAATAAATCGGACCAAATGAACTTTATTTTACTTTTATTTGTTAATTTCTGTTTTGTTACTTTTTATATTTTTTTTTTTAATTTTATTTCATTTTATTTTTATTTTTTAAATTTTTTTTATTTTTATTTTTATTTTTTTTATTTATTTTTTAAATTTTTTTATTATTTTTATTTTTATTTTATTTTTTATTTTATTTAATTTTTTACTTTTGTTTTTTTAAATATAATTTAATTTAATTTTATGTTATTTTATTTAATTTTATTTATTTTATTTTATTTTATTTTATTTTATTTTATTTAATTTTATTTTATTTCATTTCATTTCATTTTATTTTATTTTATTTTATTTTATATTTTAATATTTTTTTAATTTTTATTTTTATTTTTTTTTCCGGCCGCAATATACATAAAATAAACCCCAATTTGCTACCATATGCTACCTACACTCCAATTTAAGCATAAAGAAGTACATATTTCTGGGAGGATGTCTAAGAAGAATTGAATAAGTAAACTGCAGCATCATCTGCTCCGACCGGCAGCCGCAATTGATGTAACAATGTCTGCATAACGCGAGGTGTTACAATAAACCAGACATATATACACTCACACAAGGGCAAATGAACATAATTATATTTATGCAAGTAATCATTTTATGTGCATATATATGTAGGTATGTATATATGATATAGCCCTTGAGCGTCTGCAATTGCAACCGCATAATCTCATTGCGTGCACCCTGTGTTGCTCACTTCCGGTGTTGTGGCAGCAATTGTTTATTGTTGTTGCTGGCCGGTATTTCCATGCAACTTAACTTGGGCTGCAGCAACAACAACAAGATCTGCCTGAGTGACAGGCTTTGCATCAAGTTTATCTAGATACATAGGCTCTCGCTCGTAGCTGCTTCTTGCACTTCTTGTCTGTCTGTCTGTCTGCCTAGCCTACCTGCCTACCTGCCTACCTGCCTTATTGCATTATAACGATGAAATTGAAAAGTGGAAAATTAATTTCATAAAATGAAACTGATCGCACGAATTGACGATGATGATGATGATGATGATGAGAATTAAGCAAATCCAACGCCAACTAACTTAAAGCTAACTGAACAGGTAAACAACAAATTTTGTTGTTGTTGTTGTTGTTGTTGTTGCTGCTGTTGTTATTATTATTAATGTATGTGTTGCTGGTGTTGGTGCGCGTAAATAATTTGCCCGAATGAGTGGGAAGTGATTGCGGTGAGGAAAGTAGCTGCAACAACAACTTGTGTAGTTGTTGTTGGTGTAGTGATTGCAACAAACCTGCATGCAACATAAGCACCAACGCATGTGGCGTTGGCATGTTACAGCCAAGCGGTGGCATGTGTGGCAAGTGCGAAGGTGTGTTGCCGAAAGCAACAAGAACAACATAACCGCAACAACATACCTACGTGCATGCATATATACATACATATATATGTATGCGCTCATAAATATATATTTTTAGCGAATTCTGCATACAAAGCGGCAAAGAGCAACGATAAACTTGCCACATTCTTACAAAATGTTTTCTGCTTGACAGCAGCATGCAACATACTGCTATTTATTTATATGTATGTAAGAGTATTTTATGCATTTACATATATTTATGTTTACTTTTATACATTTAGTTAGTTGGTGGTTTTTGTGGGAGTTTTAAAGATATTGTTTATTGTCTTATTGTTCAAAATGTTTTTTCCTCCGCGTACTTATTTAGAGCTTAAAAGTTGCTGAATATGTTGCTAAAGAAGATCTTTTTGGACTTCTTATATGGCAAGTAGAATGTTTGCAAGCACACTCATTGTAGAGTATTTAAAAAAAAATCATACAAAGCTCATTTTGAATTAGTCACCAACTGGACCGAGTCACTTTTTCTATTATCTATTAAATAGTATTGCTTCAAATTACACCAAAATGACTAAATTGTATATCAATTTTTAGTAACACTGATGACAAAAAAACAAAATTTTAATATTTTTGGGGAAAAGAAAAAAAAAACAGAAAAATAAAATAAAATTTAATATGCAAAATTATATAAAAGAGAAGAAAAAATTAAATAAAAAATTAAATTAAATAAATTAAATATAATAAAAAAATAATCAATATAATATGAAATATAAGAAAAGTAGGGCTTATAACAGGTCAATTGAAAAGTCACCGGCCTACTATAGTCAAACACATCAATTTTTTGGCAAAATTCAGTTCTTTTTATTTCACATAGTTCCTTTCAAGGGTGATTCATTGATTATAGCG
Organism: Neoceratitis asiatica; assembly: GCA_030068015.2. Taxonomy (NCBI): domain Eukaryota; kingdom Metazoa; phylum Arthropoda; class Insecta; order Diptera; family Tephritidae; genus Neoceratitis; species Neoceratitis asiatica. The sequence goes on from CM061526.1 coordinate 66,255,785, forward strand.
AACTTTTCGACCATTTTTGTACTACGATTTGACCTTTGATTCAAAATAGGCCTCAGTTTCGACGAACACCTTTTCATTCGATGAAAATTTCTTTCAAGCGAGCATTTCAAATGAGCTCGCGCAGCACTCACTTTGCACAGAGCTTTCTCAACTGAGCTTCAACTGTATTTGTTCCCTTCAAAAAGCGAAATTGCTTTTTAACCATTTTTTTTTAACAATTCACAATTCACTCAAAATGCTATAATTATTAAACAAATTATCCGACTGCTGTCAAATTTGTACACGCGTTTTTTGAAGGTTAAGACTAACTAAAAACTTTAATTAGTTAATTAGTAGCGCCATCTATGTGTCAGGCTGGGGACCTGTTTGACCTGTTAGACTTCTGTGAAGTTTTTTTTGAAGTGGTCCTGGGACAGCATTATCCCAAAAATTCGTATTTAGTGTTCGGTTTACCTGAAATTTAGTATCTAGGTAGGTTTTTGTCTAAGTTAACACAGGCAACAATATTTCTTCCGAGAAGTAAAATTTAGAACCACAATATTATAAAAACAAGCTCTATGTTCAATTTACTTGAAATTATTATTATTTTTTTTTTGCCAGGAGCGGGCCAGAAACAATTTGCTTGAAACCAATGTTTTTGTATGGTTTCATTTTGTTGAATTTTGTGCGAAGGTATTTGTTTGTTTAGATAAACAAGTGCAGAAAATTGACTGGGAATCCAATTCATGCTTCTTGACATTTAGTACGTTTGTACGTACTAAATGCTTTCATATAAATAAACATATTCAGGTTTATCCATTTAGCGGTTTCGAGAATGCAGAACTGTATTTCAACATCTGTCAAACTAAACATAATCCTCCACCCACTCAAAGAATTGGTTAAATTTTAAAGAAATTTGCAGAGACTGGTTCGGTTACAGTTATTCTAAGGCCTGTGAATCATCGTTTTACTCGTACCACCTCAAGTATCGCTGCTGCAAGTGAAAATATAACCGAAGACCCGAATGTTTCTATTTCTCGATGCTCTCAAGAGCTGCGACCTGGCTAAATTGTGGCATTTGGTGCTCCAAGAATCTTCAGGTAGTTAAAGAGAGGCCACTTACACCCAAAAAAAAACAACTTACTTTGGCCTGGAGATGTAATTTGACCTTACTTCTTTGAAAACGATATGAATTTATGAACTTTTGCAAACTTACCTAGAAAGAAAAAAAGAAAAAGAAAAAGATATTAATATTTGAAAAACACCAAGATTTTCTTATGCTAAAAATAATGAAACAATTTCTACTAAAAATGAGTAGTAATTTTAATCGAATATTTGGCAGACGTGTACTGGTCATTCAAGCAAAAGGTCAAATGGTAAGAAGATATGAAGTTTCCAATTGCTAGATTTTTAATTTTAGCTTTTCAAAAATATTTCACTATCATATATGTATGTACATAGTGTGATACAAAAAAAAAATTATAATAATAATAATAATAATAACAATAATAATAATAATAATAATAATAATAATAATAATAATAATAATAATAATAATAATAAATTCAAAAATTTTTTAAACAAAAATTTTAATATTTTTAAATATGAAAAGGATGTACATGAACATAAAAAATACTTCTTTTAAACTGGTTTGTTTTCAACTAGTAACAAACTAGTCCGACTTGAACTAAATATATTTCACTCTATTCGGATTTTAACATTTAAAAATATATGAAAACTTAATATAAAATAAAAAATTCAATGTAACATATTAAAAAAAAAACTAATAACTACAAAAAAGTGTGAAATTAATGGTTTTCTTTCGTACTTTCAGCTCAACGTAGTCTTAAATATCCCAAAAAAAATTATAATAATTGCAAAATAATTCCAAAAATATAAAATTACTTTTTCTTTAATTATTAATTTAAAATTTTCCCAATTGAGTTCAAAACGCATTAATTTCGACAAAAATAACCCTGAAGAGCTTCGAAAATAACAGAAAAAAAACTATTCTACAGATGAAACATTTTATTCCACACAACGCTTGTAGATTCTTGATAAAAGAAAATACAAAATTTGCTAAAATTTTACTAATATTTTATTCACTATCAGCGCTGTAATAGCCAACAACATGTTCTCGACATGCCCATACCCATAGTATATACCCGAAGCAACAGTCAGCAAATATTTGCATTTAATCTATAATTTTGCCCAACACAAATTACACTTTTACTGCTGGAAGGCAGCATAAATTCACCACGACAGTGGCACTTAACTCTGTCAATTAAGAGAAAAAAAATATAATAATAAATAAATTAATAATGAATAAAAAATGCTAATCACCAGTTGTGAATATTCGAATGATTTCAAGCATTTTCAAATAACAAATTTCAACAAATTTACCTTAATTATGTTAGCGTAATCGATTAGTCACTTCAAAAATTGTTTACTCACTCAATGACTGACTGACAGACTGACAGACTGGGAGGCTGATAGGCAGTAAAACAAGACAAACAAACAAATACAGGGAAAGAGCAAAAAATAAAAAAATATATATAAAAAAATGGTTGCATATGAGATACAACAACAATGAAAAAACCTTTTGTGCAGTGAATACAAAATTCGAATTTTTTCCTCTTTTTTTCATTTTATTGACACACCCACATAACCGCAACCGCTGCTGTCGGCCCACCACGACTAACTGTTAACACCTGCCTCATTTAACCAATAAAATGTGAAATACTTAAAAAAAAAATTGCAAATTGTATATTGTTTGAGCATATTTTTCCTCTATATGAAATCAACGAAATTCATGTTGAACAACATTTGTTGTTGCAGTATGTGGCAAAGCGACACCTGCCCGGCTGCTGCGCGCACTGCTGTTGCATGCAACAATTCATTGTAAAAGTTAATAGCGCCGTGAATCATGATTGTTGCGCATTCGAAATTGCAAATTGTTGTTGTCAGTCATTTGGCATTGTCGAAAATGAAATAACCAATAACCCGCTACAAGAACAAAAACAACAACAACAGCAAATTAGTCCGCTTTAAGCGCGCTAAAGGTAATGGAGCTACATATTTATTGTGTTGCCACCGGTGATTGTTTGCAATTTTTTTCTTTTTCTTTTTTTTCTGCGGACGCTTGAAGTTGGCTGCTGTTGTTATTGCCGCTTGTTGATTAGCGATTAGTTGTGCTCACACTGCAGCAGAAATATATAAATTACTACCAAATTGGCAATAAAATTACAAACAATTGCACGTCTTATTAACACGTTTAAGGCAAAAACGTTCGTTGTACAGCAATAGTAACAGCGCAAAAATTGCACATACTCGTACATACTAGTATATGTATGTATTGGCCTCTCTGTACATAACATTGCTGTTGGTCAATATGTTTTTTTTTTCATTCTTTGTTATTTTATTCTCCATTCAAAAAGTCAATTAACTTGATTGGGGAGAGGTAGTTGCCACAATAAAAAATAACAATAATAAGAAACGAGTTAAGCAGCGTTTGCAGTAGTCATGAGCGGATTTGCAATTTACAGTTATGGGCAATTAAGTGGAAATACATTGAGATGAATTTTAATAACAGGGCTCGAATGTAATAGAAGTTACATCTATTGAATTTACTTATTCATTTTTCTTTACTTATTTATTTATTATTATATATATTTTTTGGCATATGCGAGGCAAATCAAAATTTTTTATTACGTTTTTTTAATTATTCATTATTTTAATAAAATTAGCCTTCTTTTATCACATATTATTTTATTTTATTTTATTTTATTTAATTTTTTAATTTTATTTTTTTAAATTTTATTTTATTTTATTTTATTTTATTTTTTTTTTAAATTATTTTTTAAATTTTTTTTTTGTTTTTTTTTTTAATTAACTTTTTTTAATATTTTTTTTTTATATTTAATTTAATTTTATTTTTTTATATTTTTTTCATTTTTTTTTCATTTCATTTCATTTTTTTTAATAATTTTTATTTATATTTCTTTTTTTTTTATTACATTTTTTTAATTTTTTCTTTATACTTAATTTTTTTAATTCTTTTTTTTCATTTCATTTTATTTTATTGTAATTTATTGTATTTTATTTCATTTCATTTCATTTCATTTCATTTCATTTCTTTTCATTTCATTTCATTTCATTTCATTTCACAAACATCAAAAAATATCAACAAATTCATTTTGAATGGCCGTATATTGAGGCACTCTAAATATATCAATTCCACGTGAACATCATACCATTCACGAATATTTGGGTATGAGAGAGCTCTGTGCAAAGGGGTGCCGCGCGAGCTCATTTTTTGATTAAAACCAACGACGAGTTGATGATTCTGATGATGATGAGCAGTGTTTGGAGATGTTCAAGTGTAATAAACCCGAGTTTTTGCGTCAATATGTAACAATGGATGAAACATGGCTCGAACATTTCACTCCGAAGTCTAATTGATAGCCATCCGAGTGGACTGCTCGCAATGAACCCGCTCGAAAGCATGGAAAAACGCAACAGTCAGCTGCCAAGGTTATGGCGTATGTATTTTGGGATGCGCATCGTATAATTTTCATTGGTTGCCTTGAAAAATAAAGGGCCATCAGCGACTATTACATAGCATTATTGAACCGTTTGAGGGAAGAAATCACCGAAAAACCGCCGCATTTGAAGAAAAAGAAGGTACTGTTTCACCAAGACAATGCACCGTGTCACAAGTCAGTGAAATTGATGGTAAAAATCCATGAATTGGGCTTCGAGTTGCTTCCGCATCCACCGTATTCTCAAGACCTGGCCAGCGACTATTTGCTGTTATCTGATCTTAAAAGGATGCTCGCTGGGAAAATTCTTTCGTCAAATGAAAAGGTTTTTCTCCGAATCTGAGGCCTTTTATGAAGTAAAGGACAAATCGTACTACAAAAATAGTTTGGAAAAGTTGGAGGGTCGTTAGTGTATCACTCTTGAAGGGAACAATGTTGAATAAAAAAATTAGGTTTGTCATTAAAAAAAAAAGATTTTACTATGGTAGGCCGGGACTTTTAAATTGGCCTGTTATATGTTTAAAGGATACAAGAAACTGATTACAGGTATGTTAAAAAATTTTCTACCAATTGAAGCAGTGGATAATATAATAGCCTCCTGAGTCAGGTATCGCTTTCTTGTTAATTTTATTTTATTATAATTTATTTAATTTATTTTATTCTATTTTTTATTATTTATTTCAGTTTTAGTTTTTTCTTATAATTTTTTTCTGCAATTTATTATGTTAATTTATTTTGTTTTATTTTGTCTTTTCTATTTTAATTTTTTTTTTATACTTACTTTCTTCAATTAAGGTTATTTTATTTTTTATTATTGTTTTATTATATTTAAATTTGATATTTTATAAAATTTTATAATTATATTTCTTGTCATTTTATTTATTTATTTATTTACTTTATTTTATTTGATTTCATTTTATTTATTTATTTTTATTTTTTTATTTTACTATTTATAGGTTTATTTTTTTTTTTTTATATAATTTAATTTTTATTTTTTATTTTTTTTGTTATCTAGTACTTTATCAATTTTTGTATTTTTTTATTTTATTTTCGTTTTAATTTATATAATTTTTTTATATTATTTATATATTTTTATATTTAATTTATAATTTTTTATTTTATTTTTTATTTTATGTCAGTTTTAGTTTTTTCTGCAATTTTTATTATGTTAATTTATTTTGTTTTACATTGTCTTTTTTATTTTAATTTTTTTATACTTACTTTCTTCAATTAAGGTTTTTTTATTTTTTATTTTTGTTTTATTATAATTAAATTTGATATTTTATAAAATTTTATAATTATATTTCTTATCATTTTATTTAATTATTTACTTTATTTTATTTTATTTCACTTTATTTATTTATTTTTTATTTATTTTACTTTTTTTATGTTTACTTTTTTTGAATTTTTTTATATATAATTTAATTTTTATTTTTTATTTTTTTGTTATTTAGTACTTTATCAATTTTTGTATTTTATTATGTTTTTTCGTTTTAATTTATATAATTTTTTTATATTATTTATATATTTTTATATTTAATTTATAATTTTTTATTTTATTTTGTTTATTTTTCTTTTACTAAAAATTGGTATTGTCATTCACTTTTCCTTTATAATTTAAGTTAAAACCACTTTGAATATGCAGCTGCTGTGACCACAACAACAAACCAGCAACTGCATACTGCATTCATCAACCACAACAACAGCAATAGCATAAACCGCAAACGCTACTTCATCGACTAAAAATCCTCACCAAAACCCAAATCACTCGCCATTGACTTCAAATGAACAGCTCCGAAACACTATGTTGTTCCATTTGAAATTTTTGTTTTTGTTTTTGCTTAACTTAGTTTTTCCCCCCCGTTTTACAACTCTACTCGTACCATTTTCGTGTTGATGCTGTTCATATACCACCATCGCCACCCCAACGCCACCGCTATTGCCCTTAACTGCTGCTGAGGTTAGCCTAGGTTATGATGCAGTTCGCTAAGTCAAACACATGCCAAAATCCGCCAACAAAAACATCAACAAAAACCCAAAACAAAGCAATTGAAAAAATCTCGCGCACAGTTAATGACTGCTCGGTGATGCTGGTCGTGTGGGTAGAGGGGCTGGCTTACGGTCGATAGTTGCTGGCTGTATCACTGTGGTTTGTTGGCCAAAGAGTGCTTTGAGGCTATCGGCCAACAACGATCAGCTGTTATAGCGTGCAAACAAACAAGTCAACTAGCACCAAGCCATCAAGACACCAATTCGAAACCAAGTAAAGTGTTCAAAAGCGAATACGAATAAATACAAAAGCAAATATTGACGCTTACGAGCGGAGCAGAAATACAAACATACATACATATATACATGCAAATATATATATACATACATATGTGAGTACTTGAAAATTACATGTGATGCGGCAGCGGGTGTGCAATTTGCTCGTCTTACCTGGATTACTTGGCGCGAGCGAAAATCAAAACAAAGTAGCGAGAAAAAATAAAACAAAAATCCACAAAAAATGGTAAAACCAAAAAAAAAACGGGTACCCACTCATTATAGACACCGTAGTGACAACAACAAAAGTAACAATGCCACAATGAATGGAAGAAAAAAAATAAAAATAAAATAAAACGGTATTGTAATGGCGAGCACACGCACGTGTACATATATATTTTCAATTGATTTAATTTCGCTTCTCATTGAATTTCATAATAATTACATTTCGTTGCCGGTTCCAGTGATTTTATTATGAAATGCGTTGCCGTTGTACTGTACTGTGCTTGCGTTTGCGAATAACGAACTTAGGACTGGCGTAAACAACAGCAACAATAATAACAAACAATAAGCGGCAGGCTGAAAAACACTAAACAATGAACGATTTAATTTAATTTTTCCCTCATGTTTATTGGCTCATAGCGCAAGATAAAAGAAAAAATGCAGATATTGACGTAGCTAAATGTGAAATAAAATGCGTAAAAAATAGACGCAAAATGCTATAAATAATATAGCGCGAAATTCACTAAAAATAAGGCGATCAGTAAAAACAAAGCTAAACGAATCCAATAAAAAGAAAAAAAAACAAAGCGAAATATTTGCGAAACTATCCAGCTAATCTATTTTTGTCCAGAATTTTTTTTTTCGTTTCCATTTTTATTTTCGGTTTCAATTTCACTTTATTTATTTTTGGTGTTACTTTATTCAATTTTTCTTAATTCAATTTAATGTAATTTAATTTCAACTTATTTTATTTCATTTTATTTTATTTTTAACTTCTTTTTTTTATATTATATTATTCTATGTTATTTTATTTTATTTTTTTACTTCATTTCATTTCATTTTATTTTATTTTATTATATTTTGTAGTATTTTATTTTATTTTATTTTATTTAATTTTATATTATTTTATTTTATGCTATTTTATTTTGTATTTTTTATTTTATTTTATTTTATATTATTTTATTTTATTTTATTTTACTCCTTTTTATTTCATTTCAGTTCATTTCATTTCATTTCATTTCATTTTATTTTATTTTTTTTATTTTATTTTGTATTATTTCATTTCATTTTGTATTATTTTTTTAATTTTTCTTTTTTTTTAAATTTTTTTTTTTAATTTTTTTTTACTTTATTTTATTTGATTTTTTTTTATTTCGTTTTATTTCATTTCATTTTATTTAATTTCAGTTCATTCCATTTTATTTTATTTTATTTTGTATTATTTTATATTATTTTATTTTATTTGTATAAATTTATTTTATTTTATTTTATTTTACTTAATTTCATTTCATTTAATTTCAGTTCATTTCATTTTATTTGTTTTATTTTATTTTGTAAATTTTTTTTTTTAATTTTTTAATTTTTAATTTTTTTATATTTTTTTATTAGATTTTATTTTATTTTATATTATTTTATTTTATGCTATTTTACTTTGTATTTTTTATTTTATTTTATTTTATGTTATTTTATTTTGTATTTTGTATTTTATTTTATTTTATTTTATTTTTTTTATTTTTTTTTATTTTATTTTTTTTTTACTTCTTTTTTTTCATTTCAGTTCATTTCATTTCATTTCATTTCATTTCATTTCATTTCATTTCATTTTATTTTATTTTATTTTATATTATTTTATTGCATTTTGTATATTTTTTTAATTTTTCTTTTTTTTTTTAATTTTTTTTATTTTTAATTTTTTTTTGATTTTTTTTTTTTTACTTAATTTTATTTGATTTTATTTTTTTTTTATTAGATTTTATTTTATTTTATTTCATTTTACTTCATTTCATTTCATTTAATTTCAGCTCATTTCATTTTATTTCATTTTATTTGTTTTATTTTATTTTGTATAATTTTTATTTATTTTTTTATAAGCTAATTGGGAGTCGTACGAGTTTAAGCCGAAAGGCGATTTTTCACCACGAAATTGCTTCTAGAAACACATCAGAGTAAGGAACTCCTGCAACGGTTCGTGACTGGAGATGAAAAGTGGATATACTAGCCGTTCCAATTCGAAATATCTCCTGTCATCAAATACACAGTCATCGCTTTCGCGACTTGTCTCCCACGTCACTGTTGACAGTCACAACTTCGAAGTCGTAGATAATTTCGTCTATGTAGGAAGCAGAAGTAACAACACCAACAATGTCAGCCTTGAAATCCAACGCAGAATCACTCTTTGACAACAAGTGCTTCTTGGGATTGAGTAAGCAATTGAAAAGTAGAGTCCTCTCTTGTCGAACCAAAATGAAACTCTAAAAGTAGCTCATCATTCCCGTCCTAACATATGGTGCAAAAGCCTTGACGATGTCGACATCTGGTGAGTTGGCTTTAGGAGTTTTCTAGAGAGAAATTTTGCGGAAGTTTTCTGGCGTTGACAACGGTGAATGCCGCAGATGATGGAACTATGAGCTATACGAGCTATGCGACGACATTGACATAGTTCAGCGAATCAAGAGTCAGCGGCTACGCTGGCTAGGTCCTGTCGTCTGAATGGATGAAAGCGTTCCAGCTTTGAAAGTATTCGATGGAGTACCCGCTGGTGGAAACAAAACAGAGGTAGAGGAAGACCTCCCCACCGTTGGAAAGATCAACTGGAGAGCGATCTAGTTTCACTTGGTATTTCTAGCTGGCGCCAAACAGCAAGGAGAAGGAACTTGTAGCGTGCATTGTTGGTGATAATCGCGTAAGTGGTACCTATGCCAAAAAGGAGAAGAAGAACCGTTCAATCATCGTCTACAGCGACGCTAAAGAAAAACATCCACGGTTGAGAGGTCATGCTCTGTATATGGTAGGACCAGGCGGGTGTGGTGTACTATAAGCTGCGAAAACCAAGCGAAACAAATTATGTCAATTAACTAAGGCGTTTGAGCCGTGAATTGCGCGAAAAATGCTCCGGAATGATCGAAAGGCATGATGATTTTTCCACACGTTCGGTTCCACGTGTCCGTAACGGTCAAAAACTACCCCGAAACACTGAAATTTGAGGTCTTACCCTAACCGTCGCATTCTTCAGACTTTACTTCTTCCGACTACTGGCTTTTTCGACGGATGCAACACGATTTAGGGAGCCACCGACCGGTACGGGTCTTTTGAAAAAATCGAAGAATGGCTCAAGGACAGAGAGGATCGAGGACAGAGTGGACTCATTTCTTTAGAAATTGTATTCGGAAATTATCAGTGAGATGGGGAAAAGTAGACGCTTAATATGGACAATAATATTATTTTTTTTTTTTTTGATCAGGTTTTAAACAAAAATTATTAAATTCATTACTGTTTTAAGTCTCGATATAAAAAATAAATAAAAGCAATCGAATAACTTGACAATTATTTTATCTACAAAATTTTGCTAAGCAAATTAATTGATCCGATTAGTGTTGCTTAATGAACTGAATTTATAGATTGTGCGATTAGGCAAAAAGTCCATAAAAAAATTTATAATGAAAAAATATATATGTATAAATATAAAAGAGCACATAAATATGCGCAGAGGGGAAATAAAAAAAATGATGGCGCCTAGAAAATTAAAAATAAATAGAAATTAAAAAATATTTGAAAACCGTCTACAGTGAGTGACACAGTCTCCAACGTCACAGAGTGATTACACACACCAGCAGCAGCAGTCTGGTAAGCAGAGATAATCCAGCTGCCGGCTAAGCAGCGGTCAGCATGTAGGCTGTAAAAAACACGCTTAATTTAATTTTCGAATACAACAAATCTATGCATGTGTAAATGTGGTTTCGTTGTGTTTTGGGCAATTTCTGCCACCAAAGCCTATTACAACAAATTAGCGTTGGTTATAAAGTCATGTAGTTTTATGGCTGGCTTTCAAGTGATATAAAAAGCGATAGAAAATACATACGTACATACATGTATAAATAACGCTATAAAATTGTGTAAATTTTTTTATTTTATTTGTATTTTTTGCCACGAAACTTATGAGCTAGGCGGCGTAACAGCGGTTGTAACTTGACCTAAAAATGTGGCGCTCCAAGAAAATGGGTCATACATACCATTTGCATTTATTTGCATATACAAAAAATTCCCACTTTGACACATTGCAGTATGTATAAATCGTACGACATCAAACTATGAACCCAATACTGGTGGGTAGTTGCTATCTATCTCTTTACCGGTCTTCAGCTGGTTTCAATGTCTGTCATTAAAGAAATTAAACCCACGTGCCCTTCCTCGACTAATCGAAGCCAAAAAAAACAATTTTTTTTTTCGAAACAAAAGCCATGTGTGAGAAGCTGTGGCTTTTGTTTCTCTCCACTACTACATCATCACGCTGCTCTTATCTGACTACTGTCTATGACCATGCAGCGCCGCACATAATAATCATATATATGTTATATACATACATATATATACAAACAAATAAATTAATTAACCATCTAATTAATTCAGCGTCACAATGTGAGCTCAAAATTTCACAAATATTTGTACGTATGTATGTATGTATATTTACATAAGTAAAGCACAAATCGGTTCCCATGCTGTTATAGCGGGCATTTCACATGGTGGTTCCGCCATTCGCTGTGGGTACAAATAGTGTGGGCTATTAAGCTCATAATTTACATTAAATTAAATGAAAATATGTCATGCACAATAGCCAAGTAGGAAATTATTTAGTATTAGTAAATGGTTGAACATAAAATATAAGAAAACATGATTTTTGGCTAAATTTGTTTAAGCATAAAATGTGTATTAATATAAAATATGTATTAACACAAAATATAGAAAAATATTTGTCTTAACATTAAATATGTCTTAATATAAAATATATCTTGACATAAAATTTGTCTTAACATAAGATATATCTCAACATAAATATTTAAAAAAAAATTAATGAAAATGGTAGAGGTATCAATAAAATAAATGTCTTTACATAAAATTTGTCATAACATAAAATTTGTCACTGACATATTGTCTTAATATAAAATATTGCTAAAGATAAAATAAGTACAAAATGAAAATCTGTCTAGCTGAAAAATGAATAAAGAGACATGGGAAAGCTAATAAGGCTAGCTTCGGAAAACGAGCATGGATTATCTAGTCCTCCCAATACCTACATTAATTTTTCCACTGGGCCTTCAAAATCCCACACTCATGCCACGCGTATTAAATACCAGTTTGTTGAGCTCAACTTTTGAAATTTGTAAGTTAATTATTGCGCTGCTTGCTTAGCCAGCTTAAAGTAACATTACCACCCAGATTATTATTTATTTTTTCATGATTTTTTTTATATAAAGACTTATCATATGTGTACATAATGTAGCAGAAAAACAAAAATGTGGTTTCTTCATTATGTAACCTAATCTTTAGTATGCATGTATGTATGTGTTTATATGAATGAGATATATCGGGAAATATTTGAGAAGGCGTATGGAATTTTGTTGAAATATTTTCGTTAAACATTGAAAACCAAAGCAACAACGATAAAAAGCGACTTAAAAACAAAAATAAAAATAAACCAGCGCGATTGTCGTAAGAAAACGCAAGTTAAAGAAAAAATTTAAGTATTTATTTTTTTGATTAAAAATTCTTAGAGGCATTGAAGCGATAAACATGACTTAATTCATTTCACTTGAATAATCACTTTTTTTCATTACAATTTGTTTTCTTGCATTTTGTTTTATATTTTATACGACTCATCTATTTTATTTTATTTTATTTTATTTTGAATTTCTTTAATGTATTTTCTCAGTTTTTTTTAATTTTCTAATTTTATTAAATCAGTTATTTATTTTTTCCACGTTTTGCAATTTTTTTGTCTCCTTTATTTTTGAATTATATTATCATTTTTTTTTAATTTTAATTTTTTTTAATTTTTTTTTTAAATTAATTTCTTTTCATTTTTAATTTTCTTTTTAATTTTTTTAAACTTTATTTGATTTTTTTTTTTTAGTATTTTATAAATTTATCTTATGTCCTCTAAAAAAATTTTTCTCTTTCTTTATGTTTTTAAACTTTTTGTAAATTTTTTACTTCCTTTTTTTATATTTGTCATATACATTTTTTTAAATTTAAATTTTTTTCTTTTAATTTTTTTTGGAATTTTTTATAATTTTTTATTAATTTTTATTTATTTTTTATTTTTTGCAATTTTTAATAATTTATTTATTTCTTTTAATATTATTTCTTGGTAAAATTTTATAATTTCATTTATTTTTTTTATTTTTTATTTTTTGATAATGCATTGGTTTTTTTTCCATTATTACTATGTTTTTTCATTATTTTTTTATTTATATTTTTTATAATTTTTTTTTTTTGAAATTTTAATTAAAAAAAAATTATTTTAATTTCTTTTAATTTGGTAATTATTTTATTTTTATTTATTTATTTTTATATTTTTTTTATATTTTGCTTTTTTTCATTCCATTTATTTTGAATTTTTTTAATTCGTAAAGGGTGATCCAATCTCCTAATGAAGTTATTAGAATTGTATGCTCTCAAAAAGTCCAACAAGAATAGTAGTTCCGGTATATGAAAATAAGAGATAAAGATTCTATTGCAAAGAGTGATCCAAGTAGAGGTACTTTTTCAGTAGCCTTTTTTGACAGATCACGCGTGAGTCGTGTCAAGCTGTCGCTTCATTTTTATTCAGTATTGTTTGGCATTTCATCATGGACAACCAACGTTTACTAATCACTCAACTTTATTCACGTTCTGTAAAGAATGTGTTTCGCGCGCTTCGCTCAACTTATGGTCAAACAAATCGCCTACTGAGCGTACTATTCGCAACTCATCTTGAGACCCAGCATTCATTATTGGATAATATTCGACCGAATAGACCATGTCCAGCACACAGTGAAGAAAATATAGCGGCAGTAGCTGAGAGTGTACACGAAGACCGTGGTGAGTCGATTCGGCGCCGTTCGCAGCAACTCGGACTGACGTATGGAACGACTTGGCACATTTTACGTCGAGATCTTCAATTGAAAGCGTACAAAATACAGGCTGCGCAAGAACTGAAGCCGCTCGACCTTCCTAAGCGACATCGCTTCGCTCTATGGGCTCTTCAAAAGTTCCAATAAGATCCGACGTTTTCGAGCCAAATTTTGTTCAGCGATGAGGCCTATTCCTCGCTCAGTGGATATGTAAACAAGCAAAATTGCCGCATTTGGCACGAAGAGCAACCTGGAAAGATCCAAGAGCTGTCATTTCATCCCGAAAAAGTAACGGTTTGGTGTGATTTGTGGGTCGGTGGAATCATTGGTCCATATTTCTTCAGAAATGATGCCGGTGACAACGTAACCGCCAATGCCGACCGTTATCAAACAATGATAACCGACTATTTGATGCCTGAAATTGAAGCTCGTGATCTCCGCGATATTTGGTTTCAATAAAACGGCGTCACTTCCCACACAACGCATCAGCCAATGGATTTATTGAGAGAATACTTCGATGAGCAGATAATTTCACGTTTTGGACCGGTCGATTGGCCACCGCGATCGTGTGATATCACACCGTTAGACTTTTTTCTGTGGGGATATGTAAAATCTAAAGACTATGCGGACAATCCCGCTTCGATTCAGGCCTTAGAGCGAAACATTACACGTGTCATTCGCCAGTTACCAGTCGAAATGTTCTAACGAGTCATCGAAAATTGGACTCAACGGATAAATCATCTGAGACGTAGCCACGGCCAACATTTGAAAGTGATAATATTCAAAAAATTAATGCCAAAGAATGTTCTTTCGAATGATAATAAAGCTTCCGCATTAGACTTGAATTTCTGTATTTTTTTTCTTTAAAAAAATGAGGTAACCTCAAAATGGATCACCCTTTATTGATTTAATTTAATTTGTTTTATTCATTCAATTTTTTATATTTTCTTTCTTATTTACCTGATTTTGTTTCTGTTGTATTCACTTTATTTTATTTTGTTTTCTATTGTTTTATATATATATATTATATATTTATATACTTATATATATATATTTATATATATTTTTCTAATTTGTTTTATAGTATTCCAAATTTGTTTTGCTTTTTTTATTATTTTAATTTAATAAAAAAAAATTAATCTAATTTTTTTGTTAATTTTTGTTATTTAAATTTTTTTTATTAATTTTTTAAATAATTATTTTTTCTTATTTAATTTTTATTTTTTAAGTTTAATTTATTTGGCGTTTTAGTTTATTTATGGTAATTTTTTTGTGGTTTTTTACCTTCTTTATTTTTTTATTGTTTTATCTTTTATATATATATTTTTTAATTTTATTTAGTTAATATATTTTTATCGTTTTTTAGTTGTTTTTTTAATTCGATTTAATTTAATTTATTTTTAAAACTTAAAGCTAATTAAAAAACCCGTTTTATACATATGTATAATCCGCAAGGCATTTATGTGATTTTATGATACATGTATGTATGTACATATGTATTGCTCATACAATTATTTACAATTATACCATAATAATTTAGACTTACATATGTATGTGCATACTTATGTAGAATATATACAAACATATTTATATACTCATAAAAATTTTTGCGTTCGCTTATTAACATTTATATATGTAAGTGCACATAGTTTGATAGTTACAAATAGACAAATTATAAATTATTTGTAATTAGTAGCAACACCACCAACAACAACAGCAGCTTGAAAAACTCTACATTAGTGTTAGTCCTACTGTGCTCATTCGACACGCTTTCAGCCACAGTTGTTGCCATCGAATTATCACTTATCATTTACAGCACCAACTTATACATAAATATATAGTATGTATGTAGAGCTGTGAGTTTGATTATGGAAATTTATGTCAAAGGGTATACTAAAGTAATAAATGTGTACCGTCAACTTTACTCGATGTCTTCAATTAAGTAATTAAAAGTTTTTGTTGCTGCTGCTTCTGCTGCTGTTGACTTCGCTTAATGTGTTTCGTTGCGGTTTCCGCCTCAATTACATGTAACTTCTTCACAACTTTGAAAGTTGTCAAGGATCTGCGTGTATTACATGTATATTACATGGATAAATAAATATGTACATACATGTACACATATATATATAAGTTTATACTACTTATAAGTCATTAATACTAATTTATTATTATTATGCAGATTGAGAAAATTAATCTTTTTTTATTTTCTGTAAATTTTTAAATTTACTTTAAATTAATTTATGATTTTATAATGTTTTTTTTTTAATTTAATTTTACATAATTTTTTTTTTTTTTTTTATAAATATATGAATATATTTTTATTTTTATTTTATATTATTTGATTAATTTTATTTCATATTGTATTGATGTACTTCATTTATTTTAATTTTTGTTTGTTTTTTAATTTTTTTTAAATTTCATTTAAATTATTATTTCATTTTTTTTTAATTTTTTTTTTTTTGGTTTACTTTATTCTTTCTTATTTCATTTGATTTAATTTATATTTTTGCCTTATATGCTTTTTTAAACCCTTTCTTCTTTTTATTTTCTATTTTGTTTCATTTTTATTTTATTTTATAATATTTATATTTTTTTAAATTTTTTTAATTATTTTAAAAAAAAAATTTTAGAATTTTAAATTTTTATCCTTTTCATTATTTTTAATAATTTTTATTTTTATTTTATATTATTATTATTATTATTATTTTATTATTATTATTTTATTATTATTATTTTCACTTAAATTTTTTCTTTTGCATTTATTAAGTTTTTTTTATTTAATTTTTTTTTTTGCATTGTTTAATTTTTTTTAAATTAATTCCTGTTTCTTCAGTTATTTTTAGTCCATTTTGTTTTATTTTGTTTTAAGTTACATAATTTTTTAATACAAAAAATTAAATTAAATCAAAAGAAAAAATAAAATTAAATAACATAAAAAATTTAATTTTATTTTTTCTTTTGATTTAATTTAATTTTTTGTATTATATATTTTTTTTTGAATCCTTTTCTTATTTTTATTTATCTTTTATTTTTTATTTATTTTTTATTTTTTTTAAATTATTTTATTTTTTTTTATATTTTGGATTTAAAATTATTTCAGTTTTTATTATTTTTAATATTCAATTATTTTAATTTTTTTATTATATTTTTTTTATTATATTTTTTTTTATTTTATTTTTTTTGTTATTATTATTACTTCAATTCTTTTTTTTTTTTTTTTGGAATTATTAGGTTTCTCATTTAATTTTTTTTTTTTGCATAGTTTAATTTTTTTAAATTAATTCGTTTTTCTTCAGTTATATTCAGCCAATTTTTTTTGAAGTTATTTTTTTTTTTTTTTTTGAAGTTATATAATTTTATTTATTTCTTTTGATTTAATTTTATTATTTGTATTATATTTTATTTTTTTTAATCCTTTTCTTATTTTTATTATTCTTTTATTTTTATTTGTTATTTTTTATTTTTTTAAAGTTTTTTTTATATATTTTGATTTTTAAATTGTTTTTTTTTTTAATTTTAATTTTGTTATTATTTTTTATTATTGTTATTATTATTTATTTTTTTACTATTATTATTTTTATTTTTACTTTAATTTTTATCTTTTCGCATTTATTAATTTTTTTATTTAATTTTTTTTTTGCATTGTTTAATTTTTTTAATTAATTACTTTTCCTTAAGTTATTTTTGGCCTATTTTAGTGTTTTTTTAATCATTTTTTATATATATGCTAAATATCATTTTTTTATATTATTTTTGGTTTTCTTTATTTATTTTATTCTAGTTTATTAATATTTTCTCTATTAAAAAAAAAATTTTTTTTTTGATTTTACAATATTTTACAATATTTTATTTTATTTTATTTTATTTTTACTTTTATATTTTAATTTCTTATAAAAATGTGATTTTATTAAATCATTGTATTTTAAGTTATTTTATTTTATTTTGTTTGAGTTTATTTTATTTTTTATTTCTTTACTTTTGTTATATTTTTCTTCATATTTTTATTACTAAAATATTCAAATTTTTTTATTTCTTAATTTTTTTCTTTTTTTTCTAGTTTTTTCTTCTTTTTTTTACAGTACATATTTTTTTAAAAAAAAAATTTTTTTTTTATATTTATTCAAAAATAACTCACTAATCCTTAAAGGAATTCCAAAACATTCGTAACACCTTTTCATTTATAAATAAACAAACATACAAATATATACATAGGTACAAGTGCATTATGCATCAGTTGAATGACCTTGTCAAACGCATCACCGCTTAGTCAGGAATGTGTGTAGGTATACGCATAAGTGTGTTTGCATGTTTGTATCTATTTAAGTACTTATGCACAGCAACAACAACACTTTCGACAAATGACAATCACACACAAAAAAAGAAAACAAATAGAAAAAAAATATTGGCAAACAGCCAAATCGAGTGTGAAAGCTATGCATGAACGAATGTGTGTTTCTTCAGATATATACATATATATGTGTGTGTTAGTGCTTGCGTTACAGTCATCTCTAAAGGTATTGCACAATTTTACACGGCCTTTTTGCCTTGCTCACGGTAGTGTTACCTTGACAAATTGACACGAGGCGCACCAAAAAACGAGTCAAACACAAAAAAAAAAAAAGAGAAGAGCATGCGAGCAAACCAAATTTAAATAATCTTGAAGTTGCTCTATAATAGCAATATATATGCATGTGCGCATGCATTTTTTATACTTAAATTACATTTTCCGATTTTATGCTAAATTTAAAAACTAAATTTGAAATTTTAATTTTTTTTTATTATTTTTTTCCTGTTAACCAATGGCACAGCTCAATTTCTACTGTACGAAAATGCCCGCGGCTGCTGGAGACATGAAAAGGCGTGCGCCGCAAATTATTTTTAAAAGCATTCAAGTTTTCATAAAAAAAAACGAAGCAAAAAAACGATGCGTGTGAATTTTTTTTTTTTTTTGCCAAGTTTTGTGTTTTGTTTTTTAATTTTCCCCAATTTAATTTTATTTGATTTTATTTTATTTTATTATTTTTTCTTACACATACACATGCATGTGCGTTTCACTGACGCAGTCATTGTTGTCGTTGTTGTCATCTTCTTGGCGACCGCGAAAACGTTTTGCTGTGTGCGGAAATTGTGTCAAGTGTGCCGCAGCAACAAAAACAAAGTGACTTCCCTTGCTCATATGTAAATATGTATGTATGTACGAAAAAACGTTTTATTTAGATGTGTGTCTCCCTTGGCGAAGACTGACGAAATTTGCTTGCTTGGCGCTTCAATTTTGTACTTGAATGAATATTTAGCTTATTTATAAGAGTTTGTATATATATGCATATGTACATATGTACATGATATGCTGTGCTTACTCAAGCATTCAACAAGTCTTTTGCGGTCTATTTCCATACAAATAGATTTATTTGGCACATGCGAAGAGCAGGCGTTACTTTTCACATTTTTTTTTAATTTCTATTTTTTATTTTTTATTTTTTTCATAATTTTTTCATTTAGTCTTAGTTTATTTTTGCTTTATAATATCTTAGAAATTATTTTTTTTTACTTTTATTTTATTTTAAATTATTTTATTTAAACCAACTGAATACACCAACGAAACGCCACTCTTTACTATGGAAGAGCTACAAGTGGCGGCAAGGAAACTTAAGTCAAACAAATCACCTACACCAGACAGCACACCAGCAGAGGTTCTAAAGGTAATAGCCGCAAACCATCCAAACGTGCTGTTAGGAATGTTTAACAACTGCCTTAAGGGGTTAGGCCACTCTAGAATTTTCGAAAAATGGATTTATTCATTCAAATGATACATTATGGTCTCAGAAATGTTGTCCCGAAAGATTATGACAGATAAAAAAATTTTAATGTCCCATTTTCGTACTGTAGTTGTAGCGTCTCATTCAGTCAGTAAGGCATACTCTAAACGTGTTTATCTCAAAACTGCTTTTTTCAGGTTGGCCGGAAACAACTCTAACAATTTACAACCAATGCACTTGAAATTTTGAAAACATCTTCAGAAATACATTATCTACAGAAGTACGTAGGATTTTTTATCTTGCATAGTTTTTTTTTTATCAACAAATTTGGAAAAAAAATTTTAGGCCAAATTGTTACTTTTTCCTTTAGAGACCCGCCATTTTGTCAAAAATAAATATATTGAAAAAATCCTACGTACTTCTTTAGCTATTGCTATTTACTAGCGGGAACGTTTAATAGTTTTACCGAAAAGTAATTTCAAAAAAGGCCTATTTTTTGGCTCCCTAGAGTGGTCTAACTCCTTAAAGCCGGCGTCTTCCCAGAAAATTGGAAAGAACACCAGCTCGTTTTAATATGTAAAGGGCAGGGAAACCCGAAAAGCCCATCGGCGTACTGGCCTCTCTGCATGCTTGACACAGCTGGCAAGCTTCTCGAAAGACTGCTGAAACCAGGTATAGATGAATCTATTACTGGGAAGGTGGATTATCACGCAGACAGTATGGTTTCGACAATTGAGAATGTAATGAAGAGTGCAGAAGTAGCGCATAGAGGACGAGCCACAACTCAGACGAGTTGTTTTACTAACCACCCTGGAAGTATGGAATTCATTCAACAGCGCTCAGATGAAAGAACATGATTGAAGCATTAGAAGAAAACTTTAAAATACTTACGTATCTTAGCCCAATGATGAGGAGCTATTTGAAAGACATGATCCTGCTGTATAAAACTTCTGAAGAACCACGCCACTAGAGGAAAGGTCACATCGGGGGCAGCGCAGGGATCAATTCTCGATCTAAAGCACAGTTAGGGCGGTATATTAAATCTCCAAATACCCGAAGGTACCTAGTTGGCTACGCAGACGGCATCGCCACGATAATCACTGCACCAGACAATGAAGATGCGCTTCTGAGCAGAAAATGAAACCAAGTGATGATAAGAGCAAATATGTGGCTTGACGAGAGAAGCCTTAAACTTGCCACTGAAAAAACTGAGATAGTATTACTAACAAGGAAGCATATTCCCATTAAAATAGACATGAGAACAACCACGGAGACTCTAAGGACACAAAAGGTTGTCAATTACTTGGGTGTAAGACTGGACTCTAGGCTTACGGAAAAACGGAAGCTTTTGATGTCAACAATACTGAATGTATTGTTCTACGGAGCAGAGCTATGGAAAAAGTTTATCGCACAGCTGCTCTGATAGCAGTCTCGGCATATCGTACAGTATCATGCGAAGCTGTATTGGTAATAAGCGGAAGCATCCCCATCGACTTATTAGCATTTGAAAAAAAAGAAAATTTGGACGTTGAAGAGACAAGAGACACCTGCCATCAACACGAAAGAGGAAGTAAAGAACGATACATTGACAAAATGGCAAACTTGTTGGGAGCAGGGACATCATGGTAGACTAATTAAAAACATAAAAGAATGATCGAGCGGAAACATGGAGAAGTGAATTATTATACAACACAGTTCTTATCTGGACACGGATATTTTAAGTATCTGCATAGAATGGGAAAAGTTGAAGCGCCGGCTTGTTTATACAACGATGCGATATACAGTGGCAAACAGAACGAAATAGATTGCAGACTTTGGTCGGCCCCCTTAATGTCATTGCCGTGACGGCGCAATGATGATGCATTACTCTGTTCTCTCCCCCGTAAACAAAAATTAATTTCATTAAATTTTATATTATTTTATTTCATTTTATTTTATTTGGTTTTTTAATTTTTTTTTATTTTTTTATTGTTTTATTTTTTATTTCTTTTATTTTTTTATTTTTTACTCTAGTTAATATTTTTTTTTATACTTCTTCGCTGCTATTAAATTTTGGTTGAAATATTTTTTGCTGTAATATAATCCGGTAATTATCAAATCAATAGCTAAGCCATCATCCACAGTGGCAAATAAAATTAGCTCAATAACAGCGCGGCAATCAATATGTGGCAATTATCTCAGGTGTGTTTCTTTGTATGAAAAAAAAAAATAGTGAAATGAGCCAATAGCAGCAAACAAAGAAAGATTAAATAAACATCCAAAAATATAATTGTTTATTTTTATTTGCAATTTCACGCTGTTACTTTCGTTACTTTTCGTTTTTTTTTTTTTTTTTTTGGTACTTCTATTGTGGTAGGTGTGAATGGATTCATTGTTGGTGATAATTGTTATACGTGGTAAATGGTTTTCGTTATATTATTATCAGAAGTGACGTTTGGAATTTTTATTAATATTATATGCAAATAATTTTGGAAACCCACAGCAGATATTTTGAGAAAAAAATATTTTTTTTTTAAACTAATAATAAAATTGGAGAATTGCCAAAAGGGCGCACTTTCTATGGTGATCGCTAGACGTAATAATAATTCTGGTCAGACTCACTGATAAAACTAATCACTTTTAACGACTATCAACTCAAAGCAAATAAAACAAAAAAATAAAATAAAAAATAAAAAAATTAAATTAAAAATAAAAATTAAAAAAGCTGACCTAAATAAAAAAAAATTGAGGTAGACCAAATATTGAACAAATGTATCAAAGTAATATGTATAAAATTATATTCTAAGCAAAGAACATTCAACTTTGTTTACAATCAGATAACGACAGAAGGCAATGACTTCTTTTAGCTGCATACATGTATGATGTGCGTACGTGTGTGCCGCTCGTTAACTTTGCATTGCCTGTGACGACAGCCTTATCTTATCTAACTTATCAGTGGGAGGTAGTTAACCAGTATAGCAATCTTTTTCCGTGAGAAACAACAACAACAACAACAAAGTGTTAAAGAGCTCATCTAAAAAAAAAACCAGTAATCACATGCATATGTAAATATGTTTATTAATAACGATAAAAATTAAAAAAAAAATCTTCAAAAAAAAATTAAAAACAAAAAAATTAAAAATATAAAAAAGTAATAAAAACGCAAGAACATGCTTAAAAAAAGAGAGAAGCAGACTCAAGGAAAAAAATCAGAAAATTTTTATTCATATTAACAGTGAAGATACGTTCTTCCTAAAAGAAATTTTTTAATTTTATAAAAAATTTGTTTACTTAAAATACCTCACATTTTATAGGCATACACTGACACGTATGTATGTATAGGCGTACAGTTAAATTTTATTACTTTTCATTTCTAATTGTAGTCTATTTGATTTTTATTTTATTGTGCGAACTTTTTAGTATCTCGGTGGTTTAGATTAATTTTTTTTTGGGGCAAAGACTTTTATCGATTTTTTTTTTCACATAAATAGTTCGCTGATATGTAACAAGAAAGTGAGGGAAGAATGTTGATGTTTTGCGAAGCACACGCAATTCAGAAAACAAAATTAAAAAAATTTGGGGTCTTTCCTATTATTTAGAGGTTATATAAATAAAAATTAAAAATATTAAAAAAGTCAAATGCAAAATAATATTAATAAAATATGTAATGCAACATTTTTTAATTTTCTATTCAAATTGAACTTGTTAATTTTCAGAAGCATTTATTTTTTAACTCTTCAAATTTTGATTTTTTCATTAAATCATTTAAAAAAAAATTTTCTTTCTGTTTTTTTTTTAATTGTTTTAATTTTTTTTTATAATTTTATAAATTTTTAAATTTTTTTTCTATTTTTTATTTTTTCTTTGTGTTTGTTATTATTTTTTTTTAAATTTTTTATTTTTTATTATTGTTGTTGTTATTATCATATTTTTTCTATTGCTATTTTTCCTAATTTTTTTAAATATATATTTAGATATATATATTTAATTTTTTTCTAATCTAGTTTTTCTTTTCTTCACTTTTTTTTTAATTTTTTAATCTAATTTCATAATGAGATAATTTAACTCAATAATTTTTTGAATAATTTTTCATCGAATTATTTTTTATTTATTTTTACTTTAGTTAGTTTTTCTTTTTTCCCTTTTTTAATTTTTTTTATCCATCTAATTTGCTTATGAGATAATTTCTTTTTATTAATAATTTTTTTTTATTAATTTTTCAAAAATTATTTTTTATTTATTTTTTCTTTATAATATTTTTTTTTTTAATTCTGGCAAATTTTTGATTTTTGATTTATTTTTATATATGTTTTTATATTATTATTTTTATTTATTATTCATTTATTTTATTTTTATGTTTTATTTCTTTTGTTGATTGTTTTGTATAATTTTTTTAATTATTTTTATTTGTTTTTTTTTTGTTGGTTTAATTTTTTTTTTGTTTTTTTTTTTAATTATTTTTTTATATATTTTTTTAAATATTTTTTCTTATTTGTTTAAATTTTTAAGTGCTTTTTTATTTATTTTATAAATTTATTTATACCAGCTGACCCAGCAAGGCAAACGTTGCTTATATTGAAAAATACATCAGTAAAAATTTAATTCTTATATTTATTGTAATTGGTTCCTTTAAAATTATATAAAATAATAATAAAAACTTATTTGCAGACCTAACGACTATAATACGAAATTTCATTAAAATCAGTTCAGACGTTTTGGAGCAGTTCGAGGGCAGGCAACGTGACAGGAGAATTTTATATAGATCGTTAAGATTTTGAATAGGTCGGCCACTGGTCCACTTTCTGGAGAAAAAGTAGTTTCCCTAGTTTTTCAATTTGGAATTCATACATAAAATAATTATTAAGAGTCCAAGAACAAGGTAATAGACTTAAAGCTGTTATATTCAAGGCTTATTCAGAAGCTTTAAGTTATATGTTATCAGAAAGCTTGATTGAAACTTAAATTGAAGATAAATTAATGATAAAAAAAAAATGAAATGAATGAATAAATTAATGGTATGTATCATTTGCTGTTGGCAAAATCATGATTTTTTAACAAAGCTTTCGTACATACATATGTAGATATGTTCATTGGTTTCGAAAATAAAAATTAATTTTTGACTATATAAACAATAATCAGTTTTATGGTGCGATTTGCGAGTTTGTTATTTTTTTTTTTTTTCTTTATCATATGAGACAAAAAAATAAAATTTCTTTTCACACTTTTTCGACTAAAATACTGCAGTAATAAAAGAAAACGTTCATCCATAGAAGCTGTAAAATATTTTAATAATTTTTAAGCAAAAATATGACAATGTGTTTGGTCACGTCAGCAAAAATGAAATGAATAAATAAATAAGTAAAAAAAAATTTAACAGATGGCACTTGAAATCAAAGTAAGCACTTGAAATATGTATTTCTATGATCTCTGTAAAACAATCTCTGTAATTGTCTTCATTTACTTGAGAGTTCAAAACAATTACATAGTATAAATTACCACCACAAAACCGTGACTGTGACGCCAGGCAATCGTTGGAAAAAATCAGTAGCACGTCTTCAGCTCTGAGTAGCTTAAACATTTGCATAGAATTACTCATAGTCATAGAAGAGTAGATTTCTATAATTATCTTCAGTAAGATATCTTCTAGCATTTTCTATTTTTTTTTTTTTTTTTTTTTTTTTTTTTTTTTTGTACAACGTAAGCTGTTACGATATTCTAAACATTCCGCCGCGCCGAAAATTGAAGTGTTTACACAAATACATCACAGATTTCGCTGACTAATTGACGTTTCAGCAGTGACAAATGTCAGTAACGGTGGTATTGACAAGCAGCGCCAACTGTCAAGCGTTAACATGCAATAGAATGATAATGGCATACTCAGCTATATGTGTGTTTGTTTGTTTTAATAGGTAATCAATATTATTGAAGGTGATAGATATGCCATGATAGGTATTGGGAAACTATAAAAATAAAAAATTTAAATTATTATATTTTTTCTTAAATAATCTGCAACGAAAATGTTTAAATAATAATTTTTGAATAAAAACTGCACCTCTTTGGTCTCGAAAAATATTATGTATAACAAATAATTCCAATTCCAATTACAATTATATTTTATTAAGTCTACACAGCTATCTCTTTGAATCTTTACGATATCTAAAGAGTTAAGTTAGTAGCTCAAAGCTGAATTCTTTTATCAATTTTATTTAATTTTTTATTTTCTAATTTTTTTTTTATAAATCTATAAATCCTTATTTTTATATTTTTTATAGTCTTTTTATATCTTTTTTCCATTATTATTATTATTTTTTAATTCGTTTTTATTTCTTTTATTTCTTTATGCATTAATTATATATAAATTTATTTTAATAAGTTTATTTATTAATATATTTAAATTATTATTTTTTAATTTTTAATTTTAATTTTATTTTATTTTTTAATTTAATTCTTTTTAAATTTTTTAACGAAATTAAATTATAATTTTTTAATTTGTTTAATATTTAAAAATTTTTATTTTATTTTATTATTATTTAAATTTTTTTTTTGTAATTTTTATATTTTTTTAATATTTTGTTATTATTATTATATATTTTTTTTAACTTTTTACATACTTTTTATTTTCTTAGTTTTTTCTTTTTGAATTTTTTATTTTATTTTTGAATTTTTTATTCATTTAATTTTTTTTTTACCTTTTTCTTTTTTTCAATTTTTTTTTATTTTTTTAATAATTTTTTATTTTTTTCCTTATTTTTATCTTAATTTTTACACTATATTTTTCTTTATTTTTAATTTTTTTTTATTTTAATTTATATATATTTTTTCTTAGGTTTTTATGATTGAATAAATAAAAATAAATATAAATAAAATAATAGTATTTAGGCACAGAAAGAGAGTTTTTATAAAAGCCTTCAGTCATATGTTTTCAAAAAGCTTAATCGATACTTCTTTTTAACATATTCTACGAAAAACTTTCACTAAAACTTTTTTTATAAATGAAGCTTCCATACAAACGATTTGCTATGTGAGAGATGGCAAAAACAGGTAACAAAGCTACAACCCTATTTTAATTAAAAAAAAACTAATGTAGAGCTTGGTCCTAGATATTATTCGTTGTCAAAGTCATTGAAAGATATTTAAAACCGTCAACTTAAAAAAATTAAATGTGTGAAAATGAAATTGTTTATCCTAAGAGCTTTCATCAATTAATTTCCATTGCGAAAAACAAAGCTCTTTCCTTCACACGGCTGAAATCTTTCACTACGTTATACTTTCAAAATATTCGATCCTTAAACAAACATTTAATAATTTTTTCGTGTAGTATTAGCTATGTTCCTCCCAGAAAAACTGTTGAAATTAAGCTTTAAAAGCTTTCGCTTAAAATCTTCTGTAACTTTTAAGTTTCACAGTGTGAACCCAAAAAAATTTGCATGTTGCATCAAAAGCTTTTCGCCGCCCTTTTATATAGATGTAATTCACTTCTTAGCAATTTTATTTTTTGCGAAATATTGAGCTTTAGTCTTTTAAAACGTTGCACTTTTTTATATTGTACGAGTAGCTTTTACTTTAGTTATTTTCCATGCATTTGTTCTCAAACTGATTTTTTTTTGTGGTTATAAGTTAACTAGCTTTAATCCAAAGACCTTTTTTTTTTTGAATTGAATATTTTGTTATACAACAAAGGAAAATGATACAAGTGACAGCTGTTTCGGAGATCGTCACATCTCATCATCAGACTTCCTACGGCAGGGATCGAACCAACGGATCGTGACTTCCCAGACGAGTGCTCTACCACTGAGCCAACATCAGCCATGTCATCTTTTATTGTAATATTTTTTTTTTACTTATTAATTATGTTTTACTGGCCATTAACTCATTTTATAATGAAAAATAAAATTAAAAGAAAGTTAATTAACATGATAATAAAAAAAATTAAGAGAGCTTTCGAACCAAACATGAAGCTTCCACGTATCAAGCTTTCACACCAAACATGAAGCTTTCACATCAAACACTAAGCCTTTACCTCAAACACGAAGCTTTTATCGCCAACATAAAGCTTTAACATCAAACACGCAGCTGTGACTTAAATTTTAATTTAAAACGGAGCCTTAATATTTTCAGAAAAGAAATTGCACTTATTTATATTGTAAAAAGGCTCACATTAGTTTGGATCTATGCATCAATCTGAGAGAGAACTATTTTTTTAGTTTTACATATCGTTTTGAAGTACTTAAACTGATAAAAGAAGCTTTACAAAAAAAAAAATTATATATATATATATATATATATAAATATAAAAATATATAAAAAATATAGAAAACATTAAAAAAATTTAATTTACATTTTTAATCAAATTAAGACAGCTTTCACTTTAAAAATGAAGTTTTCATATAAATTATGAAGCTTTCATATTAATTTTGAAGCTCATATCATACGATACTGCTTTCGAAAGCTCCTTAAAATAGATTAGTAACCGAAATCTCAATACGGTTCTATGAAAAGCTGAATTTTTCTTTAATTTTTTATTTAGAGTGAAAAAAAAACATTATTTCATTGCTAGCCAAGTTTCAGTTACTTAAAATACATGGCTGAGCTTTCATGTATTTTATCTACAATATTTTCTGCTGCTATTTATCAGCGGTTATGCTTGGCTGCAGCAACAAATATTTATTTCAATAAATAATTAATATTCAAATTACAAAATAACATAAATAAATAATTATTAAATGGCAAATATAGTTTCTGAGAAAGTTTAAAATGACTTTGAAAACATTTTTATTTTCTCTTCCTTTCCTTCGCTGTTCAGCCTTCAAAGTACAGCCTGCACTCATTAAACACGTCGTCGTTTCGCCTTCGTTATTTCCACACAAAATTAATGTACAAATTAAACAGAATCTTTAATTAAGCAAAACCAAATCTTCCCACGCCTCACTCACACGCCACACAGATAGATGATGGCACGCAGCAATAAATATGTATATCAACATTTCCTTAATCGATTTGGAATATTTCGGCTATCATTATGTGACAATGGCTAACTAATAAATAAATAAATAAAAATGCGAAAAAAAAAATAAGAGACAAACTTTTTGGAAATTCAAGCGATTTATATAAAATGCAAATTTTCAACCGTTGTCAAATGGCAAATTACTCAATCGCTCTGTTACGTAAATTAAGAAAAGAGTAAAAGAAGAGCTAAGGCCGGAGAATTACTTAATGAAAACAGATGTTTCAAAAAATGTTGGAGGTTGAGTAAATAAAAACACATTAGAGTGATGTAAAATAACAACACACCAGTGTGGTCAAACCATTTTAAAAACAGCGCAGATTTAACATGTTCGGGGCAGAACATTTTTTTTTTTTTTTTTTTTTTTTTTTTTTTTTTTTTGTTGAATTAGGCAAAACCATTAAAGGCGTTTCAAGAACAACAAACAGGCAACCAGCAACAGCAACCAATTGCCAATGGCCAACACACATCCACTGTCATTATCGTTATCTTATTGCACATCAACATCATCGTCATCAGCATTGAGCTATGTACTCGTAAATTCGTACATATATACATATATATATATATGTACTGGCTTTAGTTCGTAATTAATTAACATCAACTTGACAAATTATAAATTCAAGTCATGTTTGTTGCTTGTTTGTTAACTGTTAGAGATAGAAGGGCCTGGTTGTTAAAAATGTTTCATTGTTGTAGTTCTTGTTGTTGTTCTTTATTTTTTTTGTTAGTAGTAGTAGTCGCATGCATGATTGATGTCTTCAATGTCGAAAATATTATATACACTCATATACATATATATATATATATATATATATGTATATAAAAATTTCCATTTTTCTCAAGTGCTTGGCCTTATCAGCTGCGTAACTAATGGCTGACTTAGTGACGACAGCAGTGATGGAGTCATAAATTAAAAACAAACTACATTTTATTACTATTTTTATAGCTGCTTCTAGTAGACCCAACTAAATTCTTTTGACAATAAAAAAAATTTAACTGCAAGAAAGTCATAGAAAAGCATGTTTTCAATTATAATGGAAAATAAATTTTATTCAAATATTTTGACATGAGTTGGATGGAGGCCACTTACCAGCTGCAGCGTTTTCACCTAATTTTCAAAGAACTCATTTTCTAAAGCTTTATTTTTATATTTAACTCAAATATTATTGAATATTTTGTTATAAAGGGTGATCCAAGTAGAGGTACTTTTTTCAATAGCCTTTTTTTGACAGTTCACGCGTGAGTCGTGTCAAGCTGTCATGTTCAGTTTTGTTCAGTATTGTTTGGCACTTCCTGGCATGGAAAGACCTACGCCTGAACAACGTTTACAAATCATTCAACTTTATTATGAAAATTGCCGTTCTGTAAAGAATGTGTTTCGCGCGCTTCGCTCAACTTATGGTCAACACATAATCGGCCTACTGAGCGTACTATTCACAACACCATCACCCATCTTGAGACTCAGCATTCATTATTGGATAATATTCGACCGAATAAACCACATCCAGCACGCAGTGTAGAAAATATAGCGGGCGTTACTGAGAGTGTACACGAAGACCGGCGCCGTTCGCAGCAACTCGGACTGACGTATGGAAAGACTTGGCGCATTTTACGTCCAGATTTTAAATTGAAAGCATACAAAATACAGCTCGTGCAAGAACTGAAGCCGCTCGACCTTCCCAAGCGAAATCACTTCGCTCTATGATCCGACGTTTTCGAGTCAAATTTTGTTCAGCGATGAGGCCCATTTCTGGCTCAATTGGTATGTAAATAAGCAAAATTGCCGCATTTGAGACGAAGAGCACCCTGAAGAAATTCAAGAGCTGTCATTTCATCCAGACAAAAACAACGATTTGGTGTGGTTTGTGGGCCGTTAGAATCATGGGTCGATATTTCTTCAAAAATGATCCCGGTGAGAACGTAACCGTCAATGACGAACGTTATCACGCAATGATAACCGACTAATTGATGCTTAAAATTGAAGCTATTGATCTCCGCGACATTTGATACCACAACAAGAGAGAACACTTCCGTGAACAGATAATTTCACGTTTTCAGCCGGTCGATTGGCCACCAAGATCGTGCGATATCACACCTTTTCCTGTAGGGATATCTAAGGTCTGAAGTCTATAGTTGCAAAACATCACACGTGTCATTCGCCAGCTACCAGTCGAAATGCTCGAACGAATCATCGAAAATTGGACTCAACGGATGTGTCATCTGATACGTAGCCGCGGCCAACATTTGATAGAGATAATCTTCAAACAATAAATGCCAAAGAATGTTATTTCGACTGATAATAAAGATTTCCCAATAAATTTGAATTTTCTGTTTTTTTTTTCTTTAAAAAAGTAAAAGGGAACCTCGTACAATAAAGAAAAATAGTAGAAGTGATAGCTGTTTCGGAGATCACCACATCTCCTCATCAGACTTCAGTGATCGAGGTAATGGATCCGGACATCACAGGCGAGTGCTCTACCAGTGAGCCAACGTCTGTCATGTAATAATAACATAGATCGAAATCTCATTATTCGAACCTGCTTACGGACTTACGAGAGGTTACTCGACCGCATGAGCTGCTCTTTGCCTAATCAGTAGAGTGAATTAACGATTTTGATACTCAAAAATCCACGAATTATACACTTTCATCCCAAGCAGCAAAGATCTCTGCTGTTTATCTCTGGTTAGCAGAAATAACTATATAACCCAAAGTCGCAAAACGAAGGAATGGGACGAAGTTTTTCACACCTCAACAATTAGCATTAACAGATACCAATTATAACTGATGATTCGAAGCTCGATGGTAGAGTTGATGGTGGTTCATTCCTAAAAGATCCAACCTTAGAGTGGTCTTTCAGACTATCCTATTATACTGAAAGAAGGACGAAGTTCAAGCTATCATATAGGCTGCAGGTATATAGAGAGAAAACTGTAAGGCAGAAGAGCTTGTTAGACAAAACACGACCAAGCAGATTCCTCCCGATAAGAAGATAAGAAACGTATCGTTATACCTCCTGCTACATGCAAACAGCTACTTAAAGAAAGAACTTAAGAACAGGTCGCGCTTAGATGAACTCACACCGCGACCAGCAGGATATCTGAAGAAACTTGAATAAAAAGATATGGAAAGGACTCACAGGAAATGTATT
The DNA here is from genome assembly GCA_030068015.2 of Neoceratitis asiatica. Taxonomy (NCBI): domain Eukaryota; kingdom Metazoa; phylum Arthropoda; class Insecta; order Diptera; family Tephritidae; genus Neoceratitis; species Neoceratitis asiatica. Next base: position 66,287,573 of record CM061526.1, read on the forward strand.
CTTTAAGAAAGGAGTACATCCAAAGGCAGTAGGAGTCTACTGAATTTGGAAAATCCAATAACTAGCTAAATAAAATCACAATTATTCTATTAAAATTTCGTAAAGAAAACAGTATTTTTCATTGTAATTTTTGCTAGACACAAACATATAAGCGCCTCTTTTTGAGCTATTATTTAAATAAATTTCGAGTAAATCTTATCACGATCGAAATCACACCGAAAAATCCACCAGCACTTAAGCACATGGAAAATTGCAAATTAGTAAAAAAAAAAATTAATATGCACGAAATAAATACAAGTTTGCTTTTATAACGGAAATTATTTAATTGAGAAATTTTTTCTTACTTTTTTATTTTTGTAAATTTTTATTTTAATTTTATTTAATTTAATTTTTTTTAATTTTTTTTTATTTTTTTTTATATTTTTTTTAAATTTTTTTTTATTTTCTTTATTTAATTTTTTTTTTTTTTTTTTTTTTTTTTGATAAATCCAATTTAAAAATTGCTACCTGTTCGAACTACATTTACGGAAAAATATAAACAACTTTCACTTTCAATTTAAATATTAACACTTCAAATGTTAAAAAATGCACCCTGCGGAGGCTAAGCGTGTAATTAAACATGTAGTAGTAGCCGATGGTATGTATGTAGTATGACTGCATGACACAGTGTGGCCAAAAGTATGTATATGTGTTAAGACAGAGCAACAAATCAACTGACACAGACACTGAGAAAATAAACAAGTGCGATTAAGAGTAAGTAGGAGGAAAAATCATCAATTTAATCCTCTTATATTTATTTTAGAAAAATTTGCAAGTAGCATATAAAAACGCAATTGAAATGCACAGAGATTTGAGATTACACATATGTGTATATATATTAATAAATAAATGAATGTGCCTGCATTGCACATTAGTAGTAAGTGAATGAATGAATGATGTACATTTTTTGGTCATTAAATTTAGCACACACACACACACACACAAAAATAGAGCAAAAATTTGAAATGGCAAGCAATTTATTATGTTATACCACCAAATTGTACTACATGTTTGACTTAGCAAGTAAAAGTTGATTCAATTTTTTATTTATTTATTTATTTTTTCTTAATCAGATCAATCCCATATCCCGCTGTTGCACTACAGAAACGCTACAAATTGCTGATAAAAATCATCCGTCCAAAAATATATTGAGTTCGGGTCGGTGAAGTTATGAGCGTCAATTAAGTTGTTGCTTTTATTGCATTATTGGCGGCCAGGCACGACAGACAAACGATTTCTTTTTTAAATGTTGTAGATAACGAGTTTATTTGCAATTAATAGCAAAATTAAATAACTATATAAAAATAATATATATATATAAATATATATAAAAATATATATAAAAACATATATATAAATATATATATACAAATATATACTTCAAAATTTGTTGTAGACCCAACATTGGATTTCCAAACAAAAATTTTGTTTGCAATTGATGCCGGGCATTTTATACACACTTGGGGGGCCATTTCCATTAAGAAATTGTTGAAATTTAATTACATTTTAATGAGCTATTCGACCGCAACTTACCTGCAATTGGAAGAGAAAAAGGGAGAAAAATAAATTAATTAGTAAGTTTTGTTTAAAAGGCGTGTGGAGCAGAAAATTATGATATAAAAATATTGGCAATTTTTATTGATTATAATTGAATGGTGATAAAAATGATGTTTAAAGATAAATGTATATATTTTTATTTTTATTTAATTTAATTATTTTATTTTATTTCATATTTTATTTATACTTAGTAGGGACATAAATACTGTTACACACATTTTATGCTATAAAATAAAAAATACTGAATGTTTTTGGACCAATTTTTTTTTACATATTTATTGATATATATTGTATACAAAAAAGCAGTATTCATTCGAAATGTCCGCCTTTGGCTTTCATGCACGCCTTAAGTCGGACTGGCCACGCGCCTCCTCCATTGGGAAATTGGCCACAGCACGAATCAAAGCTGTCTTAAGAGAATCAATGTTGGGGTATCTTTTGTGGCAAACCATGTCCTCTAAAATTGTACACAATTTGTAATCCAGCGGGTTCAAATCAGGACTGCCAGAGGGCCACTCTTCAGAGGAAATGAATACTGGTAAATTGTTTTGGAGCCAGATTTGGGTCGTTTTAGCTTTATGGGCCGACGTAGAGTCTTGCTGAAAAGTCCATGATTGGTTTTGGAACATTGAATGGTTAAGTGGTCCTACAACAGCTTCCAAAACAGTTTCTTGGTAAACTTTGGCCGATGTTTTGACCCTTGTTCGCAAAAATGCAAGTCATCATAAGAGACATCCCACCAAACCATGACTGAAACTGGGTGATGACCTTTTTCGACCAGTGGAATCAGTTCAGATGCTTCCTTAGATGACCGTGCATACACCCTATCATTTTGTTTATTAAATTTTTCCTGCACGGTAAAAAATTTTTCATCGGTAAACAAGATTTTTCTGTGCAAGTTATCAGCGTGCTTCACCAAAAGACGTTTGCATTTTATCATCCTAGTTTTTTTCAAAGCTGCAGTCAACAAATGTCCGGTACGACGTTTGAAAGCCCTAAGTCCCAAGTCTTTTTTAATAACTCGACTCATGGACTTTTGTGAAACATTCATCTCCCGGTGCATGATTCTCTGTTTTCGGAGCGGATTTCGCAGAATTCTTGATTTGACAGCTTTGATGACCTGCGGCGTTCGAACTGTGCGTGGACGGCCCGACGGGTGGTGGTCTTTAACATCCCCAGTCTCCTCAAACAGTTTTATGCACCGGTAGACGAACATGCGACTAATGCCGAGCTGACGGAGTGTTTCGAAAATATCACCTTTTTTCATTTCACACTTAAAAAGCGCTATAACAGCGATACGGTATTCATTATCTGACCATTCCATGTTGAAAACTCACACAATTTAGAATTCCCGATACAGACTAACGCTTTACAGGTTATATTTTATAAATCATATGGGAATCATGTGGTATGCTCAATTCTTATATTGAAATGCGTGTGTTTAATGTTGTAACAGTATTTATGTCCCTACCAAGTATATATAAAATAATTTTTAATTTTTTTTATTTTAATAGAACATTTTTTTTTCAATTTAATTTATTATATTTTACAAATTAATATTTTTAATTTTCTAATTCATTTTAGTTTTACTTCATTTATTGTTTTCAAATAATTTTTGTCATTTTTTATTTTTTATTTTTTAACTTTTTTATTGTTTTTATATGTTTTTATATAGCTTTTTTTCTTCTTACTTTTTTTATTTTTATCTTTTTTTATTCTTTTCTTCAATTTTTTATTATAATTTTTTATTTTGTGTTTCTTATTTTTTATTAATTTTTTTTAATAATAATTTGAAATTTTTTAATTTTTATTTAATTTTTTATTAAATGATTTTTTATTTTATGTTTTATTTATAATTTTTTTTTAATTTTTTTTTTTAATTTTTTTTTCACTTTTTTCTTTTTTATATGATTTTTCTATTTTATTTTCTATTTAATTTTTTCATTTATTTTCACTTTTAAATTTTTTAAATTTTATTTTTAAATTTTTACTATTTTTTGTTTTTAATTTTAATTTTATTTTTTACCTTTTTTTAGTATTTTTTTTTATTTTAAAAAAATTTAATTTTTTTTATTTCATTTTAATTTTTTTTTTATTTTTTTTATTTTTTTTTATTTATTATTTTTTTTTTTAATTTTTTTTATTTTTTATTTTTTAATTTTTTTAATTTTTTTTCTCTAGTTAAATTTTTATTTCTTAGTTAGATAATTTTTTCTGTTTTTACAATTACTTTTTAAATTTTTTTATATTCTATTTTATTTTTTATTTTACTATTTATTTTATTTTGTTAATTAGTTTTGATTTTTATTTTGTTTATGTATAATTTAATATAAACTAATATATTTTGTTATACTTTATTTTACTTTTTTATTTTACTTGACTTTTTTTATTTTTTACTTCTTATTTACTTTACTATTCATTTTAGTCTAATTAAATTTTTTTTTAATTTATTAAAATTTATTATTTTATTTTATTCTATTATGTTTTATTTTATTTTATTTTTATTTTTATTTATTTTTATTTTTTTAACTATATTTTCATTTCTAGTTTATTTTTGTATATTTTTTTATTTCATATCAAATTGTCTCTTATTTTCCATTAATCTAATTTATTATATTTTTTAACTTATTATATTTTATTTGCATTTGTTTACTTTATTTTATTTTGTATTTCGTTTAATCATTTTTTTCTTTAATTCGATTTGAGTGAACTTCATTTCAATTTATTTCATTTTTGAATAGATTTTTTTTAATAATTTTAATATTTTACATTTTCTAATTTTTTTCTTGTTGTTGTCGTTTTTTTTTTTTAAGCATTTTTTATTTCTTCTTCTTTTTATTATTTCTTAAATTTTTTTTTCTTTTTACTTTTTTATTTACTTTTTTTTAATTCTAATATTTGTTTTATTTTAATATTTTTATACATTTTTAATTTTCGTTTAAATTTGGTAAATTACTTTTTTAATTTTTATTTTTTTTTTATTTTTTTTTATTATTTATTTATTTTTTTTATTTTTATTTTTTTTTTAATTATATTTGTTTTTTTTAATTCTTTTATTTATTATTATAACCATTTTTATTATTATTGTTATTTTTATGTATTGTTATTATTTTTATTTTTGTATTTTAATTACTTTTTTTTTTTTTTTTTGATTAGTTTCTTTTATTAATTTTTATTTTACCTTAAAATGAAATAAACTTTTCTTTTAAATAATTTAATAATATATTTTTTTATAATTTTCTAATTTTGTCTTTTAAAAATTTTTAATTGTTTTTTATTTAATTTTTTAGTATCTTTTACCTTTTTTATTCTATTTTACTTTTTTTTTATATATTATATAAGTATTTATTTTTTTTTTCTTTTCTTTGTAATAATTTTTATATATTTTTATTCCGCTTTATTTCATTTTCTTTTATTTTATTTTTTTTTATATTTAATTTTTAAAATTAATTAATTTTAATTTATTTTACTGTATTTAAGTATAGTTTTGTGTAGTCAATTTTTTTTTGTTATATTTTCAAAAGTTTCAAATTTTAATTTTTATATTTTATATTTGCTAATTTTTATTTCAATTTTATTTTTATTATTTTTAATTTTTTATTTATTTATATTGATTAATTATATTTTATTTTTTAATTTAAACTTTTTAAATTTTATTTCTTTTAATCTATTCTATTTCAATTTATATTATTTAATTGCTTTTTTATTTAAATTTGTATGCACAGACATGTATGTCACAAATAAATAACACTCATACAAGATTTTCCACTCAAATGCACACACACATATCATGCATATTAAGTGCAACAAAACGATTTTTCATGTCAAATCCAAAGACACTTTTAATCAAATCAAACAAATTTTAACATGACACAGATAAAGAAAAAGAATTAAAAATTTAGAAAAAGCCAGCAGAAAAATGTACTCTCTAGAGCATATGTGAAGCGAGTGTTATCTTTCTTTCGAAAGCCCACAACAGACGAATAAAATCAAAAATTTAGTGGAAAATTAACAATACTTGGGAGGTACATGGGGAGCAAGCTGGCAGAGAGACGCTTGCCTCTTCAAGCTTGATGAAGAACACATTGCCTGACAAGGAAGAAAGAACCCAAAAGCACCAAAAATGAAAAAGAAAACAACCAAAAAGCAAAATGCCTTTAAACACAAAAGGTCCATTAAAGCAGACGAAAAGAATGCGCGGATGTATGGTGTATGAAGTGTAATATACCGCAAACTGACATTTGATTGCTTGATTAATTAAACGTCATATGCGATGCGATGCGGCGCTGACGACGATGAAAACGACGTCGAAGTGTTCAATAACATGCCACAAAAACACTCACACATGAGCGGAGTGAGGGGAGTAGGAAATGGTAAGGAAAGCTTAAGGCACTTACACTTCGCTGGGTGTCCGTCCGTTCATTGAAATGCTTCCTTGTGCACTTTTGTGGTACATATATGCATACACATACATACGAGTACATACATACAAACATATATTTTCATATGCGTTACTTAAGCGGCAACGCTGATTCGATGAATGGTAACCAATTAAGGCCACCGCCTTTCGATTTACAGTTCTCGATTCTCGGTTTTCGGCTTTGGCTGGTGTTGTTGGAGTTGTTGTTGTTGCACTCTCGCACTCAAGCACACTGTTTACTCAGACTTGGCTTTATGTTTTCACATAATTTTCAATTTTTATTTATTTTTTTATTATTTAATTTTTCACTTTAGTTCTGCTTGGCCTGCAATAAAGTGAAGAGTAATTTCATAGAAAAAGGGCGTCCTCTTAAGTGTGTATATGTTCTGATGTATGTATGTGTGTATATAGTCAAAAGCATATTGAACATTAATCGATTGCGTTGCGCTATCTCGATGCACAGCTGCCATTTCCGTTGTCTCGGTGTCGGTCTCTGGTTAATTTATTTTTATTTTTTCTTTATTTATATTTTGGTTTCTGCTATTCTCTGGGACGTTGATAGGTTTACTTGTGTGTGCGCTTTTTTGGATTTGCTGATATTGCTGAATAAGTTTTTCTCACACATCCCACACATATGGAAAAAAAATTCCTGTTCATAGTGAGGGTAAGACTCTTTTGATAAAACCAAGCGACATTTCTTATTAAACTTTTATAATGTTTTTTCGGAATGAACTTTTTTTTTTTGGGAAAAAATAAAAAATTTGTTTTTCAACTATGCCTCAACATTTTCTCAACAAACAATAATCTTCTAAAATTCAGTAAAAAAAATTGTTTTATGACTGAGCACTTTTTCTTTTTTTTTTTTTTGTTTGGATAGAGTTGAGAATTTTTTTCTCAACGGTTCCTCAGCAGTATCCGAAAAAAACTAGAATCTTCTAGAGATTAGTAAGCGAAAGTTTAGAATATATATTAAAAATAAAAACAAATGAACTTTTTATAGAATAGAAAATATTTATTTCTTCACTATTTCTCAAACATTTTTCAACTATTTTCCCACTATTCCTCAACAGTTTCCCAACAAACTGTTATTTCTTAAAATTTAGTAAAAATTCGTTACTTAAATTAAGCATATTTTCTCATAGCTTTGAGAAAATTTGAATCCTCAACAGTTTCTTGACAAGTAAGAATGTTCACAAATTTAACAAAAAAAGTACCGAAACGAATTAAAAAATAATTTCTCAACTATTTCTCGAACGGTTTTTCAAAAACCTTAATTCACTAGCAAGCTCTTATCTCTCTACTAATCATATTTTTTATAGAAATATTTAAATTCAATAAAAAGTTCGTTAATTGACTTAAGCATTTTTTCCATAGACTTGAGAAATTTTTTATTCTCAACATATCCTCAACAATCTAAAATCTTTTAGGGATTTATAACTCTCAACTATTTCTCAACGATTTCTCTACAATTTCTCAAAAATTTCTCAAAAATTTCTCAACTATTTCTCCATATTTTCTCAACTATAATTTCTTAAAATTTAGTAAAAAAAAATCTTTACTTGAATGAAGCATATTTTTTTCATATCTTTGAGAAAAGTTTTATTCTCAACAAGCAAGAATGATCACCAAATCAACAAAAAAAAGTAATAAAAAATTATTAAATGGTCTTGTTTTATTAAAATTTTTTCTTTTAATTATCAACTATTTCTCGAACAGTTTTTCAATAAACTTTTCTTAAATTTATAAAAAGCTCTTCACTTGAAACTTGAACTAATCATATTTTTTTATAGGCTTGAGAAAATGTTTATTCTCAGCAGTTTCTCAACACTACATAAGCTTCTAGGATGGATGTTATAGTATGGAAAACCTTTAACTCTCAACTATTTCTCAACAGTTTCTTCACAATTTCTCAATAGATTCCCAACAAACTGTAATTTCTTAAAATTTAGCAAAAAGTTCGTTACTTGAACTAATCAAATTTTTATAGGGTTGAGAAAATATCTGTTCTCAACAGTTTCTCAACCTCAAAAGAAGCCTCTAAAAATCAGTAAAAAAAAAAGTATAGCATCGATATTGAAAAATTAAGTAAGTAAACGAATTTGTTGAAACTTTCAATTCGGAACAATTACTCACAGTTATTAAAATCAAAAAAAAAAAAGTAATTTTAATTCGAGACGGTATAAATAAACAAATTTGATCAGTAGTTCTATGCGTCGTTTTAAGAAACATTGCAGAAAGTTTGAAAAACAAACTAAGAGAAAGTTCAGCTATCTTCATAATAGACGTTTTGCGATCGGCTGCCTCAAAAACCTTAGAAACTGTCCTCAATTTCTTTCTTCTAGACCTGTACGGCAAAAGCATCAGCTCAACTCTACTCAAAATAAGGTATCAACTTTCTGAAAGGATGAATAATACTGAAAAATTTATCAAAGATAATTTTAGACGTTGACGTTTGAATAAAATTCGGAAGTATTGAAAACAGGGGTTACTTTCAAAATGGTGAATCTTCAACCTCCACTGCAAGAGACCATATTGCTACTTTTGCATAGAGACCTCGGTATAAAAACTTATAAAGTCCAATTGGTCAAAGAACTGAAGCCTCATGACCAGCGGATGCAATTTTGCTCCACGGGCTGAAGAAAGCTTGGCATAATATGAGCATTTTTACTGAAAAAAAAAAAATCATTTTATCCGAAGAAGCTCAGGTGAAGCTACGTTGGTAAGCAAAACTGAAACAGTTGGGGCTCAGAAAATCCACACATAACAAATGTAAAAGTTAATGCATCCTCGATGAGTGACTGTATGGTGCGGTTTGTGGGCCGGCACTGGTCTGTTTTTCGTCCAAAACGAGAAAGCTGCTGCCGTAAACGGTCAATATCGATCGCTACTAATCATAGTTTATTCCAAATTTTGAAGACAATGACATGGGCGATGTGCAATTTAGTCAACAGGACGACGCTAAGTGTCACACGTCACAATCAACGTTACAATCGATCTTTTGCGGTTGACGATATGTCAACTGGCCGCCCCGCAGCTGCGATTTGACTTCGTTAGACCAGTTTTTATCGGGAGGCGTTAAGGATAAGTGCTGCGCCAAACAATAAGAGATGTTTCATGACTTGATACAGGAAATTAAAGTCGCCAATGCAGCCGTAGAGGATCACTCAATCGGAAATGTGTTGAAAACCCGAGACAGAATAAAGAAACTGAAATATTTCATTATTTTTAACATTTTGAAACTCAAATTTTTTGAGACCGAAGCGGAACGTTTTTGACGCAGTACCTACTGGAAGAAGTAGAGAAAGGTGGAGTTCTTAGAGAGAATAGGTGCAGAAAGAACTGATTTAACTTGGTGTATCCAATAAAAAAAGAGGAAGAAAACGATGGTGAATGATATAAGGTAGAAAAGAAGTGTTTCCAATCGATTTGAGAATTTAAAGTTTCTCAAGGAGCTTCTGCATATTCAAATATCAGCATATTAATCCTATACTTTAGGCAGATATTTGGAACCTCGCATTTTGGAAGCTGGATCAACGAATCAATCCTTTCTATTTTTTTTTTCTTTATTGGGTTCTCTCTGCAACTGTACAGTTACTTATATGAATATCTATCTGTTAGTGACAAAATTTTGTTGACGCTGCTTTGGTAATTTCATCAGTCAGTTTAGTGTTATGTAGCAAGCACCCGATTTGATCTCACAACAACAATAATCAACCAACAAGCAACAAACGAATGTACGTCGTAATTCGATATCATCAATTCGGCAAAAATCTGATGATGCTGATGCTGATGCTTCTTATGTCGGTTGTTGATGCTGCATCGGCAGTAAAGATGCCAGTGTGTGTTTATGTTAGGTATGTGTGCGCAGCAGACGACTGTTGCCCCAACTCAGGCTGATTAGTTTTGACTTGGTTATGACCTTTTGCGACCAACCCAGTGTGTGTCCCCCGTCGTCTCGGCTGCACTCACAACCACAAAACTCCAATGCATCACAATGAGATTTCAATATGTGTGTGTGTATGAAGCACTCAGAAGACAGACGAAATATGGACGGACGAACAAACAGACAGACACTGATACGACGATACCTGCTTGCCTGCACACATAGCCATTAGCTATGCTATTATGTATGTACGAGTATGTATGCTATGCAGTGCAATGTAGGTGTATGTAGGTGTATGCCTGACACGTACAACATTGTGTTAATGATTTGTGAACTTGTGGCGAACGTTTCGACATGCGAGGAATTTCACTATAACTGTAAAAGTGGTAAGAAGTAAGATTATTTGTGCGCCGATAACTGATAGCAGCATATTGGTTACTCACACAATGGACAAATGTTGGTGAGCTTCGAAGAAGAGGATGTGTAGTCAAAAAAAAAATATAATAAAAAAATCGAAAATAAGGAAGCAAATTTAAGTACTAAAATCGTGAACGATTTGTAAAATATCACAGTTTTACTGAGAAAGCAGTAGAAGTGCCAATAACCAAGAAAAAATTCTCAACCCAAGCTGTATGCTCCAGGCTGTGAGTGAGTGAATGGCAATGGCGACAATAAGCTTATCGACAACAACACGTAGACGACACATTAAACATCATATTGTAAGAGGAAGTTAAGCTTGCTACCACAAAGTGCTTTCACGCACTCGCGACAAATCATTAACTCACACACGTACATATAATAATTATTAAAGCCTTTCGAATGCTGTCTGACATACAATACTAGTTAGAGTCATTAATTGCATTTTTCTCTCACTGGAAGTCATAAAAATTTGCTCATTTTCTTCTTTTTGGGTATCCATTTACGCAGGCTGTAATAGAGCTTTTTTATGGCAAATTCTTTCATGATGATTCATTTATGTATGTAACAAAAATGGAGTTATGGTTACATTCCTTTCAGAAGTGCGTACTTCTTCGAACACTTTAAATTGGTGATTTATTGGTGAATAGCAAAGATATGCATATAAAGAATGGGATTTGGTGATATTATATACCTGTGCTCAGGCCAACTGAGGAAGTGAGAGCTATTTGTGTGGCGACATCACAGCAGCAAAGGGTATGCAGATTATTGTGACTCAATATTTTTTTGTAGAAAGAAAAAGATATTTAATTTCTATTTACTATATTTACTTATAATTTTTATTCTTTTAGATTATTTTATTTAATTTTTTTTTGTTTTTTTATTTTATATAATTTTTTACTATATTGCATTTCATATTACTTTTTATGTCAATTTACAGTATTTTATTTATTTATTTAATTATTTTCTTCATTTCATTTCATTTCGTTTCTTTCTATTCCGATTCGTTACGTTTCATTTAATTTTTCTTCATTTAATTTAATTTTTTAATTTATTTTATTATTGTTTTAATTTTTTATTTTTATTTATTTATTTTAGTTTAATTTAACTTGTTTAATTTATTTCAATTTAGTTTTACTTAATTTAATTTAATTTTTCTCATTTCATTTCATTCTATTTATTTACTTTATTTATTTTTTATTTCATTTATTTCCTTTATTTTTGAATTATTTTAATTTTATTAATTTTAATTTTATTTAAATTAAATTAATTTTATTTTTATTTTATTAATTTGATTTCTTTATTACATTTTTTTATATTTTTTATTATTATTTTTCTTCTTTTTTCATTTATTTCACTCTTTTTTATTTTTACATCTATTTTTTTTTTCCTATTAAATTTGTGTCTTATGTCTAAATTAGCCTATTATTTTATGTTTTTATACTTATTTCTTATTTTTTGAGTTTTTATTTAGCTATTGTACTTTCATTTTACTTTTTTTCAATTTTTTTTTAATTGTCTTTCATTTTATTATATTTTTAAACTTTATTAATTAATTTTTTTTTACCTTTATATTTTTATTAATTTTTTTACGTTTTTTATTATTGTATTTTTGTATCATTTTTATTTATTAAATTTTTGTTTTACTTTTATGTTATTTTTATTTTATTTTTATTTTATTTTAATTTTATTTTTATTTTTATTTTATTTTTATATATTTTTTTTCTTGTGTTCATTTTATTTTCATTTCCCTTTCCTTTTATTTTAATTTTATTTTTATTTTTATTTTTATTCATTTTAATTTTATTTTATTTTTATTATACATATGTTTATTTTATTTTCATTTTTATTTTATTTTTATTTTTTTATTTTATTTTATTTTATTTTATTTTATTTTATTTTATTTTTTTTTTTTTTTTTTTTTTTTTTTTTTTTTTTTATTCATTTGTATTTCTATATTTATTTTTATTTAATTTTTTTATTTTTTTTTATTTTTTTATTTTTATTTTTTTATTTTTTTCTATTTCTATTGTGTTTTTATTTTATTTTTTTCTTCTTTATTTTAAAATTTTTTTTATATATTTTTTTCTTCTATTTATTTCAATTCTTTTTAATTGGTTTTTAATTTTATTTTAAATTTTTCATTTTAATTTTATTTTAATTTTACTTTTTTGAATTTTTTTTATTTTTATTTTATTTTAATTTTTTGATTTTTTTTTTTAATTTTTATATATATTTTTTTATATTTCATATTTATTTTATTGTTAGTTTATATTTAATTTTATTTGATTTTTATTTTTATATCTTTTATTTATTTATTTTCTGTTTTTTTTTCAATTATTTGCATTTTCTTTTTATTTATTTCTATTATATTGTTTATATTTTTTTTGTATTTTTAATTTTTTTTATATTTTTTATTTCAGTTTTAAGTTTATATATTTTTGTTTTGATATTTTTATTACTTAATTATTTTTTTCTTTATTTTTTTCTTTTTTTTTCTTTTTTTTTCCTTTATTTATTTTTTTCTTTATTTTTTATTGATTTTTAATTTAAATTTTCCTTTACTCCTTTTTTACTTTTATTTTATTTAGATTTTCTTTCTTTCTACTTTTTTACTTTTATTTTATTTCAAAAAATAAAAGGCTCTCAACCTTAACGGATTCGTATTCCTTGAGTAATTATTTGGTCCACTGAAAGATTTGTTTGAACTGCAGTTGGATGACACAAATGCTTTCACTAGAGGTGCTACTACCAACCAATATGCAGACAAATTGATGGCACAACTGGAATTAAGAAAAGTGTTTAGAAAGTGAATGACTTTCAAAAACACTTGAGTAGTGTCCTACTAAAAAAATATTTTCTGGTTTTCTAAAAACAAAGGTCGAAAAATTGCCAAATTATACGTGCTACAGAGAAAATACTTGTTATCAAATGAAAACCATATTAAGTTGGGAGTTCTTGAGAGCGTGTAAAAATGTATTTAAAGTGATCTCCTATTAACCGTCATAAATACACAATTCCGAGAGATCATAAGATATTTCAAAGTCAATCGTATGCTGAAATTTCTGTAATAACAACACAAATAGAGTAGCGCAAAGTAGCATAAGATAGGAAGAGCTAGACAACAAATTTCTACCAATAATTTCTTAGTATGGATAAAGTATGATAACAAGATCAACGACTCGTGAGACTAATATTTCATAAAAACACTTTTTTAGTGGCAAAACAGAGTTCAGCTATTCAAAGAAAATAATACACAAAACGAACTTAGTTAGTAACGTCGTATTGTCTCTTCTTACGTAAGGCGAGTTGAAAAAACCACCCGCTGGTAAATTATCACGTACACGACACATTAATTTACCAGCCGTGACTAAGTGAATTTAGCTTATGTATACTAAGTAGTCTGTAGTAGAAAGTATGAGTATTTATAAGAGAGAAAAAAAACATAACGTAACATGTGAAGACAAGCCAACAAATAATAAACAATTAAATTTTGCAATTAAAGAAATAAATAAAATTGTGAAGTAAATAGAAAAAACCAGAAATAAACTCAAAATTAAATAAAATTCGATAAAAGTATGAAGTAATTTTGCCAAATTCTAAAGCTCGTCTTACGAGGTCAGCAAAAAAAAACCTTTTTCATAATTAGATATAGAAAAATTGTCTATAATCAATTGCAGTCAGAGGAAATCAGAATCCAGAACCACTTCTGAAGACCTTTAGCATTTGTTCTAAGTTTTTAAAATATCGCTTTTAGTACTCCAAAAATTTTAACTAGCTAACTAGAACAAAAATCCGGAATTAGTACAACCAAAAAGGGACGAAAAAAATTTAACTTCAGCCAATTGACTCTCTCTAACCGAATTTATTTTATTAAGTGCATGCTATGAGCGATTTTCCTTCATACAAAAAACAAACTGAGCTCCCAACAAAAAAATACTCCCACCGATAATAACTTACCATTCCCGTGGTGCTATATTTTCACAGGGAAACATAAAATAATAAAACATCAAACGAAACATATACCGACGGGGATAGTAAACAGGCCGACCGACCTAAATCATAACAGTAAAAAACAAATGAAAGAAATTTATTATATACACAAACAAACAACAAACAGCTAAAAATTAAGTAAACAAAGCGATGAAGTGTTAGTAAAACAAATATACTCGTACTAGCAGAACGGAGAGATAGCAAAGTACTTTACTGAATTCATGTGAATATGAAGAAAATCAAATCCAATTGATGTCAGTCTCAGGAACAGGGAAAACTAAAACAGCTGTAAAGGGTGATCCAAGTAGAGGCATTTTTTTCAATAGCCTTTTTTTTGACAGATCACGCGTGAGTCGTGTCAAGCTGTCATGTTATTTTTGTTCAGTATTGTTTAGCATTTCATGGCATGGAAATACTTACGCCTGAACAACGTTTACAAATCATTCAACTTTATTACGAAAATTCACCTTCTGTAAAGAATGTGTTTCGCGCGCTTCGCTCAGCTTATGGTCAACATAATCGGCCTACTGAGCGTACTATTCGCAACACCATCACCAAACTTGAGGCCCAGCACTCATTATTGGATAATACTCGACCGAATGGGCAACATCTAACACGCGGTGAAGAAAATATAGCGGCCGTAGCTGAGAGTGTACACGAAGAACGTGGAGAGTCGATTCGACACCGTTCGCAGCAACTCGGACTGACGTATGGAACAACTTGGCGCATTTTACGTCGACATCTTAAATTGAGAGCGTACAAAATACAACAACTGAAGCAGCTCGACCTTCCCAAGCGACATCGCTTCGCTCTATGGGCTCTTGAAAAGTTCCAAGAAGATCCGAAATTTTCGAGCAAACTTTTGTTGAGCGATGAGACCCATTTCTTGCTCAATGGGTATGTAAACAAGTGAAATTGCCGCATTTGGGACAAAGAGCAACCTGAAGAGATTCAATAGCTGCCATTTCATCCAGAAAAAATAACGGTTTGGTATGGTTTGTGGGCCGGTGAAATCATCGGCCGATATTTCTTCAAAAATGAGGCCGGTGAAAACGTAACCGTCAATGGCGACCGTTATCGCGCCATTATAACCGACTATTTGATGCCTGAAATTGAAGCTCGTGATCTCCGCGACATTTGGTTTCAACAAGAGGGCGCCACTTCCCACACATCGCATCAGTCAATGGATTTATTGGGAGAATACTTCGGTGAGCAGATAATTTCACTTTTTGGGCCGGTCGATTGGCAACCTAGAGCGTGTGGTATCACCCCGTTAGACTTTTTCCTATGGGCATATGTAAAGTCTAAAGTCTATGCGTACAATCCCGCTTCGATTCAGGCCTTGGAGCAAAACATCACGTGTATAATTCGCCAGTTACCAGTCGAAATGCTCGAACGAGTCATCGAAAATTGGACTCAACGGATGGACCATCTGAGAAGTAGCCGCGGCCAATATTGGAAAGAAATAATCTTCAAACAATAAATGCCAAGGAATGTTCTTTCGAATGATAATAAACATTCCTGATTAAATTTGAATTTTTTCGTGTTTTTTCTTTAAAAAAAAATTATGGAACCTCGAAATAAATCACCCTTTGTTACACGATTACTATTTTCAATATTCCACTGCCGAATTTTGCAAATTGCAACATTTAAGTTTACAATCTATGAACACGGTAAACTTTTATTTATCTCAAGCTGCTGAAACATAAAATTTACAGATCTCTGGAAATGTCTACTTTTCGAAATTTACTTTTTCATTATTCCACTGCTGATTTTTGCGACTTGCAAAAAATTTAGTTTCCAATTTATAACCACTTTAAACTTTTACTTACCTCAGAATGCTGAAGCCTATATTTGGTTAAAATCACAAACCACGAATCTGCTTGTTCAGAGCATCCAATAGAGTATTTTGAGATATCGCTCTTACAAATTTTTCCTAAAAGAGCATGATATTTCTATATTTAGACTAAAATTCAACTGAAATCTTGTAATGTAGTAAAAATAACATTTTATTTTGTATTTTATTTGCGGTGAAAAATCCACAGAAGTGCGAAGGTACGCATTTGGCTTATAAGGATTCAAAAATACGTGTCATTGATACCTATAAATCCATGTACATGTATATATATTTAGCCACAAAAAATAATAGGATCGGCATAAATTTCCATGGAGAAATGTACGAAACCTTTACTGTGCCTCCCCATTTCCGTAATATTTACAGTTTTGATAGTGCGCACGTACACATGTAACGTATCCTTCCTAGTCTGCTTGTGCGTGTGCACTTTGCTATATTTATTAATGGACACGCTATTTTGATAAATGATTATTAGCGAAAATAGTTTACTACGAAAGCGCAAGGATACAAGGGGGTGTTTGTTGTAAAAGGTAAGGCTATATATGGCACACGATAGTATGAAGGGTGAATGCCAAAACGAAAATAGCGGAAAGAACTATTTTTAGCACGAAAAATAATTAAAAAGCAACACAGAATTTAATATAAGGCGTGATATGGAGTTGACTACTTTCCATAGAGTATTTTTTTTCCTTAATTAAATGAAAATAAGTACGAAATGAAAAAATAATAAATTCTAAGAAACTGATAGTGGCGAAAAGAACAAGAAAAATTGGAGCTAAATGTTTTTGAAAATTAAGTTGGAAGCCTTTTTGAACATATTAAGTAGAGAAACAAACAAAACCACAAGTGAAAAAGCAACAACAAAACTCGTAGAAACTTAAAAAAAAAAAAAACAAAGGCGAAATGTTTCTAAACTCAACTCATTTACTTATGTACCTGCAAAAGGGCAACAAATTGTTTTAAAATGCAATACAATGCATTCACAGCCAAACAAATACAAAGAAAGGAAACAAAAATAAATAAAGAAAATATTTAAAAGGTATGCAAACGCTGTAAAAATCATGTCAAGCGTATTAGCATAGAAAAAATGAGAAGAAATAAAACACACGATAACAGAAAAAATAGCGCCTAACGCATGACTGAACTCAAAAAACGAGAATATTACAGGAAAAAATAAGGAAACAAATAAGCGCTGCATATACCCGAACAAAATAACGGGTAATCCATTTTGAGGTTCCCTACTTTTTCAAAGAAAAAACACAGAAAACTCAAATTGTATGGATAATGTTTATTATCATTCGAAAGAACACTCCTTGGCATTTATTTTTGAAAATTATCTTTTTCAAATGTTGGCCGCAGCTACTTCTCAAGTAGTCATCACTTTTCGATGACTCGTTCAAGCATTTCGACTGGTAACTGGCGAATGACACGCATGATGTTTTGCTCCAAGGCCTGAATCGAAGCGCGATTGTCCGCATAGATTTTAGACTTTATACATAACCCCATAAAGTCCAACCGTGTGATACCACACCATCTTGGTGGCTAATTGACCGACCAAAAAAGTGAAATTATCTGCTCACCGAAGTATTCAATAAATGATTGGTTTTGTTCAGTTGATTCTCCGACAGGGTGAAAAGTTGATGAATATTGGAACGAGTTCCCGTCGTCTCTTGTCAAATTTGGTTTTGAGACAAACCGGTTTCGGCGTTCTGCCATCTTCAGTGCCGTTGATCGTTCTTAATCAATAAATCAATAAATCCATTGATTGATATGATATGTGGGAAATGGCGTCGTCTTGTGGAAACTAAATGTCGCGGAGATCACGAGCTTCAATTTCAGGCATCAAATAGTCGGTTAGGATGGCGCGATAACGGTCGCCATTGACAGTTACATTCAAACCGGCATCATTTTTGAAGGTTGTCCTTTGTCCCAAATGCGGCAATTTCACTTGTTTACATACCCATTGAGCCAGAAATGGGCCATATCGCTGAACAAAATTTGGCCCAAAAACGTCAGATCTTCTTAGACTTTTTAAAGAGCCCATAGAGCAAAGCGATGTCATTTGGGAAGGTCGAGCGGCTTCAGTTCTTGCACAAGCTGTATTTTGTAAGCTTTCAATTTAAGATCTCGACGTGAAATGCGCCCAGTCGTTCCATACCGCAGTCCGAGTTGCTGCAAACGGCGCCGAATCGACTCTCCACGGTCTTCGTGTACACTATCAGTAACGACCGCTATATTTTCTTCACTGCGTGCTGGACGTGGTGTATTCGGTTGAATAATATCCAATAATAGATGCCCGGTTTCAAGATGGGTGATGGTGTTGCGAATAGTACGCTCAGTAGGCAGCTTGACACGACTCTCGCGTGATCTGTCAAAAAAAGGCTGTTGAAAAAAGTACCTCTACTTGGATCACTCTTTATTAAAACAAATTCCAAAAGAAAAGAAAATTTTCAAACAAAAAAAAAATACTAAAAATAATAGAAAAAGCAGCAAAAAGCCGCCAAACGGCTGTGTAAACACGCGATATATGCCAACTAAGTGCATATGCATACTTACATATGGATTAAATGTTGTAAATGCATTTCTCTATAGATATACATACATACATACGTATGTAATTGTTAAATGCAACAACAGAGCAAAACGAAAACATTTAACAATTCCACAGACTGCACTGCAAGTTAGTGAGTTAGTTGCGAGTTGCGAGCTAAGAAGGGCAACAACGCCAGCAAGCAGCATTGGATGCATTTCACAGGCCACGGCATCACCTACCCCACCCGCCAACAAACGCAACAACAACGCACACACATGCACTCCAAAACAGTTGACGCTTACAAGTTGTATGTAAATACATACATACATACATATGCACATGGAAAATTAAATCAAAAGCAAAAAAGATACAACAACAAAATCCAAAAACAAAACAAAACTGCATGAAGAAGCAACGAATTCGAAAAGGAATAGCGCAAAGTGCTGACATGAGCGAGCCGATGGAGGCAGTGTGCCCCAAAGCGTCAGTGCACACACACACACGTGCACGCAAATATACACGCATCTATATATGTATATGTAAGTGCAGGCAGCGTTTTTTCCGGTGGTTGAATGTACACGCGTAGTGTAAAGAGTGCGAATGGCTATCAGCGCAACAAAACAACAACAACAACAACAACTAAAAACAGCTAGCTATGCGTTTTGGAGTTTCGCCCGTTTGGTGGGTCGTCGTCACACATTGTCGGCCATAGTTCGTTCGTTCGTTCGTTCGTTCGTTCGCTCGTTCGTTCGTTAGTTAGTTGGTTGTTGGGTTGAAGGAACTTTGTTGCAACAATAACAACTATGTTGCACTTGGCAAATGAAAGCAAAAATATTTCCTCTGCAAGCGCAAAAGCTAAAGTGAAGATGAGCCAACAAGGCAATAGTATCATGGAATTGGTTTTTTTGGGCATGAGGTGGCAGCAACTAGAGTTGAAATAACCACAAAAATCCAACAACAACAACAACAACAACAACAACAACAACAACAACAACAACAACAACAACAACAGTAATAACAATGAAATATGGAAAGTTGAAAATAAATAAACAACAACAAGCAAATAACTTTGTTTTGATAATAAAGTGTCTGCAAAGCAGCCATTTCTCTAGTGGTGGTTTTAGTAGGAGTAACTGCGAAGCTGAATTACACAACCATAAGTCTCTCAATGTCACAAAGTAAGATAAAAATTTGTTGTGTGTAAGCATTGTGACTCGACTCAATGCACAAATAGGTTTTTATGGATAAATAAGCGAGATTATTTCTTTCCTAAATATAGACTGAAATCGAAAGCAACACAAAAAATTTACTTTCTAAGTAAATCATAAAGCCAACCAATAATGACACCTCCAGGCCTTTCCCTAACCTGATACAAAAAAAAAAAAAACTCCAATCTAAATATTTTTAAAGCCCCGCCCGACTAACTAAACATTGTACCTGTTTGACGCTTCTAAGCACGGAACAGTAAATTCACAGCTATCTCGGCAGCAGCTAACCTGCGCCAAAAATATTTCCCTCACACAACATATTTTTAGTCTTCCGAAGTTATTTGTTGACAGTTGCTGGTAAAGTCACTTGAAAGTTTTTGATTGCCACTCAAAGTTAAGCTAACAAATAGTTAGCGGTGGGAGTGAAATAATGTGGAAAATACAGTAAACAAAACTATAATACCATGGTGTGACAATGCGACTTATGCGAAAGCGTTTGCGGCACATCGTAGATATGCCTAACTCAGTCATAGCAAGTATAACAAGTCAATTGAGAATTCCCCGGCCTAGTATAGTAAAACACATTTTTTTTTCTAAATACATATCTTTTATTTAAAATAGTTTCCTTCAAGGGTGATGCTCTGATTATAGCGACCCTCCCACTTTTCAATACCATTTTTAGTGCGATTTGTCCATTGTATCAAAATAGGCGTCAGTTTCGGCGATTAGCTCTTCATTCGAAGAAAATTTCTTCCCTGCGAGCATTTTTGGAGATCTGAGAACAGGAAATAATCGCTGGGGGTTAGATATGGAGCATACGATGGATGCGGAAGCAATTCGAAGCCCAATTCATGGATTTTTGCCATCGATTTCACTGACTTGTGGCCCAGTACATTCTTTTGGTGACACAGAACTTTCTTTTTCTTTAAATGCGGCCGCTTTTTGGAGATTTCGTCTTTCAAACTGCCCAATAACGTCCTTCGTGTCCTGCCTTTCTCAAGGTAATCAATGAAAATTCTTCCATACGCATCCTAAAATACAGACGCCATAACCTTGCCAGCCGACTGTTGCGTTTTTTCACGCTTTGAAGCGCGTTCATCATGTGCAGTTCACTCGAATGACTGTCGCTAGGACTCCGGAGTGAAATGATGGAACCATGCGTCATATCATATCAACGCAAAAACTCGGGTTTATTACGCTTGAACAGCTCCAAACACTGCTCCGAATCATCAACTCGTCGTTGTTTTTGGTCAAAAGTGAGCACGCGCGGCATCCACCCTCCGCAGATCTTTCTCATACCCAAATATTCGTGAATGATATGAACTTTGCTGTTTCACTGAGGTTCAATTTACAATTATTCAAAATAATTGTTGGGATTTTTTTGACGTTTTCGTCAGTAACAACCTATTTTTGGGGGCGTCCAAGGCGTTCACCGTCTTTGGGGCTCATTTCACCACTTTCTTCAATTCAAAATTCTTCTAAGGATTATGTATGTATGAGGATAAACCAAATTAGACTAAGACAGAAAGCCTTCGTATTCTGCTTACAAATAATAGGGCACAGCAAAATATTTTTTGAACTGAATAATTTTTATTCCACTTCTGATTTTTGCGAATGCAAAATATTTTTTG
The DNA here is from genome assembly GCA_030068015.2 of Neoceratitis asiatica. NCBI lineage: Eukaryota > Metazoa > Arthropoda > Insecta > Diptera > Tephritidae > Neoceratitis > Neoceratitis asiatica. Next base: position 66,309,109 of record CM061526.1, read on the forward strand.
AACTTAATTATTTTTATTCCACTTCTGATTTATGCGAATGCAAAATATTTTTTGAACTTAACAGTAAAGCTAAATACCCTTTAAAACATGCTCATACTTACCATTGGCGCATATTATACATTCCGGCACAACTACTGTACGTACGTTAAGCATCACTTGACCAACTGGCAACGTTTTAGTTCAATTTTTAAGAAAGTCTTATCAGTTACCTTGCACGCAACTTGCAACTCAAATTTATTGAACTCAATACTCACCACTACATTGCAATTTAAATAGTCATCTTTTTTCCTCCTTTACTGTTCATCACTTTGCTGTGCCAATATTTATACTAAGCAAACTTTAGAGCAAAGTCGTTTGTGTTGAGTATACTTTTTCTTTTAAGCTCTTTTCCCATTTTCACTTTATGTGCGCTTTGTTACTGTTTTGCACAAATCCAGTTCAAAGTGCTCTGTTCTCTGTTCACCGTCACTGCACTGTCCATCTTGAGCATCCTTGAAGAATTGTTATCACAAATTTTCTCACATTATTTCTATTTGACTCACTTCACTGCACTGTCACACTTTTATTTGTCCACTTTTAACTTAACCTTTTTATTTTGAATTTGCAATTTTCTTGCTTAAAGCACTTCTCTCTATCTTTTTCATCGTTACTATTTGTGCTTTCCTTCGAGAGCGAGCGCTGACCATTTGGCCAAGAGTGAGTGAGTGGTAAGCTCTTAACAGCCATCCTCAACGTCTACATTTTAGTATCTTTAGTATCGTGGTCACCAGCTATTGCTCTATACGCTTGCAATTGCAATTCGTTTTAATGTGTTGTGCATGTGCATTTTTTTCACTGATACTTTAGTAAGTGTCCACCCTACTGGCGCTACCTTTTTTCCTTTTTTTCCTTAATTTTTTTTTTTTTTTTGCCTTTCTGATCCTTTTTGGTTTTAGATTGGATCTCCACGTTTATTCTGCTCTATTTTTAATGTCTTTTCTCAAGAGTTCGAGTTCTTACTACTTTGCTTTTGCTTTTGTTTTTGCTGTGTGCTGCCATTTTTTCTCGTTTTTTTTTCTCATTTTAATTTTTATTTCCTCTGTAATTTTCTACGCTACGCTTCAATTTCAATTGACTTTTTTTGCTCTAGTATTTTTTTTCCTCTTCGTATTTTTTGTTCTGTTTTAGTTTTACTTGCAATTTTCTACGTTTCCATGTTTTCTTGCAAAGCAGGTTGCTGCTTGAGTAGTTCGTAGCTGCCGCCGCTGGGTTGTTTTTGTGGATGGTTGCTTTTTTGTCTGGTTAAGTTTTCTTGGTTACCTCCACGGCTTAGTAGTTAAATTGGTTGGCTGGTTGGTTGGTTGGTTGGTTGGTTGGTTGGTTGGTTGGTTAGTTTATTGGTTGATTGTAGCTCTGTGTGCAGCTTTCGGCTGCATCGTTATATGCGCCTTAAGAATTTTCATGTCAGTCAACGCTGTTGTCCCCACCATTACTACCGTCTGTCTAAGCTGTGCTCTTTCGCTGCGTCTGCACTCATCTCGTCTGTGGAGCAATTACCCTACAAAACCAGCCAGCTGATTGTTTCATAATCGTGCCACGCTTCAATGTTCCTTACGCCCGACACACTGACTCTGGAGTTCTTTTGCAGTGGCACCACAAGTTGCCCGTCATTTCGATGGTTGCCACTTTACTAGTGCATACACGAGTACGAGTATAATGACAGCTGTTTGCCAATCTATGCGCGCCGAGTTCATTCATTGTTATTACAATTTCAGTGCGCCACTGTATCCTGTAAACCTTTTTTTTTTTTTTTTGGGTAATTTAAACATATTTATTTCTTTACGACCTCTTACTACTACTGCTACTGCCTACTGCAGTCTGCATCTTTGTGGCTGCAGCAGCAGCTACTACGTGGTTTCTTTCATTCTCTGTAGAATTTTTTGTGGTTGTCATAATTTCCGCTGTATGTCGTTTGGAATGTCTATCAGCTGTTGAGGCCATCATCGACAGTCAGTCAAGGTGTTGTGGTTTTCCTCGTCTCGGCGTCGGCATCGGGTAATTGCTCGCGCTTTTGTGTCAGAGACGCTAACTACTGGCGAGCACATACATATATTTGCTTCGTGATTGCTCTTTGGTTTTGCATAAACACGAAAATATTTCTCATAAATTTGTTGTTGCCTGCACTTTCAGTTCTACCATCACAAACTGCTGACACTACAAGTGGTAATGATGACAGCAGCTGTTGCTATTTTTATTTTTATTTTGATGAGTTTTTTTGCTGACATGCGGTTAGCTACCGGGCTTATTGTCCAACGTAACGTACTTAAACTTGTCTCGGTATTACGCGGGCGCAGATGGCGGGAGAGAGAGAGAGAGAGATAGGAAGAGTATTTACTCGTATTTACGTTTAGTCATCACAGCACACACTAATCAATATTTTTTATATTTGTGTTAAACGAAAAACCAAGTAAACGAACTCCAAAGGATATACGACAATCTTTATGGAACAAAAAGTCTATCCCACATGGCTCATATTTCCAGTGAAGCGGCAAAAAAAATATATAAAATTACTTGTACTTATCTTCACAACACTTGTGTGTGAATTACCGCCACCGAATGTGCGCCACTCAGTTGCAATCTGTTGCAGTGGCAATATTGGTTGCGGTTGTAATGCCACTGACCCTCAGGATGCTTTGCGCATAATTGCATGCAGCATTGCTGTGGAAAGAACAAACGAACCCTCCTGTGCACTGTGCTGGGGGAGCCATGGCAATTTAACACTTTAAGTGCACCACCACTGTTGTGCTCCTGTTGATGGGAAAATAACAACATGTTTGCCTTGCAGTGTAGCTACTCTTACTGGGTTGAGAGTTGCGCAACACTAAGAGCAAGTAAACGTGATGAGCGAGCGAGCGTAGCTGCAATCTGTATCGCAATGCTAAATTATGAAGCGCAATCATAATGTGGCAGGTGTTGAAATAATGAGTAACGAACCAACTAGCCAGTCAGCCAAGCTAAGCCACCAGCCAGCCAGCCAGCCAAGCGCGGAATGTTCTAAGTATCGCCGTCAAAGGGGGAAACAATTGGTTTGGTCAACTGTCCTTTTAGTTGTCGTAATAGCAGTCTTCTTGCCAGCCATATTAATCAATCTGTGCACCCTCTTCCTTGCTCGGTCCAAAGGGTAATTGTTTATCGAGTTTTTTTTTCCTGTGCGCCTTTAATTACATTTATTTATCTTAAGTGTAGTGAAAACTTCAGTGATTTGCTTTTGAAAATTTTTTTTTTTATTTTTTTTTTAATGTTTTTTTTTTGTTTTTTTTTTTGATTTTTTAGTTAGAACTATTTCAGCAGCAACTGAGCCGGAAAGCTATTTACTTTGTTCCATGTTTTGGCTTTGCATTTTTTCTTAACCACTTGAAGTTAAGCGGTCGGGAACGCTAAACCACTGCATTATCTGCCAAGCCAAAGAACCTAAATTCATTTAGATAGCCATTAGGGCCTTACTTTCATGCAACTCAAGGTCCCTAATGGTTATATTATATGGAGTCAAGAATCAAAAGATTGAAAACTTCAGCAGTTCGAAGCAGGACGATAGACTCTAGGCTAACCCTGTGGGTTAAGGGTTCAAGAATTTACCCGCGGTAAGGAATGCCTGTCGTAAGAGGCGACTAAGATCCAATAGTTCCCGCGACAGTCGGAACAACCCGGATTTTTATCCGCCCAAGGACTGTCACTACCGCAATATTCCCCGAAGCCCCATTTGGGGAATTTTCTGCGGTTACAACAACAACAACAACAACAACAACAACAACAACTCTAGGCTAGTAGTAAGACTATTAGCGGAGGAGTATTGCCTATTGGCGTCCCATGCGTTCAAGTTGTTAACGCTTTGTGTTGAAGAGCTGATGGATGGATCTGCAATTAGCAATAGAGAAAGGGTCAAAATGCCTGCTTCTAGTTGTTAAATGAACATGGAGACAGAACAGAAAGTTTAGCAGCATAGAGATCTGGTCCTATGTAGTATATATGGTAACGTCTATGTGAGACTCCAGGCTATCAGAAGTAGTTAACCAGTTTAACCTAACCTAACCTAATTCGAAGTCGAATAAAGATAAAAACCTAAAAAATTCAACAGAGTTAAGAAGGTAAGCAAAGTAACCTCAAATGTTTTATCTTTTCTGAAGAAAAAAAGTACTTCCTGCTGTTGAGAATCGATTTAACCCGAATTAGTTTCTCTTTACTCTCTTTGGTTAAAATGGATAACATCGGAGTTATTACACTTTAATGCTCTGCCTTTTGGCGTAATGCCTATCTTTAAAGCTAATCTTGTCCTTCGCGCTGTGCAAAAGCAACTCTTAGTATCTTTCAGCGGGTTTGGCTGTTTTTGGGCATTTCTGAACGTTTCCCGATGTGCTTTAACTTAGGAGATTCGCTGGAAAAATCGAAGCGGGCGTCCTAGCTGAAGTTGCTGGGCATCAAAAGCTCCAAGAGCCATCAGGCAAGATGCAAGCATTTCCTCTGAAAACTTAATGTAGATGAAACAAACTCAGCGTTGCTGATGGCTGCTCTTTCACCAGACAAGTTAACAGTGTTCATTGAACGAGTTGTAGATTTAGTTCAGATTCCGACTTGGTAGGCATCAGTGCTGTGTTTCGAGGGCGATTGCATGGTTCCTGAAACTACTGAGCTGGTTGAGTCCGTAAGGGAGAAGTAAATCTCCTACTTGCCCTAATTGGTATTCCAAACGACTCAAACGCTTACCAAATCGATGATGTTTCCGTGTAATTACTATGAATTTTTATTCATTATAAAATCATCTTCAAAAATTGTCATGTTTTCTTTGCACTATTTGTTCAAGAGACGTGTCTTTCAGCGATTCTGTCGATTGCGAGTTAAAGTAGTGATCTGAGCATAGCTCGCTCTGGTCGCTAGTCAAAAAAATGGGTAGAAGTATCTCCCAGTTTTCGATTAATCATCTGAAGATTTCCGCCCCTTTAAACGCTAAGGTACTTCTACATAGTATGGGACATTCGAAAAGCAAGATTTCAGGTTTTGCCTCTTCTCTATAACTAATGCAGACGTTGTTTTATGGTATGCAAAGAAAATTTCCTGTAAGAACATCGATGACTGTAGTTATCTCTCATTTTAATGAGATAAGCTCTCCTGATCTTATTTTATCGTCCACATTACTACGATTACACTGTGAAAATTAAGGCTCTTTCATTTCGAGTTACTATCAGTGACGAATAGCTCTTTCAAGTGATGACCTGAAGCATGCCCAAACTCTCCCATGATGGCGAAAGTCGTAGAAAAGTGACCTTCCTTGCAAACTCATCCACCAACTGATTACCTTCTACCTACTACAGAACACATTTGTGGCTATGAACTCCTTTGGCAGACACATGGCAATCCAGACTCTGTTATCTAGTTTTTAATCGGAATAACCCCTTTAAAATCTCTCGTGAAGTCAGATCTTTTTTATGGGCGACATTACTATGGTCACATTCCGAAATTCGAGATCCTTTCATTTCGCGTTAGTATTAGCGACGTATAGCTCTTTCAAGTAATTACCTGATGCAAGCTCAAATTCTCCCATGATGGCGAAATTCGAAGGGAAGTCATCTTAATTGCAAACTGCCATACTATTACGCTCTACCTGCCCTAAAATACACATTTGTGAGCATAAGTTCCTTCTGCAAGTACATGGGGATTCGGACTCTGTTATCTAGCTTCTAGCCGGAATAACCCCTTGAAATATCTCGTGAAGTTAGTAAAGGCAATACTGCTGTCCGTCTCCTTAATGTTAATGCGGCGTGGACATTCATAGTCTCTGAAGGCGAGGTACGCAGATTAAAAATACCGCGAGGATCTCTATTCTGCTGTCTCTAGGGCAGAGGGTCATTTTAAAACCTATCAAAACGGTCTCCATCGCGAACTAGAGCTACACTGTACCAACTTTGTGTGCTAATTAAATGAATATTTATCACTTTTCTCACCATCATCAAGAGCCGAGAGTTGGAGGTGGTGAAAAATATTATTTTTACATATTTATAGTGCTGTCGATTTAGACACTTGAGCTGCACACGGAGCAATTTGAAGTTTTCAGCACAAATATATCGATCTCTTGTGCCCCTCTTCGTCGCCCGCAGACAATTGTCTCCACAACGGATGGTACACAAATTGAGCTTGGTCAGCTTGAAGCAGAGTTGTCGAGATTTTCGAGTGCGCTTTGTTCTACTCCACTTTCTGCGGTCAATCGAGGCAGCGCTGGCAAGTGTGTCTACTAGCAGCGCGAGTAGCAACGTACATATGTATGTGCAGACGAATGAGGGTAGTCATTTGATATATAATTTATTAAAAACGCTTTTAGCAATTCACCTATCAACCGCTCAACAACGAGGCAGACATATGGCGGTGTGAGCAGGCAGGCAGCAAGTACTCGTCGACAGTTGGGCCGACAGGCAGATACTGAGGATCGTGGCAACCGCTCTAGCTCAAGTGGGGAGAGGTGGTATATGCGAAGGTTGGTGTAGAGCAGACGGTTTCATAGCGTATTGGACGCCCCTGGACGGACAAATTGTTTTAAAAGTTGGCTCGGCCAATAATTCTTATCTAGCTCTATTGCATGCTCTGGACAGACACATATTTAGTTGGCTCTGCGCATACACCATCGCATTTGCGTGCTTTTTCTTCTTCTTCTTCTTCCTCTGTTTCTGTTTCTGTACTATTTGCCTTTTGTAATCGAAACCGAATCTTATCGATTTTCTGGCGCTGCGTGCATTTCTTTAGTTTTTGTCTGTCTTGGTTTATTATGCTCCACCGCCCCTGCAACTGCGCGACTGTCTACGTCTGCGACGATATTAAGTGTGCTTATTTGTTGTTGTTTTTTTCTTCTTTGCTTTTTTTATGGAGCCCATAGATGTTCTTATGCGCTTTCTCGCATTCTACGACTCGTTCTCGAGCTTGTTTATTATTGATTTATATTACGCCATGTGTGTGTGCTCTGTGGTGCGTTGCACCACCAGCAAACCGGCCCCCTGTGACTGCTTTGATATTTATTTTATTTCTACTTTTTACCCCGCTCCACACCGAGCTGCAGCCACGCTAGCCACAAATTGTGTAGCATAGAGTTGTTGGTTGAGCATATCCACCTTCTCTTTCGTTGCGTTTTCGTTGCATTTATTATGTTTTGTGCTTACCGGCCGTGTGCTCCAGTAGTTTTGCGACGTCTCTCTTCAGCGTGTACTTATTATACTCTATGCATGGCCCATATTAATCTTTAGCTGGTTGTTTGGTTTGCTTGGATTCGTCGCCGTTGACAAACTTTGGTGCGCCGTTTTTACTTTTTCACTTTTATTTGATGTCGCTGCTCTGAACGTTTAACTCTTCCCCCTCTCCTCCCCCCGAGCGATGCGCTTTAGTTTTCCTTTCTCTTCCACACATCGCGCGGTTCATTGTCTCCTCCCGCCAGCCGCAACATATTTACCTCACGATCTTAATTCAACATGGAAACATGGAAGTAAACAATTCATTGAACTTTCGCATAAAATGCTCTCAAGGTTATCAACTTTATTCGGTCCGTGTGGTGTTGTTGCCGCCGACGCCGCCGACAGCATTGCTTAGTTCGTTCTGCCGTCTTGTGGTCCCGAATCTGATTGTGTGTAGTTCTTTCATACGGTTCGTCATGCGACGGTTGCGACGCGCGTAATATTTACACTATGCCACTAATGTAATGTGTGTAGAGCACATCGGTGCTCCGCGCCGCACCTCACGCCGCCTAATCGATTGCACACTTCATGCGAGTTTGCGTCGTAGCGCTTGGTACGCATGCTGTTGCGCATTGTGCTGTATGATCGTCTTGTTCGGTGCGCCTGTTTTTAGTTTTTAGGTTTTCGTCTTTTTGTCTCGTATTTTGTTGTTGTTGTTGTTGTTTTCTTCAGTGTTTATATTTTTAATAGTTTACTTTTTTATTATTATTTCTTTACTTGACTTCCCGGTATGTTTTTCTTATTGTTGTTGTTGTTGTTGTTGTTGCTTCAATTTTTATTTCTTTTATTGCTATTCACTCGATTATGGTCTTTTTAGTGCCCATTTCAGTTGAACGTTTTTGACTTCAGTTCTTCTTCTAACTAGTCATTTGCTGTGAAAACTGTTGGCACTCGTCAAGCAGTCAGTCGTAGTCGATGTAGTGGAGCGCGTTCGGAGCAAGCAAAGCTAGTTCGTCGGGGCGGCAGAGCAGTTCGTTAGTTCGTTAGTTAGTTTGTTCGTTAGTTAGTTAGTTAGTTAGTGAAGCGGCGAGAGGCGCAGTCGAGTAGCATTGCCCCTTTGTGTTAACCAATTTTCAGTATATTATCTCGGCAATCACAAGGTGCCGTAACAAACAAAGAAAGAAGAAAGACGACGTCGCCTGTCTTAAGTCTTAACTTATACGAGTTCATAGTGGTTACCCACTCCTCATACATACTCGTATGTATGTACGCATTGCGCGCCACTCGGCCGATAGGTTGTGCGGTCATTATGTGTTAAGTCTTCGTCGCTCTGGTCATTGGTCTTTCTTAGCGCTTCAAGATAACCACAAAATCTATCTACAAATAGACAAACTCGCGTATTGTTGTTCTTCTATTCTTATGCACGCTGAATTTGTGGTCTTTTGCATGTGGCGGTTAAGTTCTTGCTTAGTTTTGTGCGGATTTTCGTTTCGTTAGTTAGTTTACGTCGTTTTTCATTCTTGAATTCTGCTTTGACTTTAATTTTTTTTTTTCGTTTTTTGGTATATTATTGCTTTGGAACGGTAATAGTAGTTGGGCGTTAGCTGAAGAAGTTAAATGCATGGTAGCGTTAATGAAAACGCGGAAGTAAAGACGTAGACGTTTCGTGCGAAGATTTTTGGTTCATACTCAATTCGCAAAATAAATATAAAAAAAAACACTCAGGCTCATCAATGAGGGCAAAACATAATCGTAGTAGCTTCAACGCTGCACTAGGCTTAGAATTAAGATCATGAAAGAAATGAGTTGAAAGCATGGCTAAACGAACGTCGTCGTAAGAAACCTGAACTTTAAAGAATAATGTTTCGATCTCGGACCGAAAAAAACACACAAAAAAAGAAGAACTCTTAGTTAGAAAAGAGAGTCTGACTATTTCCATTAGTAGCGTCCTCGTGTTGCTTCCCGGGTAACGCTAAATAACATTTTGGCTTTACCGGCCGAAACTCTTTCTGAACAGAATTGACCTTGGCTTTCCTTACGGTTACTGATTTTCGACAAACTAATTTGGATTAGTTTTACACCTCGTCTGGTGGTGGCAATTACCTACCACCTGAGTATGTTGAATTGCCGCAAAAACCCTGTCAGACGCAAGAGTAGGTTCTCCTTCTGTTGCCATTGAGTTGGTGTGGGAGGTGCAACTTCCTGTTTACGTTGTTTTGACTGTGAACGTAATGCCCTATAACGGCGTACTTTAACTCTCGACTTGGCATCTTCTATGTCTACTTTGGGAACGCGGAAGGCGACTTCGTGTCAGAAGTTGGATAGAGGCGCAGAGTGGGGACAGAAGGGGGCGCAGAGATACATCAATATAGTTTAGTGGGCAGAGGAGGCGCGTTGAAGTCGACCGCCATAGCTGAAGAAGTCCTCGATGGGCACACGTAGATGGTGACGCCGAAACCGGCCATCGTAAACGGTACAGGGGTTTCCCTTTCGGTATGAATCTCTAGGCAGGCTGCTAACAGTGTTGTTGGGTCGGCTGGCAGTCTAGCAGATGCATGTTAGCTGCCAGCAATGAGACAGTAAGATAGAGGGTGTGTGTGTGTGTGTGAGAGAGAGAGAGAGTGAGAGAGAAAGAGACAGTGAGATAGAGAGAGATAGAGAGATAGAGAGAGAGAGAGAGAGAGAGAGACAACCTAACGTCTAGGTCAAAGGGAAGCTCGGGAACGTCCTCTAAGGCAAGCAAGGCGCAGCCGCAGCTTCGCATGGCCACCAATCTTCCTCGTGTACTCTCCAGTGGGCCACAATGGTGCTCAGCAATGCAGGACCTTCGTCAGAAGTAGGTTGCGCAAACGCATCTAATTCGCGGAGGTCGGCGGATAGGGACAACTCACTCCTGAGGAGACATAAGACTGGCATAATGCCAACCTATAGCGAAATCGCAAAGCTAGTCGGCTCAATCGTGGTTGGTGTTCTGGATAGGTGTAGGACTGATTGGGCAGCACATCGCGATGGGTGGATACGCGTGGAGACAGCGGTTTCAGACGTCTTAATGGGACATCCTGGGCCACTTCCAAGGTGCGAGAATGCTAATTGACAACAGAGACTGCACAAGCTGGTAGGGTGCGCTAACTAGGGATCGACGGCGCTTCAGAGAAAGAAAAAAAAATATCCCTGTTGTCGAAGGTCTGAACGGGAGCTAAACCTGAAGAATAAAGAGCTTCACTGCAGGGACGAAGGTCAGGAGGTTTCATTTAGTTATCTGTAGAATGATGTAACAATTAAACAAAGTAGAACTGAGCCTCGGTTGTCAAAATATTGTTCTCACTCGACGAATTGTTATCGATCAGTAAAGAGAGGTGCGAAAGCCCAGTATTTATCGTATTTTTTTGTACATATTTCAAATTTTTGCGGTAAGGTGAGATCTTGAATTCAATTCCATATTCTTTGGCAAATGATGCTTTACCTGGAATGAAAAACAGCCACCGCTTCTCTCATGTATTACTCGGAATGCAGTGAGTAATGAAGTGAGTAGTGCTTTCTGCAACATTCTTCAACACTTTCCAAAGTAATGGCTTAGAGAATCGAATAATTGTTGCTGACTTCCTGGTAATGAGTTAAAGGTGCAGCTTCCAAAGTAATGGCTTAGAGAAGCGAATAATTGTTGTTGACTTCCTGATAATGAGTTAAAGAAGCACCTTCCGAAGTAATGGCTTAGAGATGCGAGTAATTGATATTGACTTCCTGGTAATGAGTTGAAGAAACACCTTCCAAAGGAATGGCTTAGAGAAGCGAATAATTGATATTGACTCCCTGGTAATGAGTTAACTTTCTTGCACCGACGACATTACATCATCGCTCGTGAAAATTTGTTTGTGGACTGTAAGTATATTCTATGGCATCGGAAGAGAGTGGCTTATGCGTTTCACTTCACTGGAATTGTGTGACAGTTAATAATAACCAAAGTTCACAAAATGATATTGAAGTTGTCAAAAATTTCGTCAAACTTTATGTTGATACAATATTATAAAACAAGAGAAAGGGAGGAGCGAAGCAGGCGAACGTAAAAATACAAAAATCATCTCCGTACACACCGCTGTCTAACCACCCACAAAAACGTGATGATGATGAAATTTGTGGCAATAAATTTTGCAAGCGAGAACTCGAGTGACAGAATCATTAATGTTTGTTTGTAGGTACAACAAATGGTTAGAGGTAGGAGCTGTGACAGTAGTGATAATGTGTGCCACAACAATACGAGTGCGTGCGGTTGTTGCTGAGTCAGCAGGCATCAACGTTGATGACTCTTGGTTGGTTGACATACTGACAGCGACAACAGAGAGCAGAGAAGAAACAACAATGAAACAACTTTTATCATTTTATAGCCAAAGTGCAACAGATTTTAGCTGCCGCTACACCACCGTGTTACTACCACTATTTCCAGTACATATGGACATGGCTAAAGCTAGGCAGCTACTCGTATAAACCACTCTCACTCGCTAACCATGTGTCAAGTGTGGTCCAGCGCATGAATCCACATAAATGTGGATACAATTTTTTCGAAAATATCATACTTTTTTGTGTGTAAATATGTATGTACATATATTTAGATCACACTAGTAAAGTGTCAGCGCACATAGAAAGTTTGTTGGCGAATTCTGATTAGGTAGAATAGTTAGTTGGCTTTTTGAGTGACACTTGGTAAAATGAAGCAAGTCAGATGACATTGACTTTAAGGAACGAAAAAACTTTTCTCCCGCATTGCCTCATTAAATTATTCACAGGATAGAATTGCTGTGAAAGAGAGCAAACAAATCGTTAATGGGTGGGTCGTGGTCGTCAAGACAGAGAGAGAGAGATAGATAGATTGATAGAGAGAAGGAAAGAGATAGAGAGTGAGAGAGAAAGAGAGAGTGAGATACAGAGAGAGAGTGAGAGAGAAAGAGAGATAGAGACAGAGAGAGAGAGCGATGGATAAGCCTTTTGCCCAAACCTCTACATTAATATCACATTCAAATCGCCAAAATAGTGGTTTCAAGCAGGAACTGAATCTATGTCAAAGGGAGCAATGAATCCCTTAAGGGATAGGTCATGCTCGCCGAGAGAGAGAGAGACCGATAGAGAAGTCTTTTGGCAAAAACTCTTCATTAATACCAGATCCAAACCATCAAACTAGAGGGCTTTCAGGTCTGAGTAATTGTGGACGAGAGCACGGTATCTCTTCACAAATAGCTCGAAACTAATGAGAGATTGTCTCCGAACCTTTTTAAACAGGGCAGGGTGCAACCTCTGAAAGAAAAGACAACAGTAAATCACTCGGTTGTTGGGTTAAAGCTGGTGAGAGCCTTTTTCGAAATGATTACATTGCGAAAGAATACAGGCGTAAATCTATCGCTCCAAAAATACCAGCTCTTCTCATCTCTGAATATGCCCCCGAGCTTCCATGTTAGTCAGGGAACAAATTTCCTTTTTGAACTTGTAGAATTGGTTTCATAGATCTCTTAACCTTTGGTGTATCGCACAAAAAAGGTTAGCTTTCTTTCGTGAACTTACTTCTGAGACCCGTTCATCCACTCTACGTACATTTAACCGATTTTAGAACCTTTGACAAAGAGTGTCGCTTCTATGAACGCGAAAATTGTAAAAAAGACCTCTAGACCTAGACCTCTTAACCCTTTGTGAATAATAAAGAGACGGTCAGCTTTCCATTGTGAACTTACTTATGAGGTCCGTTTACCCTCTCTACGTACATGCAACGGTTTTTAGAAACTTTGGCAAAGCTTCTTTGAGCGCGAAAATTGTAAAAAATGGCAACTCTAGACCTCTTAAGCCTTGGTGGATGGTAAAAAGATGGTCAGCTTTCCATTGTGAACTTACTTCTGCGGCCAGTTTATCCTCTCTACGTTCATGCAACGGATTTCGCAACCACTCTAGCAAAGGATATCGCTTTTTTGAACACGAAAATTACAAAAATGGCAACCCTACTGCAGTTTGAATGAGTAATTTATACCCGAGTGACTTGCATATTGAGGAGAATGAGAAAAGCAGTGGTCGCAGAGAGGAGAACAAACACACTCGCCAGTCCGAGGACACATATTATTTATCCTCACCAGCGTTTGGACAATGTAGGCACTGTTAAAAGTGTATTGATTCAAATAATTGCTTCGCAAACACTTACACAGACTGCTTTAATGTGGCTAAAACTCTTCAGTGTAATTACCCCCTTTGTAAGTATTAGGTTCTCTACAAGCATATATCAGCTCATATTAAACCTCGCTCCACAAAAGTACATCGAATGAGTAGGAATATTAGATTCAAAACAAAATCAACAAAGCGAATTAGAGGCACTTTTAATATCGCTCTTCTTCAGCTGCATCACTCTCTCTCCCTCTCATTAGGGTGGGTAAAACAATATTAACCAGGAGTCACGCTCCTGAATGTGACCCCGAGCCAACTCATGAAGTGGTAGTAGTGCTTCAGTAAGTACTTGGGGACTACTTCGGGTGGTTTTCAAATTACTTTAGACCTTCTATGGAAAGCTACATAAGCGAATTTTTTTATATTTTAAATAAAGTTGGAAAAAAGTTCGAAAGCATATAAAGGCTTGTCGAGGATTAGTATGAAAGAGTTTTAGAGAGCTTCGGCAATATTTTTTTGAGACTGGATAGGAACTTTTTGGAAGTAATACGAAATTACCTTTACAACATTATCCAAATTTTTCAGAACATTCTGAGAACACTTCAGTGTCAGTTCGGGAGCTTTTCAAGATGGTTTTGGAATAGTTTCGTGTATGCTATGGCAGGAGTGCGGAACAAGTACTTAGAGATAAACTAATTTCAGATCTAGATTGGTATAGTTTCAAGATTACTTTGATGCTGCTTGGAGGCATAGTTTGGAACTATTAGTGTAGTAATCGGCAACTAGTTCCAAACTAGATCTGACACAGTTATGAATAATTTTGAGACATTTAAAAACAGGTTGCGCAAATTCATGGAAGCACTTCAGAGAATTTCGCAGCAAACTTGAGAAAGTAATGTATGTATGTGTCCACCCTAACTCACAAGTGCATGTAGTGTACTCGTATGTACATACGGTGGTCTAAGAGCCGATGAGTGTGGGAGCAGTGGTAACAGCATAACGAGCAACTTGAAATACAATCGCAAAAATCAACACTGAAATGAAGTAGCAAAAGACTGACAAAATGAAACGAAATATGAATGTGTACATATATGTATACACTAACATACAAAAGCTAAAAAGCCAAACTCTGTGTACACAAATAAACACGACGACACCAAGTCAAAGTCAAAGTTACCTTGAAGATTGTGGCAACTGATTGTATGGCAGAATTGTTCGAGAGCACAACACATTATCTACGACTCGTACTCGTATATATGTATGTGCATACACTCGTATGCATTGGTAGCACGATTGAGTTGACTACTCGCATGCTACTTAAGTTACAATTGCTCGCTTGTTGACTTTTAGCTGCTACTAGGCGGTTGTCCTGCCATGCCGCAAGTCAAGCCGTGATGAATAGTAGAAACGTGCAACAACAACAAAAGGTTATTGGTAACGATATGGCAGTGTATAGTTAATATTTACCATAAGATTTGTATGCATGTGCATATGTATGTATGTATCATATTAAACCTATGAAAAAGAAGCTGAACAAAGGAATTGCTTTCTGCTAGAAAGGTGTTGCATCGACAGGCTCAGTAGTTGCAACACAACAATAACAAGGATTTAATAGAAGAAAAAAACATATTCAAGTAACAGTGCACGGCGAGCAAAGTGTCAGACAGTGATTTTTTGGGGAAAATTTATTTTATTTATTGTTTGTTTTTTAATTTTTATTTTTAACTTTTTATTTATTTATTTATTTATTTTTTTTATATTATTATTTTTTATATTTCTTTGTTTCATTTTTTTGATATTTTTATATTTATTTTTATTTTTTTTTTTAATTTTAAATCCTTTATTTTATTTTTTATTTTTTTTTTCATTTTTTTTTTTAATTTTAATAATTTTTAAATTATTTTTATTGTTATTATTTTTTTTTTTAATATTTTATAGTTTACTATTTTTATTTTTATTTTTTTATGTTAGAATAAAAATTCTTTGTATATTTTATTTAATTATCATATTTTTGTTTATCTTATTTAGTTATAATTTTTTATTTTATTCGTTTATTCCTTTAATTATTATTTTATTCTTTAAATATTTTCTTTAATTTCAGTTTTTCTTATTTTTTGATTTTGTGATATTTTTATCCCTTAATTTTTTTTTAATTTTTTCTTTTATTATTTTAACTTTTTTTTTAATTTTATGTTATTTTTTTTAATTCTTTTGTTTTTATTTTTTTTTTTAATTTTTTATTGTATTATTGTTACTTTTAATTGTAGTTTATTTCATTTTATTATAATTTTTTTATTTTATTAACCAATTCCTTTAAGTATTTCTTTATACTTTAATTTTTTTCTTAATTTTAGTATTTTTTATCATTAATTTTTTAATATATTTATTCCTTAATTTTTTTTAAAGAAAATTTTATATATATACATATACATATGTATATATTAATTTTTTTTTTAATTTTTAATATTTTTTGTTAATTTTTTTCTTTTTAATTTCCTAAATTTCTTTTTTTATTTTATTCTTTTTTTTTTCAATTTTATTATAATTATTTCTTAATTTTTTTTCTGAAAATTTTTAATTATTTTAATTTTTTATTTTTTATTCATTGAAAATTATAGCTATTTCCGTAACAACCACGTTTCCTTATCAAACTTCTTTCCAGACACTCTTGTTCAAATTGGATCCGAACTTGGGACATCCATAGCAAGTACCATTTTAATTTTTTTTTTTTTTTCATTTCTTTTTCTTCTTTTCTGTTCTTTTTATTATTAAATTTTTTAACTTTTATTTTATTTTTATTTTTTTCTTAATTTTCATTTATTTTAAATTTTTTTTTATTTTAATTTTAATTTTATATTTTTTTTTTTATTTTTTTGTTATTTATTTTATTTCATTATCATTTTCTTGTTAATTTTATTCGATTATTTTTTTAAATTTATTTAATTATCATTTTTTTTAGTTTATTTTTTTAATTATCATTTTTAAATTGTTTTCTTTTTTGTTATTTATTTAATTTAATTGTCATTTTCTTGTTCATTTTTATCCGATTATTTAATTATCTTTTTTAGTCTTTTTCAATTATCAATTTTTGGTAAATTTTTATTAATTATTATTATTTATTAATTAAATTTTTTTTAATCTTTTATTTTTATTCATTTATTTTATTTCCTAAATTTTTTTGTGGTTTTGTTTAAATATTTTTCATTCCTTTATTTTTTTGTATTTTTAATTTTTTCATTTATTTAAAAACGAATTTTTGGGATTTTTAATATTTTTTAATTTTTTTTTTCAGTTTTTAATAATTTTTTTAAATTTATTAGGCATAAATTCTATTTATTCTTTTTTGTTTTAGCTGATCGCTTTCTGTCCTTGAATGCTGCTCACTTTCGCGATGGTGTTTGTATATTTAATTTTTTATTTATTATTATGCCCGTATAGATATAAAAGCCACCTACTCGCACCAAATATACAACATTGTTTAAAGTGGCGATGGTGTCGCTGCAACGCAGTTGAATGCCACAAAGCTGGCTCACCAGCTAAAGTGTGAAGTACTTAATACTTATATATTTAGGTAGACAACAAATGTTTGTAGAAATGTTTGGAATTCTTATAAAGAAGTTGTCATTCAACGCAGATGTATTTAGGAGTAAATATAGGTATATATAGTGTGTAGGCTTCATATTTATATACCACTTAACAAACACTATTTCTGTATTTGTCATAGCTTACCTCAGGGGAAATGCTTACGCTATTCAAAATTTGAATGAGAAAATTATAGCGAAATGACCTGAGAAGCCAGCTTTCGCTGTTTTTATTTGAACTTACCTGAAAAGAGAAGAGAAGAAGGAAAAGTTTTAGTTATTTAAGAATAATTGTTAAAATTTAAAATAGTATCTATAAAATAAATCAAAGATCAAAAATGTAAGAAACATTTTTTTCGAATTTTTTTTCGAAGAAAATTGGCAACAACGCCTTAAAGTTTTACTAATTAAAGTATATATGTAAAAGCTAGATTAAATTATACACTTAATTTGTATATTTTAGGTTTGATACTCATTTTCGTGCAACCACTTTCAAGTATTGTGAGAAAGGAAAATTGGCAACCTCGCTTTGAGAAATCAGGGAAATACCTCTAAAGAGTATAAAATAAACGAAAAATTTTAATTTCACAGCATTTTAAGTGCATACAACTTATATAAACTACAAATGCATACATATATATTCTAAAAATATATACTACAACTAGAGTAAAAAATTCATTTTCAATTAATTACGCTGCGGTAGAGCAGCACGTAAAATGCATGTGCACGACTACAATTGTAAATAAATTAATAAAGCATTGAAAAGCATTACGAGTAGCAATAGAAGAATATAATAAATTAAAATGAAAAGAAAAAGAAAAAACAAAACGAATATCAACAACAAATAATAAATGTGTTTGCCACACGCGCATGCCACATAGCACGCGGAGCAATAATCTTGCACAGAAAGATACATATATAGGGGTATATATGCCTCCCCTTGGCTACCTTAAAGGCATTAGCCAATAGCTACAGCATTGCAGCAATTGCTGTTGGCAGCAGCGCCGTAATTTTTCCTGCATAAATTACCATTGAAGTACGGCGGCGGCGCTATGAATTTATGCATTTAAAAAGTGGGTTTGAGTATGAGAAAAATATTGTGCGTGCATTTTAACGCACTGTTATATGTATGTGTGTGTTAGCGACAGGCAACTGCAATCAAGTTGCAACTACAGTCGATGCAACGCCAAAGTTAATCAGCAACACCTACTCGATGCAAAGTTGCACAAATCTAGATAGATATGTATGTGCATACCAACCCATAGATATAGTAATTGAAAGCTTCTGCGTTGCTTTTTTTTTATTAAAAATCAATTTATTCGGAATATATATTATACGAGAAGAGTGTTGGTGTGGACTGAAAAATTGAGAAATAACCATACCATATATTTTGCCTGAAAATCCACTAAAAAAGCATCGAAGAACGTGAAATTTAGTACTATGCACACAATTATGCTTTCCTTATTGGTAGTAAAAATCATCCGGCAAATTTTTTTTCAAGAGTGAAATTTGGTATTCTAGACTAGATTATTATAATTTTTTATATTCAACTATTTTGTTATGTTTTTTTTTTCATTTTATTTCATTTCGTTTCATTTCTATTTATTTAATAAATTTTTATTTTTTTTTTATTGGACTTTATTTTATTTTATTTTTTTATTTTTTTGGACTTTATTTTATTTTATTTTATTTTTTAATTTTTTTTATATATTTTTTATATATTTTATTTTTATTTTTATTTTTTTTTTTTATTTTTTTTTTATTTAACCCAGGTCAAAAGTGCTCTTACTATTAAGAATAAATTTTTCAAAACTCTCTACAGTAATAGTCTTATATGCTAGAAAAATTGTAATATGCCGTACATATGTAGGGTACTCTCCTGATAACGTAAAATACGAATCAACTTTAAGTTGGCATTACTTTTCAAGATGGCGACCGATTTAACAGCTGTCAAGTGATTTATTCTCAGTTTGGTTTGGCAATTCATCATGAATAGACTGACGCCTGAACCACGCTTGCAAATAGTGCAATTTTATTTCGAAAATAATGGTTCTGTGCGGAAAACGTATCGCGCACTACGTCCATTTTAGCGATGTTTAGCGATGAAGCGCACTTCTGGTTGAATGGCTACGTCAACCAACAAAACTGCCGCATTTGGAGTGAAGGTAATCCTCAAGTGTATGTTGAAACACCGTTACATCCAGAAAAAATGAGTGTTTGGTCCGTACTTCAAAACCGATGATGGCCAGAACGTTACAGTCAATGGTGATCGGTATAGAGCCATGATTACTAACTTTTTCATTCCTGAATTGAATAACCATGATGTCCAGGAGATGTGGTTCCAACAAGACGGCGCAACATGTCACACGGCTCGTGCCACAATGGATTTATTGAAAGACACGTTTGGTGACCGCCTAATTTCACGTTTTGGACCTGTGAATTGGAGGCCAAGATCTTGTGATTTAACACCGCTAGACTACTTTCTGTGTGGCTATGTAAAGTCATTCGTCTATGCGGATAAGCCACAAACGCTTGACCATTTGAAAGACAACATTCGCAGTGTTATTGCCGATATACGGCCACAAATGTTGGAAAGTCATCGAAAATTGGACGTCCAGATTGGACTACATCCGCGCTAGCGATGGCGGTCATATGCCAGAAGTCATATTTAAAATGTAATGCCACAAGATTATCTTTCGGATAAATAAAATTCATGTCAATCGAATAATCCATCGTTGTTTTATTGCAACTTAAAGTTCTATACCTCTATAAAAAACACCCTTTATTAAAGAGAGAAATCGAACGACTGAATATTGAATATCAGATTTATTTCCTAAAAGACGCTTATTTACATAATCTCATCCCTTCAACTAAAAATGAAGTCAAGTTTTTTTTTTTTATTAATAGACAAGACCACTACTTGCCACGCATCACGCATGAGTTTAAGATTTGTGGAAAGATCAGATCATGATGAATATTTTTAAGGAATTTCTCATTCAGTCGAAGGATGACTCCTCAGCAAGTAGGCGTTTTATCCCCGCTTCTATGTGTGATGGCGCTGACTGAAATTCTCAACTCGAACTCAACGGAGGAGAATTGAAAGTAGTGGCTTATGCAGACGATCTCGGTTGAATGGTATTAGCGCTGTTTCTCTCTGCAATCGGTGGGATTATGTAGAGTGCCTTTCGGAGACTACATCCGCGTAACGTGAACAACAGACTAGTTTTTAATTCCAATAAGGTGGAATTGATACTATTCTCGAAAAAGACAAAAATACCACAGTTTTAGTTTCCTTCTCTCAAGGTAATAAAATTTCTTTAGCTCCACAGAAAACTAACTGGGGATGGAGATTCATACCAAACCGAAGTGGGATATTGAAAATAAGAAAAAAATATGTGGCATATTACATCTGCAAGAGAATATTTAGCAGGGACTATAGCCAAATATAGTTCTGTGGATGTATACTAAGGTTATAAGAACAATTCCAACATATGAATCCGATGCAATACAATCTAAGTAAATTAAGTGGTATGCAAAGCCTGTGTAGGCGCTACAGAAGCCATAAAGTCATGTCCAACTGATGCGCATAACATGCTTCTGTATCGATAATAACGATATTACTATCTGTAATAACGATATGCTAAAGCAGCTCACAATACACTTACTCACTCATAAGTTTAGATTTCAATAATTGCTTCCGATGTAAGGATATTCTCTAGACGTGAATAGCGAAGAAGTTTTGTAGGAGAGAAGGAGACCACCATTAGCTACGACTATACCTCCGATATATGACAGGATAATGAAACAGGTATATAGACTTACAGACACAATAACGGATCTATGGCCTTGCGGAGTGCATGCATAAAAAGGGGTCTATCCAATAACAGCCGTTGCCGCAGGTGCAAATTGGAAGCGGGTAGCAAAACAATTATACATTTTCTCTGTGAGTGTCTAAATCTGCTCACTAAAGCTTGGGATTCGTGATGGTACTTTTATCGAGAATACCAAATGATTTGAACGAAAATTAAGGTCTAACTACAGTGCATAAAAATGTCGCATGCAACGCTAATTTTGACCGAAGCAAAAAAAAACCCCTTCAGACAGCACTTCTACCTACCTACTTTCCCCTTTTATTCCATTCGCATTTTCATAAATCATTTTTCAGGTACTGAATTTATTCCTTTATACATATTTAAAGATAAAATTAAAAAAAGTAGTGTCTTAAGCGCACACAAGGTTGGTGGATTTGTTTCAGGCAAGAGTCGTTACTATTGAGTCGTTAAGAAATATTAAGTTGATGGCCACGTAAAATCAATTAAAAAAATTTCTATTATCAGAGCTGTGCAATACTTTATTTTGAAATATAAAATTGAGTTTGCCGATTTTTGAACTGCCTTTTCGAATTCAATTTCTACTACGTTCAGGAATTTTCTCCTAAGGTGCCGCGAGTTAAAGGTATATTTGAAAGGAATTCCCGAATGAAGCTGTTACAAGGCTAAAAAGCTATTAGAAACACTACCGAAAGCTCTTTTCGAGCGATGTGGAAGGATAATATTCTAGAACCGAATACATATTTAAGCTGAATAGCTAAATTTTCACTTCTGTAAAAGGTGTGCTCAAAAGAAAAGGTGAATTTTGAATATTTTTCAAAAGTACTTATTTATTCATTAATATCTATTTTGTAACCTTCAAAGCAATCCCCCTCGGATATAATACACTTGTGCCAACGCTTTTTCCAATCCTCGAAGCACTTCTGAAATGCACTTTTCGGTATGGCCATCAGCTCTTTCTGCGATTCTGACTTGATCTCATCAGTTGTGGCAAAACGCTTTCCTTTCATTGGTTTTTTTAGTTTTGGGAATAGCAAAAAAAAAAAAGCCGTAGGGAGCCAAATCTGGTGAATACGGTGGTTGAGGCATGATTACGGTTTTGTTTTTGGCCAAAAAATCATGAATAAGCATTGCGTATGAGCTGGTGCATTATCGTGATGCAGAATCCACGATTTGTTTTTCCAGAATTTCGTTCCTTGGAGCCGTATTGCTTCACGCAAACGTTGCATAACTTCCTTCTGGTATTTCTCATTAACTGTACAACCTTTTGGCGGGAAATCATGATGCACCACACCATTTTAATCAAAGCAAACCGTGAGCAAAACCTTCACCTTTTCCTTTGAACATACCTCGTATTATCTCGATAACTTCTTACTTTTTTAGCTTAAAAACAAAAAATAAGGCTGTTCGGTTATCGAGATTCTAAAATTCGCTATACTTTCACACAAAAAAAAAAAAAAAAAAAAAAAATGGTGCAGCTACATTTGTACAAATTAATAATTTTCTTGGTTTTTGTGTTTCAGATATGTAAGTACAAGAGCCAAATTTTCCTGCGCCACCTACATTCCATTTTTTGAGAAGATCTACTTCAGAACCAATTTAAAAAAATTTAAATTAATATTTTTTAATTATCTAAATATTTTTGTATTCAATATAAGTTGAAAAATATACCTACAAATTTAAAAATTATTTATTATTAATATCACCTTAAAAAAATATTGAAAATGTCTGAAATTTATGATCTCTAGACCACCATCTCCCCATAACTTTAACTAAATTTTTTATGCGCAAACTAAGGTGGGTATGTACCTTCAGGTGTCACAAAACCACAAAATAATTAACAAATGATGCGCCACCTACCTTGTAGCAATATTATTATTAAAATTTTCAATTAATTCATGTAAATATTTATGCCCGTCCATTGTACAATATTTATGTATTTTTCTTACAAATTTTCGATGACGCGGTAAACGATTGATTATTATTCTCTTTTGTTAATAACTATTAGCTAGTCAACGCCGCTAATTGATTTTTGCTAAAATTTATTAATATTATTAAATTTTTTCACATATTACGACACTACGCTGCTCACCGGTGGCTAAAGGCAAAGTTGTTGCGCAGCAAAATTTGGATTTCTAACTAACTAACTATGGTACTTACGAGTATGTATGTAGCGCATGGTTGCAATTGATGATAAATGATAAATATAAATACGCCATTCATATTCTCCGGCAGTAAAACGATTATTCCACGCTTTTGGATATTTCATTTTCTTTTTCAAGAATGCAAAAGATTTGAGGTCAACAAACGTTGCTATGTGACAAGGTCATGGAATATTCTTAACTTATCTCATCATTGGATGTTTTCGTAGGTGATTTGCGTCATTTGAGATTATCATCATTTAATTACAATTATAGGCGTTAAATTGGCACTGTTATTATACTTAAGAACTAAATTTGTTTGAAATAAGAGGCATAAAAATGAACCATGTGATACCCAAACGCTGCCCCTTAACAACATTTGAGAAATGTATAGTTCTCAATATAGTTCTCAAGTTGATATTTAACATATTGGTAAAATTATTTTTAAACTATTTAACTTATTTCGAGGTAGTTTTCAGCATTTTCATAGGATTTTGATCTAATTTCTTAAACCTCAACGTGCTTTAAATCAGGCTGAAAGCATCCTATAATCTTTTTTCATCAAACGATTTCATATAGAGGTCTGATTATATCAAAATCATAGTCGCAAAAGTTCTATCTCGGGATAAGAAGGCTCTAGTGCGTTAGGCGCCATCTGCAGCCTATCAAACACAAGTCAGTTCGCCGCCTTCTTCATACGTAGTCGCTTTTGTTGTCTCTGTGTTGCGGGAATACCAAATAGACTTTTTCACTGACCTGGATTTCAATATATTTCCTCC
This sequence comes from Neoceratitis asiatica, assembly GCA_030068015.2. NCBI lineage: Eukaryota > Metazoa > Arthropoda > Insecta > Diptera > Tephritidae > Neoceratitis > Neoceratitis asiatica. Next base: position 66,332,762 of record CM061526.1, read on the forward strand.
ACCTAAGTGCTTTATCAAGCATTACATCGACATGACCATAAAAATCTTCTCAAATTGATGGTTGGTGATTTTTTTTGGACGTCAAGAGCAAAGCTTCAGCTTTTTCGCGTTGACTATGTCTTTTCACCCAACTAACTGAGAGTTCAATTTCTTTTCTTTCTGTCTGGATTTTTGACCCAAGACAGGATAGGAAGTTCATCCGCATAAGATAATATATGCAAAGTAAAAAGAGAAGAAGAAAGATTTTTAAGACTCTACTTGGCTAAAGAATTGTCCTGCGTTTCCAGAGAGCTAGCCGATAGTCGACTTTAACCACAGCTGAAAACAAGCAAAACTATTGTATTTGGGGCTCAGAAAATCCAGACGTAGCCACTGAAAACTGAATGCATGCTCAGCGAGTAACTTTTTGGTGCGGGATATGAATTAGCCGATATGGCGATGTCAACCGGTCGTCGTGGAGCAGGGATTTAAAGCCGTAGTACTAGACAGACGGTAAGCATAAGTGTTACGCTCACCATCCAAAGAAGATTTTTAACTTGAAGCACATAATTCAAGACGCTATTGGTGCTCCAGAGAGCAACACAATCGAAAATCTGTTGAAAAATTGGGTGGAAAGGCAGCAAAGAATGGGCTACTAAGTAAGGCTAACCGTGATAGCCCTAAAAAGGAATTGACATATCTCATCTGAGTGAGTTCGAATGAAGCAGGAATGGCTTTGAAGTTAGAGCAGTGCTTAGGCTACTTAATGCCAATTCCATAATAATTTTGAGAAAAAAGTGCAGTATACAGGGTTATTCATTTCGCAATTTCCAATATAAACGAAAATAAAATGCATTTAAAATAATTTTTCCATCAAATTACTTAAACACAAGAAACACTACATCATACAAATAGCCACCTCGTGAATTTTTCCAAACTTCAATCCGTTTGAGATAATTTTCGACCATTCTTTGGCACATATTGGGCGGTATTTCAGCCATATCTTGGTTTTCAAGTGCTTAAGAGTTAAAGAGTTATACACAAAAATAAGGTGAAACGGTGTCAAATCGCACGATCTCGGTGGCCAATTGACATCGCCAAGAGAAGAGATTACGCGGCCAGTAAATTTCTCTCGCAATAAAGTCAATAAAGTCATATTCGCTTGTTTTGTGTGGCTTGTGGCACCAGCGTGTTCCTCAATTGCTGGCCAAAAAAAGTCAGCTCTCATACGACCATAACGCTCCGAATTGACAGTGACAGAATCACCGTTATGGTTTTTAAAGAAGTAAAATGCAAACACACCTCCGGACCAAAGTGCGCAACGGACAGTAAGTTTTTCGGATATAATGACCTCTCTTCAATTATTTGAGGATCCTAGGAGTCCCAAATGCGACAATTTTGCTTATTTACGTATCCACCGATTGAGAAATATGCCTCGTCTCTAAGGAAAATTTTGTTGGAAAAATCGCGGTCCACTGCTTGTTGCTCCAGCACCCAATCGGCGCATCTACGACTTTGTGAATGGTGTAAGTCCAAGTGCAAAATATGCCACAATGTACCGTAAGAAAGTCCCAGCTCTTGAGAACGCCGAAAAATAGACACATTCGGATCTTCGGCAACATTTTCACTACGAGCAGCGATATTTTGGGTGGAGCGTGCAAAACGATGATGCACAGGTCGTCTATTATCAGTAACGGGTCCAGTCACTTCAAATTTCTCTAAAATTTGACCAATTTCTTCGGCAGTTGGAGGATTATGTGCACAATAATCTCCTCTTAAAGCACGAGGTGTGGTCACGTTCGATTCACCATTTTTTGTAGTAAGTTTCAACAATTTTAACGCGTTGTGGGCTTGTTAAGCGATCCATTTTCATAAATGACTGACTTTTAACTAAAACAAAACACCTTTGGTTTGACAGTTAAGTTGACAGATGTCAAAGTACAGCGCAGAAATGTCGAAATCACTAAATGGATAACTCTTTATATAAAAAATAACAAAATTATATAAAAAATTTTATTAAAAAAAATTGTGCGAAATTTTTTTAAAATTATAACTTATTCGTGATTCGTTTTACGCCAAACCGCAATCGTGGGTGCAAAAACCTGTTTAAAAAAATATTTTGCTTACTTAATTGTAACCGTAAATGACAATATATGCATTAGGGCGATTGAATCAGAAAAATTTTGGTCATTGCGAATGGTGAAAAGTTAATATTTCTTGGTAAACATTTTCAAGTATTTTGTATAAAAATGGTATTTTAAAATAATTTTAAAATCAATAGTAATCTCATTTATTTGGAATTTGAAATTTCTGAAATTAAATTTCGAAGTGCTAAAAATTTGGGAATCTTGGGAATACTGTCAAAGGCTTTGAGTATTGTTAGAGAAATTTGTTATCGCTAAACAGCCAGTCAGACTAATTTCCAGTAATTGAAATTCAATTTCATGATAACTTTTATGCTACGTTTGAATGCTCTTGAAATTAGTTTTCTTATTATTTAGATTTTGGATGTAAAAAAAAATATTTTCCAAAATTATTTTTTTCTTTAACAATTTTTGTATCAATTAATTCTTACTCTTTCAAGCATGCTATTCAATTCTTTTGCAAGATTAGGATACTATGATTTAAGAGTAATTTTTATTTTTTTTTTACTTTTATTTCAATTAAAAAAGATAATAATAATTAATAATTAAACATTCGCGTTTAAAACAAACTTTTTTTTTTTTTTTGAATTTATTAAAAATTATTTTAAAGGAATTATTTCTCTTCATTATATATATATTTTTTAATAATTTCGAAGCACCCTAATATTCTCAATCACAATTACTGCCTTCCTCACGTGCCACTAAGTTTTTTTTTCTTAACCAATGTCACTTGCCAATTCAGCGCACATTCAATGTACAAACTTATTCGTAAAAATGGCAAAGTTACATTACAATGCAATAAATATATGCGCATATATATATACAGAATAAATTTGAAAAGTTCAAAAAGTAAAATAAAATAAAAATAACCAAAAATACGAAAGGCAGCAAAAATTGTGAAGAAAATGTTAAAGAGAAAAAACGAACAACAAAAAATATTTTTTTGGGTCTTTGTCTTTTTGAAAATTTTAAAAAGCAACTCGTGCTTGTCGACTGTCAGCGCAATTGTTCTACTTTGCTGTTAACTCTTTTGTGTCAGTTATGTAACATTTTTAGTTTACAATTATTTTGCATTTTTTTAAATTGCTTATATTTAATTTAATTTTATTTTTATTTTTTATTTCTTTTTCATTTTTATATTTTTTTTTTGAATTTTTTATGTTTTTTTTTTTTGAATTTTTTTTTTTTTTTGAATTAGTTTTTGTTATAATTTAAATAAAAAATTTTTTTCTAATAAAAATTACAGCACGCTCTTGGCTACATTCCATTACAATTCTTTTTGCATTTATTGCATATTTTGTATTTATTTATATATTTATTTATATATGCATAGTTGGTGTTGCATGTTGCAATTGTAGCTGTCAGCGACACAATATACCACCACTTGTGTTTAGTAGTTTAGTCAACATTGTCAGCCGCATAAGCCATGCATTCAAAAGTTTGAAACTTCTCTGCTTCGACGGCGTGCCTCCGCTGCGCATTAATACACAGGCTTTAAGCTTGTGCGCACAGCACAGTTTGTCGAAATATTCTAAATTGCAACCAATGAACGGTACATTTTGTTGACAATTGTTGTGTTTTTTTTTTCTTTTTGGGGGCACAACTTAAATGCCAACACAGGCATTATGCAATTTGAATACATTAACAACAATTTGCCACAACTTGCCATTCTTTAGGAATGCTTTGGTGAAGATCTATGGAATCTTAAGCAGGTAAGAAAATCAATTTTAAGATAGATAAGTGACATATTTGCTTATTAAATATTATAAATTTTCCTTAAAAAAAAAATTAAAAAGTAAGTGAAGCGACAGATCACATTTTCCCTTCGATGATTTTTTTTTAATTTTATTTTAATTTTTTTTAAATTTTTTTTTTTTTTTTTTTTTTTTTTTGTAAAATTCTTTTAATTCCATATTTTTAAGCGTCCACAGCAAATTTTCTTATTTTATTTCATTTGTTTTACTTAAGGAAATTTGTCAGGCTCTCAAGGAGCTTCCATTCGATGAGGATGATTTTTTTTCCACCTAACTTTTTCTCTTCAAAATTATTTCCTTTCCAGCATTCTTTTTAATGCATTTTACGGTGTTTACTTGCAATTTTCGCTTCTCACTCAGTTGCAATACATCGCTTATGGCAGATATGTATGAGGAAATGCATTTAAGCGCCATATTTAAGCGCCTAAGAGTGGGTCAGCGGCGATGCAATATGACACAAATGACAACAAACAACTGCAAAGGCGCACATACATATATACATGCAATGTTATAACATAAATATATACATATGTATTTTTATGTAAATAAGCGCAGAAGAGAAAACATGTAAGGCGGTTAAAACTGAACGTAAATTGTTGCTGAGAAGAAAAAAACTTAAAATAAATTCATTTGAAAGTGAACAAAATGAGAAAATAAATATGGTTGAGCCTTAGCTTGTGATGTTTGTCCATTAGAATGTCAAAGAGCCTACGAGTTTGTACACATATGTAAAAAAGTGTTGATTAAATAACATCATTTCTTTGAGAAGCATAATACGATTAGAAAATGCTGTGAATAGGCTTATAAAAGGAGAGAGATGACCATATATATTTATGGTGGAATAACTTAACAGAGCTTTAAAAAAAAGTTTGCTGTTTAGTGTTGTTTAATTATTATTATTTTATTTTATAACAAACTTTGTTAATTAATTATTTAATTATTTATTTTTATTTTTTTTATTTAACTGAAATTTTATTTCCATTTTTTCTTCTTAATTATCTAATTTTTTTATTTTTATTTTATTTAAATTTTTTTTTGTTATTATTTTTTTTTCCTAATGTTTTTTAATTTGACATTCAAATTTTTTTTCTAATTTTTAAAGTTGTATTTCACTTTTTATCTTTTTAATTATTTTATTATTATTTTTTTAATTTTAATTTTTTTTTTGTTTTATATACACTTTTTTAATTTTTTGATTTTTTATTTTTTATTTTTTATTTTAATTTTTTATTTTTAAAAATAATAAATCGTTCTAAAATTTCTTAAACTTTAATTAATTTTTTGAATTATTTTTAAAATATTTTTTTTTTCTTTTTGAATTTTTTTTTATTTAATTTAAAAAAATATTTTTTTTTCAATATCGATACAAACTAATACAGCGTCTATAATAGTCTACAAATACTGAAAATAATACCGAAAATAATCTACAATCTTTTTTTTTTTATATATTAAAAAATTGATAATAATCAATAAAAATATCAAAAATTATCTACAAAAGTATTGATTTTATAAATAAATTACAAAAAAAATTTGATAATGAACTACAAAAATCTCGATAGTAATTTGGAAAAAACTGTATTATGTCAACAATAAATTATAAACTTATATAAATTGCAAAAAATATTGAGCATACAAAAATATCGATAATTACATTCAAATTTTTCGACAATTGCCAAAATAGCGAAAAATTTAAAATTTTATCGATAATTGATTAAGATTAGTTAAGTCAGAAAAATACCGATAAGTCAGAAAATAAGCGATAAATCAAAAAAAATATCTATAATAAATCAGGAAATATCGATAATATACTCTAAAATATATATAAAAAAATCAGAAAAATATCGATAACAAAACAGAAAAATATCAATAACAGTTCAGAAAAATGGAAATGGAAATCTGGGTATCATAGTAAACAAATCAAAAATCGCTGATAAGCTAGAAAAAGTATCGATAACAAGTCAAATAATTGATAAAAAGTTTCAATTTTTTATATATGTTTAAATTTTTATTTATTTATTTTTTATCTTTTTTCCAATTTTTTTATTCTATTTTTTATTGTTAATTTAATTTCTTTTTCTTTAATTTTTTTTATATTTAAAAAAAAAAACTTTTTTATTTTTCTTTTTATTTTTTTTTCGAACTTTTTACTTTTACACTAACTTTTTATTTATTTATTTATTTTATTTTTTATTTTTCGTTTAATATACATTTTTAAATTTAAATTTTATTTTATTATTATTATATTAAATTTTTTTAAGTTTTTTAAATTTTTTTTATTTATATTTTTTATTTCTTTTATCTTTATCTATTTTATAAATTTTTTTATATTTTTTTATTTTAAAATTTTTATTTTATTTTCATTTATTAATTTTTTTTTTGGTTTTTTTTTAATTTTTTTTTTTAATTTTTTTTATTTACTTCTTTTTTTTAAATTTATTTTATTGTTCTTTTTTTTTCGTTAAATATATAAATTTTTTAAACTTTTTTATTTATTTTTTTAATTTTTTATTTGTTTAATTTTTTTTTTAATTTTTAAAAAATTTTTCATTTTAAATTATATTTTTTTAATTCATATTATTTTTATTTAAAATTTAATTATTTAATTATTTTAATTTATATAAAATTTTTATTCAAATTTATTTTATTTTTATTTTATTTAATTTTTTTTCTAATGAGTTTTATTTTTTTTTTTCTTTATTTAATTAAATTTATGTTATTTTGTTTTACGTTCATTTAATAATTTTTATATAAGTATATTTTTTTTATTTTTTTATTAAATTTATTTTCATTTTATTTCATTTCATTTCATTTTCTTTTATTTTTTTCGTTTCATTTCATTTTATTTTTATTTTTTCTTTATTGTTTATAGTTTTTTCTTCGTCCTATTTTGTGTTATTTTTTATTCATAACATTTAGTATAATTATTATTTTTGGATTTCCTAATGCGAATAATATTATTTTAGATAATTCGTAAAAATAAAAATAAAAATTATTTACAGTAAGTAGCGAATGTTCGCAAGAACTACGACCTCATCATGCTGTTGTAATAAAAATGTAATAACGGCAATAAACTCAATTAGCGTTTTATATGATGCTAATGACTTGACACGCACAAGCAATCAAAATATTGTAGGAAAGAAAAAAAAAATAATGCAAAAAAAACTCAATAAAGTGATCTCAGTATATTAGATTTAGCTACTTGAAGCAACCAACGGAGCATAAACGATGTCAAAGGCCAAAGCACCAGCGGTCATACACACACATACGTCTGTACATACACACATATGTAGTTATGTAAATTTGTGCGTCTTCTTATTAGCTGGGAAATTTATAAGTGTACTTAAAGAAAGAGTAACAATTTTGCATATGCACATATATACATACATACTAGAAATATTATATCAAACATGTGTGAATAGAACAAAACACACACACATACACACACACGCAATGGCAAACTAACTGTCTTCACTGGGCCAGAAGAAGGATTTGCGTGTAGGTGAATCACCTGTGAATAGCCAACAGGTTAAGATGATCAGCCAAGCAACAAAACAATTTGAAAAACTCATTTGAAAATAAATGTGTGTGCATATGTATGTAATTGTATTCATAAAAACCTTATTTATACAAAGAAAGCTTTTAAATAAAAAAATGCCATAATAAAATGCTAAGAATTTATATAAACAAATATTTAGGTATGATTGTTGGATGCATAGGAATTAACAAACCAAACATTTAAAGTTGGTTGAATGCACTCATTTTAATGGGGCAATGAAAACGTTATGAACCAGGCGGTGGTAGGAAAAATACTTCGATGGGTTTCGGATGAATTTAGCTGCCTTGAGCACTACAATATTAAAGATATGTAGACGTATTTAAAAAATTATATTTAGTGATTTGGTATTCACTACAACCATAAAAAATTTTGTAACCAGAATTTGCCTTATCGATAAAAAAAAATTGAATGATAATTAGAACCAAAATAACAAGCTGAATAACATAAGGTTTGAAAATATCGATAACGAGTTTAAAAAAAACAATTAAAATCTTCGTTATTGAAAAAATATCGATTGTTAAAAATAATAATTATCGATTGTTAAAAATATAAGATATCGCTTATTGGATATATAAAAAATGCATTATTAAATAATAAACATTATGGATTCTGTAAAATTAAATTTTATATTATATTTTTATTTTTAAAATATCACTAACAAAAAAAATTTTGTTTTATCAAAGTTAAAAGTAATCGAAATAATTTAATTCAAATCAAAATTAAAATTATCGATATTTCTAAATGCCGATTATTGACATTAAAATAAATTGATGCTTAAATATAAAATGCACCAACGGATAAAATAAAAAACGATCGATAAATGAACAAAAATTATTGATTAATAAATACAATGTTATCGACAAAAAGTTATTAATAAATAAATAAAAGTTTTCGTAAACAAAACAAAAGTTAAAAATTAAAGTTATCGATAAGTTTAGCGATAAAATTTGCTTGTATCAAAGTTAAGAATAATCGAAAAATAAAAATTATAGATGGATCAAAATCAAAATGACCGATAATTAAAAATATCGATTACTAATATTCAAATAAACTAATGCTTAAATATAAAATCGTCAAGGAATAAAATAAAATGATCGATAAACAAACAAAAAATTATCGATAAATATTAAATATTGTTATCGCTAAAAAGTTATTAATAACTAACTAAAAGCTTTCTTAAATTAAGCATACGTTTCCGATAATTAGTTATAGGTAATCGATAATAAAACAAAAGCTTTAAAACAAAAAGTATATAAAAGTTTCAGATAATTAACCAAAAGCTATCGATAATTAAACAATACTTCAGAGTAATTAAATAAAAGTCTTCGATAAATAAACAAATTTTAACGTTAATTGAATAAAAATTTCGATGATTAAACAAATTATATTTGATTAAACAAAATATGTCGATAATAAAACAAGACTTATCGGAACCTAAATAAAAGTTTCCGTTAATTGAACAAAAGTTTTCGATAATTAAACAAAAGTTACCGATAATTCCGCAAAAGTCATCGATCATTATACAGAGCTTTCGGTGATTAAAATAAAATGTTATAAATAATATAATAGTTATCGATAATTTAAGAAAAGTTATCGGTAACTAAGCAAAAGTGATCGATATTCACACAACACCTCTCGGTTATTAAATAAAAGTTTTCGATTATTAAACAAAAGTTATCGATAATTAAGCAAGACTTCGATAATTAAACAAAGTTATCGATACTTAAATAAAATAGATCGATAATTAAAAACTTTTCGGTAGCGAAGTAAAAGGTTTCGATAATTAAACAAAATTTTTCGGTAATTAAAAAAGTGTTCGATAACTAAACGAAACTTATCGATAATTAAACAAAAGTGATTGATATTTAAGCAAAATTTAGCGATAACTAAATAAAAGAATTCCGATAAGTAAACAAATTGTATAGCCAACTAAATAAAATGCATTGATAATTCAAGAAACGTTTGCTATAATTAAAGAGAAAATACCGATAAATAAACATATATTTTCACTTGTAAGTCATAAAGAATAAAGCAGTTTATGAAAATAAATTTCGAAAGTAATTTATTGCAACGTCTAACGTATAGATTTCGAAAAAAGTGTTTCCAAATTTTTTTTTAATAATTTAAGTTAATATTAATTTATCAGTATCGAATTACAAATACGTGCCATTTTCTAAATTATCAATATATTAAAGAAATTTCGATGAGTTTAGCAAATTATTTATTCAATAGCAAAATAATCGATAAAAAGAGTTGAAAAATGTAGTAATTCGATTGCTAATAGCATAAAGAGTTCGTCAGTCAGGGAATTGTAAATTTTTCGATATTTTTTTTTATTCACACTACAATACTTTTATAAGAAAAATAAATAAAAATGCAGAAATATTATAAAATCAAGTTGATATCGACATTAAATGCGAAAAAATACTAAAATTTTGCAATTATCTAACCTATAATAGTACTTGCACCCGAATGTCACTACATACTACATATATAAATATTTAATTATATATGCATACATATGTATTTAACTGTAAGACGCGACCCTATAATTTCCTTTTCACCCCACCCGTTGTACTGCATTTTTCATGACCACCACTTTAAGTTTAAATATTTAATAAACTGGCTAGCCTATAGTAAATGCATCCATATACCTAACTACACATTTTCAAATAAATATACATACATACATACATACACATACATGAGGTTACTATGGTGCCGTCGACCAACAAAACCATTGCTGCGTTGTCCCATGCGTTGGAGCGTAAAGTACATTAAACCTCACACATCAGGTTGTACGTGAAAATCCAACTAAAAAAAACTCTGTGCATATGAGCGTATGTAATTATGTATGTATATACATATGTACATATATTGTTTAATAGATAGCACAATACTATATCTATATGCATATGTATGGGTTACATATGTATGACTATGTTACATGCCACATTATGAAAACTACGTGACGAGCATTTTCTGCTTGCAATTACAATACAATGAAAATTGTTGAAAAAAAAAAATTTTTTAAGGCAATAAAAATTCAAAAAAGGCGCTTCCTCATTAGCGTAGACCAATAAAAAAAAATTAAAAAAAAAATTAATTTTTATGCATGTAGAGAAGTAATATTTGGCTTACCAAGCGGCAGCTGGTTGAAAAAAAAAACTTGTTTGAACTAACGCAGTGCTTAAAATCATTATTATTCAAAAGGGTAATAATTCAAAAAATTTAACTATGCTTTTTAGAACTTTTTCTGGGAGCAACAATATCTTCTTTTTAAATAGCAACCAATTTATTATTCTTAAGTTTAAGTTATGAGTAGACATAACATAATAAATCAGCAGTCCAACACTCTGCTTTCTGCAAATGTTTTTTTGTGTTCAACGAAGAAGAATTTTAAGATTATAATATTGAAGTTATAGTCTACCTACTTATTATATTCATCATTGTTGTACAATATAGTCACCAAATAACGACCACAATCACAGCCATCCCAAATAATTGGTTGATTTTATTAGACTTTTGAACTCACCTGAAACGAAAAGAAAAGAGAAAAAGAAATAAGAAATTATTTAGGATTTTATTTTTAAGAACTAAGTGCAAAGCAGAGTGCAATAAACTGGTTAAGAGAACAAATCATTTTCATTTGATTGTAATTCAAACCGATCTTTTCCATAAAAGTATGTAGTAGATAACAGTAATATTTTGTAAAAAGATTTTAAAAATATATTTTTTATGTCTTCTGTTCAGTAATTTATTCCAGCGATATACGTACCATTAACATAATATCTATGATTATTCTGATGAATTAGATTAACATAGTACAGCTGTATAGTTCAAAAGTAAGTTGTCGATAGTATTTTTTGTAAATATAAATAAAATAGAAATGCCTAAAATATCGATAAAGCATTTTAAATATCGATATTATGAATATAGACCAAAATTTTCAAAGTCATCGATAAATAATTATAAAATATCGATAACGAATTCCAAAATATCGATAACATATTTCAATGACGATAACAAATTTAGCGTCACCTATAAAAACTATTAAATATCGATAACAACCTCTAAAATATCGATAAATTATTCTAATATATCGATTATTGTTTCTAATATATCGATTATTTTTTAATTTATCGAAAATTAATTCTTATATTAAAAATTAATTTTAAAAAATCGATCATTAAATCTAATATATCGGAAATTAATTCTAATATATCGGTAATTAATTCTAATATATCGATAATTAAATCTAATTTATCGATAATAGTTTTCAAAATATCGATAACAAATTTAAAATAATCAACACAAAATTACGAGTTTCGGCAAAATGCAAAAGAATTTTTATAAACTAATCTAGAAAAGGACAATAAAAGCTGCAAAAATATCGATATAAACTAATACAGCGTCGATAATAGTCTACAAATGCTGAAAATAATACTGAAAATGATCTACAATTTTTTGTTTAATAATCTATAAAGAAATTGATAATAATCAATAGAAATATCAAAAATTATCTACAAAAAGATTGATACTAATAAATAAAAATAACACAAAATTTTGACAATGAACAACAAAAAATTCGATAGTAAATTGGAAATATCTGTATTATAAATAAAAATATGTATAGAATATCGACAATAAATTATAAAAATAAATAAATTACAAAAAATATTTAGCATACAAAAATATCGATAATAAATTTCAAATTTTTCGACAATTACCAAAATATCGAAAAAAAATACAAAAATATCGATAATAGATTAAAATTACTTAGGACAGCAAAATATCGAATATCAGAAAAATATATCTATAAAAAACAGGAAATATCGATAATATCGTTAATCAGAAAAACAGCGACAAAACGCCACAAAATATGGAAAATATGTCAGAAAAATAACGATAATAAAACAGAAAAATATCAATGCAAATGGAAATCTGGAAAATATCGTTAAAAAAACACTGATAAGCCAGTAAAAGTTTCGATAGCAAGTCAAAGTATCGATAATAAGCTAGAAAAATATTGATCAAGTAGAAAAATATCGATAAGCTAGAAAAATATGGATAAGTTAAAAAATATCGATGATTTAGAAAATTATCGGTAAGTTAATAAAATAACCACAAGTTAGAAAACTATCGATAAGTTAGAAAAAATTAGTTATAAAGATATCGATAAGTTATAATGATATCGGTAAGTTATAAAAATATCGATAAGTTATAATATATCGATAAAAAGTCAAATAGTCAGTGATATGTTAGAAAAATATTGATAAATTAGCAAAATATTGATAAACTATAAAAATATTGATAATTTAAAAAAATCGATATGTTATAAAAATATCAGTAAGTGAGAAAAATAACGACGAGTTTGAAAAATGTCGATAAAAATAGAAAAATATTTATAATATGTTCGAAAAGTAGCGATAACAAACGTGAAAACTACCGATAACACAAAGCAAAACCAACCGAAAACTAATTACGGGAAAATATCAATAATCATGCGGGTTAGGGATTTAAGATTTTACCAGCGGTAAGATAGACCTGTCGTAAGAGGCGCTTACAATACAATAGTTATCGAGACAGTCAGCTCTTCATCTTGGAACGATTTGGATTTTTATCCGGTCAAGAACCGGCACTTTCGCAAAATTCTTCGAAAACCAATTTTGGGAATATTTTTTGCGGTTATGGCATCAAGAAATATACTTTTGAATAGTGATGATTAATTTATCGACACGGTTAATTTATCGATATTTTCTCAAAGTTACAATGGGTTGAATGAATGACTTTTTATGCTGGAAAATGAATATATAAAAGTAAAATCTAACGATAACAAGTTAATAACAATAATAAAATGTTAAATTTTTGATAACAGTATCGATATACTTGTACTTCAGTCACTGATTCAAGGATGAAACTGAAGAGGAAAAAAAATGTCAATACTAGAGTAAAATCCATAAAGCAAACATCACGACAATACCATCCAGCAAACAGATGCCAAGCGGCGGATAGGAAGAGTAAAAGGGAGAGTGAGTTGTCGTGCAAATCCAAGGGCTTACTTTCATAAAATGCATTATAAATATGAAACTGATGATAATGCATGGCCACACTACATATTGACATTTGTACGTATTTGAATGTGGCGGTAATAATGATGAATGACATTAAGCACCGTAGAAAGAGCGAAAAGGAGGAAGGATAAGCAACAGCAGTACGCATCCCTCGTCATATGTGCACTGAAACAGTTGTCGTACTTGTAAAACTTACAATAGTCATGCCAACAGCTACTACACCAACACACAAATGTAAAACAATTGAACGCCGAAGGATGCGGAAGTGAACAGCAGACGACTTATGGACGGACCGACGCACACACGGCTATGTGTGCATGCCGAATTGGGTTGTTGCTGTCGTTGTTGTTGGCCTTTGACAGTGCATACTTACAAAATTCATTCGCCTATTAAGTGGTGGGTATGGCGCAACGTCTGTGGTTGACACGCAGACAGCATAGAATTTAAATTTCAACATAGAGTGCGTGCGTGTGCGTACACCCGCCTGCCAAGGGGATTGTGGAAGTTATTAGTTGGAGGAGAGGAAGACTTTCGGTTAAAAAATATTCAACCCTCACAGTGTGAGCGATACTTCGGAATGGTAAGTGCACACGCATGCAAATATACTTGTAAATACGCATTAGCAGGGGTGTATGCAGGCAAAGAAATTAACATGCGTCGCTGTCGCCGGTTTTGTGTGTGGCATAACGAGAAGTGAAAGAAACTCGAGTGACAGCAAAGTAAGCACAGACAAAGTTCAGAGCGAACGACAAACAATCAGCACCAGACTGCTGCAGCTGAGGACGAGTTTTGGTGGTAATGCGTGCAAGGACAGTGTGAATTATTGGAATGTAAATGACTTTGATGATGCTTACGAGATTTGCAGACAACATTTGATGCTTTAATGCTTTAGGTTTTAATATTTTTACTGTTTATAAAGAAAATTCTATTTTAATCAGGACTATTTATTATAAAATATCGGATCCCCAAGTTCTGAAATTCTGAATAACTATATTATTTTATACACTTAATATCGTAGCTAACGAACTAAATCGATATTTTTACCCGTAACTGCTATTTTTTTAACCAAATTGTAGATATTAATCTCGCAAATATCGAAAATGATTAAAAATATCGATAACCACTACAAAAATCTAGTAGCAATCATGAAAATATCTATGAAAATATCGATAAAAATTTAAAATATCGCAAACAGACAAGTAAGTAACGATAACGATCAAGAAGGTATCGATAATAATTACGAAATTTCGGTAAAAACTAAAAAATATCGATAATCTTACGAGAATATCAAAAACAAAACAAAGCGAATCACTAGAATTCAAAAACATCGGCAGGAATACGAAAATATCGATAAAAAGTAAGAAATATATGGATATTATTGCGAAAATATCGATAAAACAGTAACATATACATGAATATACGAATATATCGATAAAAGCTCAGAATATCAATAGACTACAAAAATTATTTAATTCAAAATTGAAAATATCGATAAATGTGTTAACATTTCGATAAAAATTATTAAAATATCAATAAAAAGTTAAAAAAAAAGATCAAACTAAGAAAAAATTTACCCAATGCCAAAATGTCCATACTAAATACATTATTGATATAAAAAATAATTACGAAAAATATCGATAATAAACGAATATCGACAAAATATAAAAATAAAATTGACAAAGGATTAAAAATATTGATAAAATTAGGAACATATTTAGATCACTACGAAAATACCGCTTTCGAGTACTAAATCAAGCATATCACCCCTAAATAATACCACTAAGAATTACTTAATTATCGAAAGCGATTAATTAAAAATCGATAATCACCGATAGTTACTTCTAAAATATCGATTATTACCAATTATTACAAAAAATATCGGTAAATTTCAACAAAACATCGATGAATGTAACTAAAATTTCGATAAATATTTTAAGATATCGATAAGTTTCACTCAAATGTCGATATTTTTCCACTAAATTATCGATATTTTCCTATAAAATATCGATGATTTTCATTAAGATATCTATAAATTAATATAGCGATCATTTCGACACAAAATATCGATACATTTCACTAAAAATCTACAACTCCTACTAAAGCATCGAAAATTCTTCATAAAATATTGACATTTATATAAAACTAGATACTAGATACTAGATTTAGATACTAAAATATCGGTCGCTCTAACCGAGTAGTAGTTCTCGAGAACGCAATCAAGCACTGAAGATGGCGGTTCGCCGAAACCGGTTTGTTACAAAACCAAAATTGACAAGGGATGACGAAAATTCGTTCCAATATAAATCTAGTATCCACCCTGTCGGAAAAACACACAACCAAATCAAATCACAGCAGACTTGCAGACGGAGAAATACTCAATATACCGGGAATATTTTTTCAAACACATACTCAAAACACGTATAAATACTTGAGCTAATTTATTGAAAAAAGTGAGTGAGGGCAACTCGAAGTGATATTTGCGCTCTGTATATGTAAGGAGAGTTAAAAGACTATGCCAAAAGAGGACAATACTCAGTGATGTAACAAAAGTAATTTTATTTAACTATAAACATTTGTTATTTCCTGTGAAAAAACATGACCAAAACTAACGACTCTAAGAATAAAAATGAATAAAAACAAATTTCTCACACCAACTGTATTAGTTATGAAACTTTACCGCTTACCATATAACACCCACAATATCCAGGAAACAACAAAGAAGACCCAGATATATACTGCATACTGTACATACGTATATATTCGTTTGATTACTTAAAGTTAACAAATGGTTACAGAGAAGTATACCAACTTTTACTCGCCAGCACGACTGCTCCACCCGCCATATAAGCGATTTGTTTTGCTCTTCCCGTTATCGCACAAAGTTACGAGTTATGTTATAACGAGTGAGTTACAGCGACGATGTAAGCCGCATAGTGTCGTTGATACATATGTATATATATTTTTGGTTATATTCAACGCGTTTTGATGTGTAAATAGTTAGTAAATATTTGTAAAATAAATATATACATATGTTTATATGTATAAGTAATAATTCCTATAGAATTTCCGGGCTTTTGAAAATTAAATTCGTTCGTCTTTTGCCATTTTGACCTCCGAAAAAGTTTTATTTACCCTAAAATTTGTATATATATGAGAATAAATACCCACTAGGGTACTTTTTTTATTAATCACATCACCCATTTATCCATCTTTTTCCAAAAAAAAAAATTATAATAATAATAATAATAATAATAATAATAATAATAATAATAATAATAATAATAATAATAATAATAATAATAATAATAATAATAATAATAATAATAATAATAATAATAATAATAATAATAATAATAATAATAATAATAATAATAATAATAATAATAATAATAATATTACTATTTACTAAAAATTATAAGATAAAGAAACTATAACATACATACATAAATATCAAGCTAAAGAATTTTAAAACCACTTTGAAAATAGTTGGGAGAAGAGTTGCCATTTCGAGAAATCTTCAATGTATTGTAGAAACATAGAAATATTCACTGGCAACGAGTTGATGAGATGAGCTAAGCACTCGTCGCAAATATAAAAACTAAAAACTTTTATTTAAGTTAGGTTATGTTAGCTAGATGTTGCGCCTTACATAGATCCGATGAAGGCTCGATTTAATTCGCAGTAGAGTAGTCATCTTCTAGGACGTAAACGCTTTTTGAGAAGTTTTAGTGAGACTTTAATTCAATTTTGGACATTTATATAGGTCTTTGAACAGCGAAGCTCCCAGACGTCTAAGAAGAGTTCTAGATAAAATCAGAGATTTTACGTGTCGTTAAGACATTTCATCTGACCTAGACCCGTCTTCCAACTATATCGGAATTTTCATTGCACAGTCTTTAGAGTCTTACATATTTAATGTAATGCGGTTCGGTTGCCAAACGAAAAGGGCCCTTTTGCCAATCGCGACAAATATTTCGTTACCCATAGTGCTTCTGTGTCCTGGAACTCAAGCTATGTATGCATCTACTTACCTGCGCCCACCTTTTCTTCTATCTCCCCGTTTCTAGGGACATTTTCTGACGTAATAGAAGGAAGTAGCCTCTTGCTTCAATTACCGCCATGCTTTCCACATATATGTTGATATTTTTAGTGCGGTTTCTTGCGGTTTTAACTGACTCAGCAGCTTTTTTTTAATCCGCATGGCTACTACTACAATATTCTGGAAGCTTTAAGGGTTGTCTGAGAGCTAGCTCAGCGCCATACATTCTGGCACACAATCCATTGTCCATTTTGTATCCGTCGTGTAAATGTTACAAGATGTTACAAGATCCGTAGCTTTTTTTTTTTTTTTTTTTTGATGTGGCTTGAAACCTTCTTCCCAGTTAAGGACTTTCATTTAAAGATATATATATGCATGTCCGGTACCTTAATTGGAAATGGCACCGCTGCCCGGCTGTTTGATGTCCTCAAATGCCCGTCAATGAGTTTCTATGAACCAGACGAAGTTGGAAGATGATAGGACTTTGGGATAGTATATGTCCGGCGGTCAAATAGGGAGTTGATTATAGGAGTGCTAGCGTACATCCCGGTCGCAATACCCATGGAAGCAAGATTTTTCGATATTTAAATCATACAAAGAAAGGATGCCTGGAAGTGCTTGGAATGCACCTATACTGGATGTTTTTATGCCAAGTACGGCAAGGAAGGTAACTCCGGCCCAGCAACATCTGGACAATTAGGTCACCGCAATTAAACCTCCTTCGCCGACCGTGAAATATGACTGTCTGTAGAAACAGATTTCTGCACAGAGACATTCATGGAACCAATTCCCTGTGACCAGATCGAATAATTTGTGCTCAAATTGATCAAGTTGTGATAGACGCAAGCCCTGTCTGCAATATTTTAGAATAACATCTCGAGGTACGCAAGGGTGCTGTGGGATGGCATTCCGGAGATGGTGCGTGTGAAACTATTGGTTTTCGCCAAGGTAGAAGGAAGAGCTAGTACGATAAGGAATCTCAATGTAGTAGAGGAAAAAAGGACGCGTCAGTCATAATTTTGTGATCATAACAGGAGCTACAATATTGATACCGAACATGGTAGCGACAGATTATGCAGACAGAAAATGAGAAACGGCGGGAGAGAGTAAGACCTTCGCTCTGATGCAAATATTAGGACGTGAGCAACTTGAAAACGGCTAGAATCATGAAATCATTTACCAGACTAATTAAGAAGACAAAAAGTTTTGAATATTCAACTATCATCGGATCTTCAGCCAAGCCTCAAAAAACATCTTCAAGCTTTAGCTTTAGGGATCTTTCCTTAATTCGTAATGAAAGCTTACATATTATGAAAATCGAAGGCTTTCAAAGCGTTCAAAAAGTCCTTTTTTTGGACAAAAGTTCTTAAATTTACTATTCTCATATGAAAAAAATACCTTTAATTGTCGCAAGTCTACGCTTTCGGCCATTTCATGTATTCGATGATTTCACCATTACAGCGTACTCTGCAAGCATTTTTTTTTACTCAACTTTAAAATCCTCCGGCGAAATAGCAAAAAAAAAACAAGTCAACAACGAGAAAAAAATCTATTAATGTAACACATGAGCATGTAGCCTCGAGAACGCATTGCGTGTCCTTGCCAAAGCGCCCACCCAACCAACTAACACCAGAAACGAATACAAAAGCAGAAAGATAAAAAAAACAATTCAAGTAGAAAAAAAACCAAAGCAACGGAAAGGTGATGTTTATGAGGTAGATGAGGTCGAGATGGCGAATATATGCTATAGTTGTTGTTGTTGCTAATGTGGTTGTGTGAAAGATGCGCGTTGGTGGCGCTCAAGCGACACAAGGACAAAATACAACACTAAAAACACACACAAAAATACCAAATGAAACAAGTGAAAAGCTGAGGAGAGTCGGAAAAAAAATATACCAAAATATAAAGCGAAATATATATGTAAATAAAAATAAATGTGCACAAAAGGCGCCAAGAGAGACGCTTTCGAGATGGCTAAGGGCAAAATCTGTTGGTAAACCAACGAACCGCACAGCACCGCACAGCACAGCCAGAAAAAAAAGTTCGACGCTTGCGAGTATGAGCTATGCCAACGAGATATTTCAATGAAAGAAAAGCCAGTAAGAGTAGAAATGTAGCAATTTAAGCGAATGGTGTGTGTGTGTGTGTGTGTCTTTGAGTGTTTGCGATTGCGACAATAAAGTGAAAATCTTTAACGATATTCCATTGTATGGTGGCTGCTGCTATCGTTTCTCTATTCGCTGATTTTCTTGTGATCTCACTCCTTCGAGCGGATAAATTCTAGTTTCATAAATAGTTGAATTTCGGAAATAAGGAAGCACAATAAGGCTCAACGCATAAATATGATATTTAAGGAAAATATTTGGAAAAATATATGAAAATTCTAACCATTTGGTTGTTTAATTTCACCGGTATATGAATGCATGTACGAGTACGAGTAGAAAGCAAAACTCAGAAATCAAACACAAATGTGGTGTAGCGAGCAGTTGTGGTAGTTTGAAAAACTTGGGAAGTTCGTTCGTGTACGTCTGTTCAACGGCGTGGCAATTTATGTTATTTGGTGGGTTAAGCTCGGCATTTTAACACAATTCCCTTGAGCTTACCAACACACACACACGAGAATAGTCAGTGCAATTTTTGCTCGTTAAATCTTAAGGGATCATCCGCATTGGAGAATTGTTAATAATTCCATTAAAGTGACATGTTTATAGAAAATTTTATAAATATTGAAGTAAAATTCAGCGTGTTTTATATACAGTTATACTTACACTTTTAAAATTTTGCTGTTGTGATAAAAATATATTCAAAGGAATTTTGCGTGTAAATAAAATATTGCTTTTTGAATGGGAATAATACAGTTAAAGCACAAAATTGGGTTGATGACGAGTTTCCGGATACTGCCCCAGGAAAATCAGCCATCAAGGATTGGTATGCAGATTAGACGTGGTGATAGGAGCATCGAAGACGGTGTACTCAGTGGACGCCCAAAAGAGGTTGTTATAGACGAAAACATCAAAATTATTTTGAATGACCGTAAATTTAAATGTAATGAAATAGCAGACACTCTAAAGATATCAACTGAACGTTTACAACATACCATGCACGAATATTTGGCTATAAGAGGGCTCTGTGCAAAGTAGATGCCGCGAGAACTGACTTTTGATTTAAAAAAACAACGACGAATCGATGATTGGGAGTAGTGTTTGGAACTGTTCAAGCGTAATAAACCCGCGTTTTTGTGTCAATATGTGAGAATGGATGAAACATGGTTACATCATTTCACTCCGAAGTCCAATCAACAGTCATTCGAGGGAATTTCTCCTGATGAACCCGTTCCAAAGCGTGGAAAAATGCAACAGTTGGCTTGAAAGCTTATGGCGTCTGTATTTTGGGATGCGCATGGAAGAATTTCCATTGCAAAAAAGCGAAATCGCCAACTTTTGGGACGAAGAGCAACCTGAAGTCATCGAAAATTAGACTCAACGGATTGACCATCTGAAACGTAGCCGCGGCCAACATTTAAAAGATATGATCTTAAGAAAAAAATTTAAAATTTTCGTTTTTTTTTCTTCTTTAAAAATGTATATAACCTCGAAATGGATCACCCGTTACAAAAATAAAAAATATTCTTTTCAGGCGAGTTTATTCCATTTGTTCTGCTAATCCTAAAGAAATTAAACAATTATTTTCCTTCTACTCTTCCCTTATTACCATTATTTAGAAGGACTTCTCTAATTACCAAAGGCAACAGCAGCTGGAAACCATTCAATTAACAGTATACATATTTATTATGCTCACACATACTTACTTATGTGCTTATGCATTACATACTTATGTGCATATGCATTTACCTATAGACGTGCCAGGTAGAACACTGAAAGACCATAATTTATGTTTCATTTATTTTTTATTTTATTTTTTCTATTTTAAAAAATGCTCACACACATTTCCGAGAAAAAGAAGAAGTTCTAGTGGAAAATGTAGTAGTTAATTTGTGTAGAAAAAGTCAAAAGGAAATAAAAATAATTAGAAATTGAAAAATTAGTATTATGCCCATACATGTCTTCATATATTTATACATATGTATACTTTATGTATGCATATGTATGTATATATGTGTATATGTATGTATGTACGAGTTTTCTCGCTGCTTTCTGTAAGCATTTGAAATATTTTGTGCATTTTTATGTCTGGATGCAGCACCTTATATATTTACACAGTTGTTCGTTTTAAGTATTTTTTTTGTTTGATTCAAACAATGCAATCGACATGCATAATGCAACATTGCTACAATAACAATAAAAATGAACACTTCACTATATTGCCATTTGCTTGTTTTGTTTGTTTTACAGAGCACACATGTATCTCTACTTCAAACGATTATATTTGTAGAGTTTTGAAGACATATATTTATTTAAACAAAAAAAAATTAATTTTTAAAATTTTTTCAATTTATTTTATTTAGAAAAAAAAATTTTTTTTCCAATTTATTTTATTTAGAAAAAAAATAAAACTTTTTTCAATTTTAAAATTTAATTTTGAAAATTAAAAAAAAATTTAATTACTTTTTAAATTAAAAAAAAAAAATAATATTTCTTTATATTTTTTTTTTACTTGTATATTTTTAATTTTTCTTCAAGGCATTTAATTTTTTTATACATTTCTATATTTTTATATTATTAATTTTCTTTTATTTTTCTTACGTTTTCTTTTAACTTTTTTGTATTTCCTTATTTTTACCTTTTGTACATTTTTCTTTTAATTTTTCATATTTTCCATATTTTTTATTTCGCATTCCACTTTTTATGTATTTATAAACTTTTCAATGATCTATTTTTTTCTTTTCCTGTAAACTAAATTTGTTGTTGTTCTTTTAAATATCATTTTTTATTCTTTTTATATATTTTTTTAATTTTAATATATTTTTTATATATTTTTTATTTTTATTTTTAATATATTTTTTATATTCTTTTATAATTTTTCATACTTTTTTTCATTTTTAAATATATTTTTATATTCTTTAATTATTTTATATACTTTTTTGTTTATATATATTCTTTTATTTTATTTTTTTTTTTTTTTTTATTTTATTTTATTTTTTTTGATATTTTTATAAATTTTTTTATCGTATATTTTTTTACTATATTTCCCTTTTTTATTTTTATATTGTATTTTTCCAGTTTTATTCATTTTTTTATATTTTTATTTTCTTTTTATTTTATATATTTATATTTCTATATTTTTATTTTCACTTTTTTTTCCTTTTTTTTTCTTATATATTTTTTCGTTCTCTTATTTCTCAAGGCCGTCAAAGCGAAAGCAAGTAGAGAAATCTTCTTCCAATAGACGAAAGCTTATCATGAAATGTCTGTGTGTTACTCAACTTATTCCAAAAATAAAGAAATTGCGAATAGCTGATCTTCATACAGCAAATAATTAGGAAATATAAAGTTACATATATTCAATTTAGCAAATGTCAAACAAAAAATGTACTTTAAACTGCAATCGAGCTATAATTTAGGCAGTTCGCACATATATGATACATACATACATAGATAATCATGGATTTGTCGTCAAGAAGCACAGTCAGAAATCACAATTTTTATAGATATTATTTTGTTTAGACACACAGTTTTGAAAGATTTTTTTTTTGCATTTTTAAGGAATACTTTTATGGATTTTTTAAGACTTTTGTCAACGCAGTCTCAGCAACGAAATAAAAATTCAAAATTTATCTAGTTACTTAGCCTGCAAGTTGTCGCCGAGTGGCTTAAAGAACATGCTCATAAACACAAGTATCAAACGCCAGTAAAAATTTCAAAAAGAAAATACAAATATACGTGAAAAATGTTGCAAATAAGCGTATAAATACAGTTAAAGACTTGTAAGCGCAGTGTACTGCTTGAGAGGCAAATGAAAAAAAAATTAAGTATAAAAAAATTGAAATTTGCAAAATTCCAACAGCCGCGTGAAAATATTGTTAATCTGAATATGGAAAAAAATCCAAAAACAAAAAACATGCAAAGAAACAGCATGCTCAGCTCAGCGCATTATAACCACAGCAGCAGCAACAAAAGCAACAACCAACAACAGTGCAAACAAAATTCCCTCAAGCAAGTAAAACACCGAAAGTCGATTCGCACAGCCCATATTTCGTTTCAATCGATGCGATAAAAGCAAAAACACAAAATAATGGAAAAAAAACGATTTTTTTTTTGCTTTTGAAATATGTAAATAAATAAACTCAGCCGACCGACCGATGTGGATAAAATTTTTTTTTTTTACCGGCACGCGAATGTGGCTGTGTCACAGCACACACATAACATAATAAAAGAAATGAAAAAAAGCAGCAAACAAAAATTTAAGCTGGCGCTAACAACTGCCAGGAGGCGAGAAAAAGTACTGATTTATGTGTGCATACCTACATACATACATATGTATATTTGTGCGCGTATGTACTGGGTGTACCATAGCGATACGTGGCATAACAACATCCAACAGCAGAAAAACACAGCACCACCAGTACCATTACCATCACCACCCCAGGACAGAGCGGGACATTTTATACACACACACACACATACGAGTACATACGAGTAGATATGTATGTAAGTAGTAGCGCTTATACGCTACTATTTGCTTATGAAACATTGAATGTGGCTCTCGTTTTGCTCGCATTTCGCTTGCATGTAAAATGACGACGACACAAATTTATTGAAGGTCATCGATCTTAAATGGAGCAGCCGCCTCTCATAGGTAACGCTATAAAACGCACCAAAAAAACAAAAACAAAAAAGTGCACAACCAGATTCCTTGGTGGGGTAACTGTTACACAAACAAACACACAGCCTCCACACATATGAAAAGGGGTCGGCATACGTACATACCCACACATATATGTATATGTAGGTATGTTTAAGTGGGAGTAAAAGCAAAACCAAAAAAAAAAAAACAACGTCAAACATCGTCAACTCGTCAAATAGTCGAAGCAAACATGTGCAGAGATAGGCTAAATTGTATGTAGTCAGCTGTTGATTTGACCAGCGCATAACAGTGAATGGGCTGTTAATAGCATAGACAATCGGTCGCTTATTTGAAGATAGAAAAAAAAATCAAATCAAGTAAATAAAGACATCTGACGTCTGTTCGCTTGCTGTTTTCTCATTTTTTTTTAATTTTTTATTTTTTTTGTGATGACGCATATGGTGGCGGGTTGCAGTTACTGAATGTGTAAAAATTGATTTCAATTTTTGAACAAAGCAAACGTAGGGTGGAAGAAAATAATGTTATTCGTTTATGATGACACATACGCTTAGGGGTTGTGTCCATTTAATGTGTATAAAGCTTTAAATTATGGAGTTTAACAACGTATTTATTTAATATCGAGAAATTTGAAAATTTTATTTTTTTTTAATAAAAAAAATATTATTGCAGAAAAATTGATAAAATCATGTTTTTGGCGGTATCCAAAATAAACGTATATAAAATGCATTTAAAAAAAAAAATTTTTTTATGAAATTCCTTTCTTATAAATTTTGAAACTTAACCTTATATGTGTAACACTAAATCATTTAAATAACCGCCTCGTGAATTTTTGCAAACTTCACTCCGTTTGATATAATTTTCGACCACTTTTTGGCTCATATTGCACGGTATCTCAGCCATAACTTGACGAATGTTGGTTTTCAAGTGCTCACGAGTTAAAAGTTTATCCGCATAAACACGGTTTTTCGCGTAGCCCCTCAAAAAAAAGTCCAATGGTATGAAATCGGACAATCTCTTCGGCGAATTGCAAGACGAGAGATTACGCGGCCGGGAAGCTTCTCACGCAATAAAGTCATATTCGTGTTGTGTGGCAAGTGGCACGATCTGGTTGAATACACATATTGTCCAAGTCGTGTTCTTCAATTGCAGGTTTAAAAAAAGGCGGTTATCATACGACCATAATGCTCCGAATAGACAGTGATAATCTCGCCGCTATAGTTTACAAAAAAAAGGTCTAAAAACAAACATCGCTCTTAAAAAAAAAGGCTTTCAGAATTATTCAACGGAAAAGTTTTTATTTTTTTTTTTTGGTGAAGAGAGGAAATTAATTATTTAAGGATTCTCGGAGTCCCAAGTGGGACAATTCTACTTATTTACATATCCTCCGAGTGAAAAATGTACCTCGTCGCTGAAGAAATTTTTGTTGAAAAAATCGCGATGCACTGCTTGTTGTTCAAGCACACAATAGACGTAACTACAGCGTTGTGAATGGTCAGCTGGTTTCAGTTGTTGTGTGAACTGGACTTTATATGGTGTACGTGCAAGCGCAAAATACGCAATAACGTGCCGTAAGAAAGTTCCAGCTCTAGAGAACGTCGGGAAATAGACAGATTCGGGTTTGCGATCACTTACAGCAGTGATATTTGAGGTGGAACGAGCAAATCGATGAGGCACAGGCCTTACAGTGCCTGTAACCGATCCAGTCTCTTCAAATTTTTTTTTTTGAAATTTTACCAATTGCTTGAGTAGTTGGATATGCACTATAATCTCCTCTTGAAGCAAGAAAAGTGGCCACGTTTGAATCAGCATTTTTGTTGTAGGTTTCAACAATTTTAACGCATTGTTCCAAAACACATGTTTGTTTTGACAGTTAAGTGTGATAGATATCAATATACATATTTAAAAACTGCTAACTACTCAAAGAAGCTCGACCTTTGTGAGTACAGCATGAATTAACGCAAAAAAAAATTTATACTGATCGAATTACCAATAGTGAAACGCTTCTAAAACACGTTCAGGACATCGTAAGAGGTGATGAATCATGGATTTACGCGTATAAGGCCGAAAGTAAACAGCGGTCGATTGTATGGGTGTTTGAAGATGAGCCGCATCCAAAAAAAAATGTTCGCGCATGAAGCACTTACAAGGAAATGGTTCTTTCTTTTAGAAACTAGACAACCGCATCCCTAGAACAACGCAAAAAATTCTGAGTGTTAAACAAGCATTTCTTTCAGTTGTTTTTCAAGGAATCAGGAAAAACATCCGCCGAAGAGGAATCACTCTTCAAAACATCGATTTGATGAATCATCCACCATATAGTCCTGAAGTCCTGACACAGAATGACTTCCTTTTATTCCCAAACTTAAAAAAAAAATGAGAGGTCAACGTTTTTCGACACCTGAAGAGACGGTTGATGTGTTCAGAATGCATATTTTGGAGATACCTCAATCAGAGTGGCAAAAACGCTTTGACAATTGCTTCAAACGCATGCGAAAGTGTACAGATCCTAATGGAAAATATTTTGAAAAACAGCAAAGGGATTTTCGGTTAATAATATTTCTTTTTGTTCACCAGTTCCGAAATATATGATGCAATCCTCGTATTTTAGAGAGTAAATTATACAGAAAATAGTCTAAATTTTGACTGCAATAACTAATTTCACAATTAGAAACCGACTTTTAGGAAAGGCCAGAGAATGCAAAATTCAATCCAAGCTGTATACAAAAAAATACATGAATTCGTGGTTTTAGCACGATATAGTTATTGGTATAGTCCTCATAGACTGAGTTTACACACGAATACTTTTGTTAGTTTGTAAACTCTTAGTTTGTAGGGGAGGGGACGACTTTAAGAGAGCAGCGTACCGTCTTCTCGTCGCCCTCTCCTCTACTAACCAAGAGTTGCCGAAACAAAAGTATTCGCGTGTAAACTCAGTATTAAGCGCCGATCCTTAGCCGAATGGAACATCTGCGTGAAGTACTACTGAAGAAGTCACTTGGTGAGAGGAAACAAACAGTATTGATAATTTTATTTCTGCTGAGCAATTGAGCAATGAACTAATAGCGAGCTGCTCGCACTGCTCAATACCCGGGTAGTTAGAGCTCTAGTATGTACATACATATGTATGAAGGAGTATATGTAGAAAATTATAATTTTTGTAGTTAACTTAAGAGCTATGTATCTGTATCCTTTGTCGCCTTGTTGTTCTTTAGTTTATTTACATATGTATGTACATACATACATACACACACAGGACAGACGGTAACAGGAGTATAAATAATGTCATCAATTTACTGGTGGTCTGTCTGGCTGCCGCCACTTATGTACACAGCTAGCTGGTTACATACGTATGTGTGTGTGTGTGTGTGTGCATGTGCATGTGGGGGGTAATCAATGCAAAGTGTGTGTAATTTGATTATTTATGGTAATTTTTTTCATTTTATATGAGATTTTTTTTCCTTTCTTTTTTTTTTCAAAAATAACTTTAGTGTTCCCCCATTGCCAGAGACACACAAAATTCAACCACATATACATATGTATTTACAAATATACTGGCGAGTGTACTTCTTCTTCATACAAATTTATATGTGAGCGTGAGGATAAGTCATACATATGTATGTGTGTAGTAAATACATATATGATATGATGATTCAATATTAACCAAGCATCATCAATTAAATTGCCAACATACGAGTTGGTTACATGCAAAAGTATGTATGTATGTATGCTTGTATGTATGCATGTATATAAATTATTTAAGCATTATTGTAGTGAGTGTTAGTCATGTCATTTTCTTAAAATACGCAAATGCAACATTACACATGTTATATACACATAAATATATATGTATGTAATTAGGTATGTGTGCATGCACAGAAGTATCAAATGTACAATAAATACATATGTGTGAATGCATGTTTGTACGCCCCTATATTTATACAAGTGCTTGCTCCTTTAATTGAAATTTGCTCATTTTTATTGTCTACTATATGTATGCATTCGCAAATTCAACAAACACATGCACATACATATGCATGTGTGTGTACAGCTGAAATATGCATGTTTGCACGCTTCTGTGTAATTTTATCGCAAATACCCACCCAGGTTGGACTTTAATTGAATTGAATTGTAAGTATTTTTCTTCATTAGCTACACAAATATACATGCATACATATATACATACATAGAATTTTAAATACGGCATCATTTCAAGGTGGGAACCAATTTAAATTTCGTTTAAAATATTAAGTAAATGTTGCTGCTACTACAAATAAAATTAATAAAATTTGTAATAATTGCTTGAAAAAAAAATTAAATAAACAAAAATTAGCGATAATAATAAAAAATTATGTATTCGAAAAACTATTTTTCATAATTTTTAATTTTTAAATTTTTTTTTTTTTTTTTTAAGTTTAATTTAATAATATCTACAAATAAAATATCTGCAAATTTTTTCAATTTCAATTTCTTTTATTGAACTGCTTGAGTTCACAATTCATCTTTTTAATCGAAGCTACTTTATACTAACCTCAATAATTTAAGCTTTTGAGCTTACACAAGCTAAATAAACAAAAACTAGCGATTATAATAAAAAATTATGTATTCGAAAAAGTATTTTTCATAATTTTTAATTTTTTTTTTTATTTTTTTTATTTTATTTTTTTTCAAGTTTAATTCAAAAATATCTACCAATAAAATATCTGCAAATTTTTCCATTTCTTTTATTGAACTGCTTGAGTTCACAATTCATCTTTTTAATCTAAGCTACTTTATACTAACCTCAACATTTTAAGCTTTTAAGCTTACACAAGCTCAGTGGTCTTAAAGTTTATTATCTTCGATATATCAAAAACCCTTAATTTTGTTATTTTCGCACAATTTTGTGTACTCACCTAAAATGAGAAAAGAGAAATAAAATATTATAATAGTTTTTTCGATTATTTTGAAAAATAAAATTACTCTTAAAATATAAATGAATTAATATCACAAATAATATTATTAATTATTTATACATATATTAGATGAAATATATTTTAATGCTATTGGAGACATTCTTTTCGATATAAAAGTATGTAACAGTTGATAAACTCATAAGGATATTTATAAAAATTTCAGAGATGGAGCGTGAAGAATCGCGTGATTTTTTTTAATTAAGTAATATATAAAAAATGCATTTACTTCCTATAAAGTTAAGTTACTTTAAAACTACATTCAAATTCAAGGAAAGCAAAAAATTTAAAGCGATTAACCAAAAAAAAATAATAAATACAAATAAAAATTTAAAGGAGACTAAAAATTAATGTAAAAACTGTATTTAACGCAGATAAGAATTTAATGCAATCAAAAATATATTTCTATTAAAAGTTTAGTGCAGAACAAAATTTATTCAAAAAAAAATTATTATAAATTAAAAATTATTGCAAATAAAAAATAAATGCACATTAATATTTAATGCACTTTAAAATTTAATGTATATTAAGATTTAATGCGCATTAAATGAAATGCACATTTGTATTTAATACATATTAAAGTTGAAAACAAAAAATTTTAGTGCACATTTAAATTTAATACACATTCAAATTTAATACAAATTAAAATTTGATACACATTTAAATTTAATGCACGTATAATTTTAATGCAAACTTTAAGTTTAATGAACATTTAATTTTATTGCAAATTTAATTTTAATGCACACTGTAGCTGAGAACAGATAAAAATTTAATGCGTATTTTAATTTAATGCACATTAAAATTTAAAAAGAATAAAAAATTTTATACACATTTAAATTTAGTGAACGTATAGATTTAATGAAAATTTAAATTTAGTACACATTAAAATTTAATACAAATAAAAATTTTACACATATTCAAATTTAATGCACATTTAAATTTAATACACATTTAATTTTAATGCATATTAAAATTGGAAACAAATAAAAATACAATGTACATTAAAATTTATTGCAATATATAAAAAAAAATTATAAAATTAATATTTTTACAATTTTTATTTGCATTAAATATTTTTTGTTTGAGAAATTCTAAAAATATAAAAAATTTATGGCAAATAAAAATTTTAAGCTAACAATAATTACTTCAAAAAACTTTATGCAAAATCTGGTATGCAAATTAAATTTATTACAAGGCAGACAGACGTTGGTAATAACTTAAAGAATAAAAAGAAAAATTTAATGCAAATCAAAATTTAATACACATTCAAAAATAATGCAAATCAAAATTTAATGCAAATTAAAAATTAAAGTACGTAAAAATATAAAAAAAAAAGAATTTAATTGTTGATAAAAATTCAATGCAGATTAAAAGTAATGCACAACAAAAATTAATGCAGATAAAAAATAAAAATAAAAAAATTATAATAATAATAAAAATAATGCCGAGCAAAAAGTAATGCGAATAAAAAATTAATGCATATCACACAATTAATGCAGAAAAAAAATAATGTAGATCAAAAATAAATGCAAATCAAAAATTAATACACGTCAAAATTAATGCCCATAAAAAAAAATTTGTGCAAACAAAATGCGCACCAAAAATTAATGCGCATTAAAAATGTATACACATCAAATAATACACAACAAAAAATAATTCAAAAAATTTAATGCAAATAAAAAACTAATTCACATTAAAAATTAAAGCACATTAAAAATTGACGCACAACATAAGTTAAGGCACATTAAAAATTAATGCACATTAAAAACTAATTCACATTAAAATTAATTCACAACAAAAGTTAATGCACATGAAAAATTAGTACACGTCAAGTTTTTTTTTTTTTTTAATGAATATACAGTCAAGAATATTTTAATACAAATTTTATGGAGATAAAAATTTAATGCAGCTAAAATTTTGAATCAATGTTTTTATGCGTTTCTTTCAAAAAAAATTTTAACTGCAACACTGGCTATTTTATGAAAAAAAAGCATTAGAATTTCACTGCCCTTTCTACCCTCATTTTAAAATTAATACTCAAAAGCCTTTTTGCTACAAATAATCTTTTCATTATTCAAAAAATTAATGTTAATACGTTTCTCACAACTTCAGTATGCATACACATACATACATACACAGCATGTAAGCAAGTACACACAATTTGACCTCGCAACGCCACTAACGCGTTATACCTTTCGTGGGTGCGGCACACTGAAACCGTTGTACACGTATTCTATATAGCATCGTAAAACGATCCAATTTCCCTATGTCCACAATTGCCATTGTCATTCTCTTTGCATAGCGCATAGTCACACACACATAAGCACATACAAATGTAGTAGATATAAATAAATCTATATATCCTGCCATTGTCCTGTTTAGCTGAATTGTCCTGTAACTGACATCTAAGCTGATGGCCATTCCTTGCATACATACATACATACATACATACATGCAAGTGTTTGCGTGTATATTTGTATGTATATACATATGTATGTAGCAGGCTAAGTGAAGAAGTAAGTTACACTCATGCAGTCGCATATGCCATTAAGGATAGAGCACATACATAGTTTGCTGATGGCCGACTAGTGGTGGTGGCGTGTTGTGGGTGTGTGTGTACCTGTCAGGCGTGGATTGTTACTCTCGTGTTCCTCGCCTCGCTGCGCTTTACTGGCAATTATTGATTTCTTTGTTTGCTGTTGATGAATTTTCACCGGCACAGTTAGCTTGTAGATAACTCACCATCAACAACGACAACGACATCGCCGCCATTGCCTTCTCATCAATGCACTAAGTCAATTCAGCTATTCATAAGCCATTTTCTGAATTTCCTGCCCAGAAGGATATGCATACATATTTACATAAAGGGTGATCCAAGGTATTTTTTCAATAGCCGTTTTTGACAGATCACACGTGAGTCGTGTCAAGCTGTCATATTATTTTTGTTCAGTATTATTTGGCATTCATCATGGAAAGACTTCGCCTGAACAACATTTACGAATCATTCAACTTTATTACGAAAAATCACGTTTCGTAAAGAATGTGTTTCGCGCGCTTCGTTCAACTTATGGTCAACATAATCGGCCTACTGAGCATACTATTCGCAATACCATCACCCATCTGGAGAAAGAGCATTCATTATTGGATAATATTCGACCAAATAGACCATGTCCAGCACGCATTGAAGAAAATATAGTGGCCGTAGCTGAGAATATACACAATGACCGTGGAGAGTCGATTCGGCGCCGTTCGCAGCAACCCGGACTGACGTATGGAACAACTTGGCGCATTTTACGTCGAAATCTTAAATTGAGAGCGTACAAAATACAGCTTGTGCAAGAACTGAAGCCGCTCGACCTTCCCAAGCGACATCGTTTCGCTTTATGGGCTCTTGAAAAGTTCTAAGAAGATCTGACGTTTTCGGGCCAAATTTTGTTCAGCGATGAGGCTCATCTCTGGCTTAATAGGTATGTTAACAGGCAAAATTGCCGGATTTTGGACGAAGAGCAACCTGAAGAGATTCAAGAGCTACCATTTCATCCAGTAAAAACTGGATGGTTTGGTGTGGTTTGTGGGCCGGTGTAATCATCGGTCCATATTTATTCAAAAACGATGCCTGTGGGAACGTAACCGTCAATGGCGACCGTTATCGCGTCATGACAACCGACTATTTGATGCCTGAAATTGAAGTTCGTGATCTCCGCGATATTTTGCTTCAATAAGACGGCGCCACTTCCCACACATCGCGTCAATCAGTGGATTTATTGAGAGAACCTTTCGGTGCGCGGATAATTTCACGTTTTGGGCCGGTCGATTGGCCACCAAGATCATGTGATATCTAACCGTTAGACTTTTTCCTATGGGGATATGTAAAGTCGAAAGTCTATGCGGATCATCTCGCTTCGATTCAGGCCTTGGAGCAAAATATCACGCATGTCATTCGCCAGTTACCAGTCGAAATGCTCGAACAAGTCATCGAAAATTGGACTCAACGGATGGACCATCTGAGACGTAGCCGCGGCCAAGATTTGAAAGAGATAATCTTCAAAAAGGGAATACCAAAGAATGTTCGTTCGAATGATAATAAACATTCCCCATTAAATTTGAATTTTCGGTGTTTTTTTTTTCTTTAAAAAAGAAGGGAATCTCGAAATGGATCACCCGTTCTATACATACATATGTATCTACTTTTCTTTGTACTTTGCTGTTATTCTTCGTTTTTCTCTTCATTTTGTTTGTATCATTTGGAATTTTCTTTTCTTCTGCTTAGTCTTTGTTGGTTGGCAGTTTCTTAAGGATTTCCTTCTTTGAGATTTTCTCGGGTTTTTGTCTTACTCGTAGTGAGTGTTTCGTGTTTCGGTACACTTGCACTCGTCACATGTTAGGCAGCTACAAATTTATTTAGTTGTGCGTTGGTATGTATGTATAATGTATGTAGGTCTGTATCCTCCGCTTTTATTGCCTCACATTCAATGACCTAATTGAGGGCGTTATTCTTATAGCCATTATGTGGTTCTTCGAGAATATTTATGTATTTCAAAAAAAAAAAAAAAATCCAAAAAAAAATGGTTTCTTACATTATATCAACATCCAAAATTAGAAGTAATTAATTCAAATCATTGTTTACTCGAAATCCACCAGTAGGGGTCTGCACAGAACATCATGTCATTTATTTTAATTGCTTCATGGCTTCAAAATAATTTCTTTATTTTTATCTTTTTATTTGGAAATTCATTATCTATGCTCAAAACAATAACGCCTTTGATAAAAGTCGCTCATACATATACCCAGATTTGTATTTAAATGTCTCAAATGTAGTACAGAAATGTATTTACATACATGCCCTGTAGGAAAAAAATACTAGTTGTGTAGTCAAATGCTACTAATTGGCATTTTTACACAAACTTGTTCAGCTGTCAGCATTTTCTTTGTTAGCACCAGTTATTTTTACGAAGGAAATGTCAAAAGTTTTACTTTCCATCAGCTTTATACTAGTTAAATACTAGTTTAATACTAGCTAATTTAACCTAGAAGATTTCAGAAAATAAACTCACCCTCTCGGGTGCTTTGGTATATCATAACAGAAATCATTACTATTCCCTTTACTGGTGATTTTTGTCCAACAAACAGCGAACTGGTATAATTTCAACTTAAAAATACTAGTTTTTAACTAGTTTTTAACTGGAATTTTTCCGTTTGGCTTTTCATTGCAGTTTACATCTAAGGGCTCAACCAAAAATTAGTATATATGAAGGAAAACTTATAAATTTTTGAAGCATTTCAGTGAAATAATGTGTGTTTCAAAGGATTTTCGTGTATGCTTTGGATTTTGACTGCTTTTCGATGAAATTTTGAAACTTAGGTGGTCTAAAATCATTTTTTTTCACCCTAAGAGTCGTTACATGATCCGCCACTGATCGATATCACATAGTTACATATAATTATCTCATATTTATTATAATTTTCCGCATAAATTGATTAGTGTGACCTACTTTTTGATTTACCACCCTTTTCTGAGCATCATTTTCGAAGAAAAACCTAATTAATAAAGTAATTTCACAAACTGACAATTAATTTGCGCTTTCGACCTTTATTTATTTCTGTAAACTGTTAAGGAAGACTTAGCTCGGGTGGAACCAAGCATTAAATATTTATATATATATGAAACGTCAGTCGACTTATCTGATTTTCACAAAAGGACTAAAGCCCTATTATATGGGAGGTAGATTTGTTTGTGGATCCAAATTAGTATTTTTTCTACTCAGTAAGATCAAATTTGCTCGATAAATGCCTTAAATAGTTGACCCCAAGGCCATAGAGCGGTTAGAAATAGAAAAAAATATTTAAAAAAATATAATGAGAGGTAGTCCAATGCCAGGAATGGGTAGCGCCCATTAGAAGTAGCATGTCTACCAGGTTTGTTGGAGCATATGTGTACCAAATCTAATCAAAATATCTCTATTATAATTTGAGTTATCGGCCGAACAGACAGATAGTGGCTCGAGTCATTCCATGAAGTTTGTTAAACATACATATACACATGGCAGAAAAAGTCTGCGTTCATCTAAGTATGTTTTGTTTGCTCTATGAAAAATCGAAAACAATAAATTATGTATAAACTTTTTTTATATTATTTTATTTAGTTCAATTAAAAGGAAACTGTACTTATAGTTTCCCATTCTCCTTTAAGCGCGCTCCCAAGCATTTCTTGGCTGGTTATAGTACGCTGCCTGCTCAATAGGGTTAAGATCAGCTGATTGTGGGGGTGTATGCAGTTGTTTAGGAATATTGTATGGCAACCAGTGTTTAACAATTTCTGCTTTGTTTTAAACTTGTTTTTCAAAATATTAAGATAATCATGCTTGTTCATCGATCGACTCAATAAACTGAAATTTTCCTACACCCGAACTTGCCATGCACCCCCACATCATAGCACCTCCACCACCGTGCTTTACCTTAGGTACAAGATTTTGCTTTTACAGTACTATTCCGCTTTTCCTACAAAAAATCTTACGCCCTTTTGTCCCAAAAATGCAAAATTTACTCTCCTTTGAAAAAATTACTTTATTCCATTGTTGTTGTTGTTGTTTAAGTGCTCCTTTGCAAAGGCCATCCGCTTGAGATGATTCACTCTTGATATGAAGGGCTTTCTTCGTGCGACTCTGCCATGAAATCTGGTTCTTTTCAGTGCTTTTCGTACCGTATCTGGACATAATTTCTATTGGTATTTTAAATCAATGTCTTTGGAAAGTTGGCTTGTTGTTAGACGTGAGTTAGACTTCACAAGAATGATGTTGTGCTCTTTTCTTTCCGTAAGTTTTCTTGGACGACCTTGGACGTGTCTTAGACTAATAAGATTTTGTTTGTTTGAAGTTGTTTATTACTCTCTGGACAGAGGAGTATTGTCTCCCAATAGTTTACGTGATTTCCCGCTAACTTTTACCATTCTACTACAAACCAACAATGATTTTCCTTTCGCCAATTTCTATTTCTTTTCGCTTTTGGTCCATACTCACAAAAATTATAAGTTTCTCCTGTATTTATATACGTTTTACCTTCTCCCTAATCGCAATTACTATCGTGTATCATTTAAAATTAAATTCAACAAAAATAATTTGTATTTTCAATGCAACAAACAATCGCTTTTTAAAGTGAACGCACATTTTTTCTGCTCAACTAACTTAAGTAGCGGTACTACAATGCCGTTAATTCAGAACGACGCAGCTCAAATTTTACAAAATTTTGATTAAACATACTTCAAATAATTGTCTTCGAAGTAAGTGAAAATAAAACAGTGATTATTTTAAAATGCATAATTTTTTTTTAGTTTAATACTTTAATACAGTGAGTGGACGCAGACTTTTTCTGCCATGTGTATGTCCATATCCACCTTGTTGTTTTTATACCGTTAGCCGAACAAACTTAATTTAATCTCTGTACAAAATAGTTTAGCCGAGTATAAAAAGTTTTGTGTTGCTATGGAGTGTTTTATGGATATGAATGAAATGAATAAAAAGGATCGAAACGAATAAGGGACCGGTACTGTGAACAGAGAGCAGAGAGCTCTGAGATTGTTAAACACACGCCAGTAATAATTGATGCCTTAGGTTACATGTTTTGAAAATTTTTACCAATTGCTCCTCCAATGACGTACCCAAAAAATTAAAATAAAAAAAATTCGCCATTTTTATATATAAAATTTTTAAAAGATCTCTCAAGTGATACATGATCATTCCAAAAAAAAATGTATTAAATTGTTCTGAATTTCGTAACGTCCCAACATAAAGTCAACATATTTAAGAAAAATAGGTGTCTGACCTATATATCTCTAATCATATTATGCAGAATCTGTTGGAAACTGAGTCATCCGCTAATAAAACGCTGTCCAATCAATATTACTAGAAAATGATCCATTTTCATATCGATCTTTAACGATGTCCTAGAAGCGGTGTCCTTACATATCTAAACTGTCCATTCTCTTGGTAGCTCTTCAGGGTATTGTATGAGGATGTAGCTCATTTAGAACTTTTGCGATATTTCACTCCTCTAGAATTTACTAAATAATTTTAAAAGTTATCTATTGGACTATTCCAACTATTAGTAAATATCTCTTGGTACATATTACAATTAAAAAGTGTATCAGGTTTCTTGAGATATTGTATAACTAATCCAACCTTTTCAAATAGAGCGGAAAATTCAATACGCAATACTGAGATAGGTTCAACCTTCGCTTAAACAGTCTTTTGTAGAATTCAGGCTGTTCCGATTGTATAAAACTTACAACTGGACTTGGAAGTGTTCAGCCAAGTAGTTGTCTCATACAAATAACTGTTAGCAAAATGGATAAGTGGTTTTGAATTCAAGCTTAAATAAAACATGATTACTATAGCTCTGATATAGCAATACACCTCAATTTAGCTCTAATATTCTTAATATGTGCAAAATTTTCTTACACGACCGCAGTAGCCGAATGGGTTAGCATTACGTACTGCCATTCGGAAGGCCTGGGGTCGAGTCCAGAACCGACCAACATCCAAAATTATGGAAAATTAATTTTTGTAATTTCGTGCGCTACTCGGAGGCAACCTAGAATAAACTGTAGGTCCCTAACTTTGTTAAAAAACAAAACCATTCACAAATTGGAGAAGGACCTTGTCCAAAAATCGCTTCAGAGGTTATAAAGCGCCAATTAAATACATATATCCTGTTTAAGGAAGCAATTTGCATAACACTTGTGACCGAATCTATGTCAATACTAAACGATTTGTAGTACAGAAAATCAGCAACTCCAGGTCTTTCATTTCATGAATATTTTGAACCATTGAATTCGCTCGAGAAAATATTCTCACATTGCGTATAAGGAAACCCTAGAGAAGGTTTTAAAGATAATGTCCATGATAGAATGAAAACAAATCTTCTAACTTCAAAGTTGAATCACAAAGGCAGAATTGGACAGTCCCGAAAAGCCAAAATTTCTGAATTCAAAAAAAATCCTGAGAGATTATGAAAAATAGATGAAAAATGTGAAAGAAGGAAGGGCGACTGGATATCTAACAGAGAGGAATGTAGCAAAAAAAATTTAAAAACAAGAAAAGTGCTGTATTCACCCATGCCGAAGTCTTTATACCTTTCATGAACATATCAAAATTCGATTGTGATAATTTTCAGTGTTAATATGAGTGAATTCTGAATTCACGTCTGTAGAAAACCAAATTTCACACTATTAGATACTTTTTGGAGGACTTTTGAGCCAATACCTAAAATTTAACGTATCGGTTATATGATTTTTGGAGTCAATATTAAAGAAAAATTGAAAACTTCCTCCTCCTACCAAACCATAGCAAAAAACACATTTTTTTGGCAAAATAAATTTTTTTATTCAATATAGTTACATATTTTCAAGGGTGATACACTGATTATAGCGGCCCTCCAACTTTTCCAAACTATTTTTGTAGTATGATTTGTCCTTTACTTCAAAATAGGCCTCAGTTTCGGCGATCACCTCTTCACTCGACGAAAAATTCTTCCCAGTGAGCATTCTCTTCAGATCTGAGAGCAGAAAATAGTCGCTGGGGTGGGCAAGATCTGGATAATACGATGAATGCGCAAGTAATTAGAAAGCCAATTTATCAACTCCCACGACAGCCGGTTCTACGCACCGGAGTTGACCCGGATTTTATCCGGCCAAGGGCTGTCACCCTTTCGGCGATGCCGCTACAACAACAACAACAACAAGAAAGCCAATTTATGGATTTTTGCCATTGATTGCACTGACTTGTGACAGGGTGCATTGTCTTGGTGCAACAGCACTTTCTATTTCTTCAAATGCAGGAGTTTTTCGGCAGTTTCGTCCTTCAAACCGTCCAATAATGCTATGTGATAATCGCTGTTTATGGTTCTTCCTTTTTCAAGTTAGTCGATGAAAATTATTCTATGCACATCCCAAAATACAGTCACCATAACCTTGCCAGCCAGCTGTTGCGTTTTTTTCATGCTTTGGAGCGGGTTCATCGTGTTCAGTCCACTCGGATGACTGTCGATTGGACTTCGGAGTGAAATGATTGAGCCATGTTTCATCCATTCTCACATATTGACGCAAAAACTCGCTTGAACATCTCCAAATACTGCTGCGAATCGTCTACTCGCCGTTGTTTTTGGTCAAAAGTGAGCTCGCACGGCACCCACCTTGCACAGAGCTTTCTTTAGACTTCCTGCTATTTCATTCAATTTCAATTTACGATCATTCAAAATCGTTTTGCGGATATTTTTTTGATGTTTTCGTCGGTAACAACCTCCTTTTTGGGGGTGTCCACTGCGTTCATCATCTTCGGTGCTAATTTCACTACGTTTAAACTTAGCATACAAATCCTTGATGGTAGATTTTCTTGGGGCAGTGTCGGGAAACAGGTCATTAAACCAAGTTTTTACATCAACTGTATTTTTCGCCTTCGAAAGGCAATATTTTATCAACACACTAAATTCATTTTTATCCATTTTTCTTCACAATAACAAATGTTGCTTCACTCAAATTGCTATAATTCACAAACTAATGATCCGACAGCTGTCAAATTTATATAATTTATTTATAATTTATGTGTCCAGCTGGGGCCTTACCAATTGACCGTTATTTTTCCTCATTTTTTTCTTTTTTTCCAATTTACATGTGTAGCATAACAAGTTTCACGCTCTCAGATGATTTTTTGTCCGATTTGAACAAAAACCTCACACTTGGACAGATGGGTTGTATGGGAGCTTTATGATATTATTGACCGTTCTAACCGGTTCCGAGAAATGATCTGTACATAACAAAAAACAACCACTCGAATATTAAATTTCGCAGGACTAATTTGTGTTCAAACAGACGGAGGAACAGACAGAGAGATATATGGACAGATGAACATGGCTAAATCAATTTAGCTCGCCGTTCTGAACCGATCGATATAAATTTGCTGATTTATCTATCCTACTGGCACTTATATACCATACACTTTGACTTAATATACCATATCATGTACATGAATGGTATAAACGAAATATAAAGGAGCACAAAGCACTAAGAAAGGAATGAACATAAGAAGGATGATTGATTAATAAATCACTATAAATGGATATTATCAGAATTACATGTAAATGAAATGATTTAAATTCAATTTCGTAACCATCACGTTGGAATACAGAAGAGTAAAGGGAAGAAATATGAAAGAAAA
Organism: Neoceratitis asiatica; assembly: GCA_030068015.2. Lineage (NCBI taxonomy): Eukaryota > Metazoa > Arthropoda > Insecta > Diptera > Tephritidae > Neoceratitis > Neoceratitis asiatica. The sequence goes on from CM061526.1 coordinate 66,373,229, forward strand.
AAGAAGCAGCAGGTAAACCATATTGAAAACGATAATGGTATGAATCAAACAATTTCAAGCTAATCTACAATCTCTATACAAAACAATTGCTCACACTCAATAATGAAAAAAAATGCTTAATTGAAAATCAGTGATCAAGAATAACAATAACACAGAACAAGAACATACAAACGTATGTTCTACGAAAAATACTCAAAACCCCATATGCTCCCCAAAGATGTAACCCTGCAACCAATGGCGATAAGCAAACAGTCAAATACGGTAAGTAGCAAATGGAAAAGTACCTCAAAATGCCATGCAACAAAAATGCAGGTGCAGAATATATTTATTATCATTTATTATATTTCAAGAAACAGAAGACAAAACACAACAAGAGGCACAACGAAAAGGTGCAACCAATTTACAAAGTAAAATAATAACGAACATGATGAAGTTGATGCTGTTGAAGAGTGAGGAGAATGAGGGGCGAAAAAACGATGAACCGTTGAAGCGAACACAAAGAGAGTAGGATTAACAGCAAAAAACTGTAAAAAAAATAATAATAATAATAATGACAACAAAAAAAACCGAAAGAAATTATCAAATTACGAGCGAGAAAACATCAAATATAATAATTGAGAAGAAGGAGCGCAGCGACAACAATGAACAGGCAGCAGTGAAGAAAGTAGTGCGGTAATAAGTGGTGAACCCTCAAGTGGTGATACAATGGATTTTTCAAATTATTTGCGGTACAAAGCGCAGAGAAGAAGCGGTAAGGAATTTACGTGGGCCAATAGGACAAAAGAGAGAAGAATCCAGTTGTAGTAGGAATAAATATTTGTATATATTTAACTATACCCGTTGGAGAGGCCTTCGGCCGAGCTCCTCCTTCGATTTGTGGTTTTACCTCTTGATATTTTTACCAACAAACATCGAGCTTCTTCGAGTAGTCAGACTTTTTAAAATGATTTCAAATTGTCTGATATGAGTGTTTTCTCTAATGCCTCTACTATCTCCTTATAGCTTGCATGCAGGTCTTGCTCTACCAGTTACGGGATTTCATGCGCTTTTTGTGTGACCGGCAGATCAAAACTTGGTGCATCTTTGATGTCAAAATTTTCGGCACAGAATCGAGCAAACCGAGCAACTTTTCACTTTTTTCTGTTTCTGTTTCTGTTTCTGTTTCTGTTTCTGTTTCTGTTTCTGTTTCTGTTTCTGTTTCTGTTTCTGTTTCTGTTTCTGTTTCTGTTTCTGTTTCTGTTTCTGTTTCTGTTTCTGTTTCTGTTTCTGTTTCTGTTTCTGTTTCTGTTTCTGTTTCTGTTTCTGTTTCTGTTTCTGTTTCTGTTTCTGTTTCTGTTTCTGTTTCTGTTTCTGTTTCTGTTTCTGTTTCTGTTTCTGTTTCTGTTTCTGTTTCTGTTTCTGTTTCTGTTTCTGTTTCTGTTTCTGTTTCTGTTTCTGTTTCTGTTTCTGTTTCTGTTTCTGTTTCTGTTTCTGTTTCTGTTTCTGTTTCTGTTTCTGTTTCTGTTTCTGTTTCTGTTTCTGTTTCTGTTTCTGTTTCTGTTTCTGTTTCTGTTTCTGTTTCTGTTTCTGTTTCTGTTTCTGTTTCTGTTTCTGTTTCTGTTTCTGTTTCTGTTTCTGTTTCTGTTTCTGTTTCTGTTTCTGTTTCTGTTTCTGTTTCTGTTTCTGTTTCTGTTTCTGTTTCTGTTTCTGTTTCTGTTTCTGTTTCTGTTTCTGTTTCTGTTTCTGTTTCTGTTTCTGTTTCTGTTTCTGTTTCTGTTTCTGTTTCTGTTTCTGTTTCTGTTTCTGTTTCTGTTTCTGTTTCTGTTTCTGTTTATGTTATGTTAACATTTATATTCGCTATTCGATATTATTATGTTATGTTATGTTAAGTTTCATTTTCCTTTATTCACTATATTCAATTGAGTTCAATTTCTCACTAGGCATTGTGACAAATCCGTAGTTGAACAACAAAAACCAGATGGAAGGACCTGCGAAAGAGAAATTAGAGACAAAAACCAAAAAAAAAAAAAATACAAGTGATCTTGATGCCGCTGCTGCTATTGTTGTTGCAAGCTGATCTTAACAAGACACTAAAGTGACTGGAAGGCTATAAAATTTGATGAGAAGTACACAAATTATCAACGAAATGATGATTGCGGAGCAAAGGGCCATTTTTTCTTAATTCAATACATATTGCTTTATGTACGAGTACAGGGGCAGCTGTGATCGTCAAGACGCTGAAGATCATTTACTACAACGAGACAAACTCAAGTGGAAATTTGAAGATAGTTTAAAGCAATTGTGGTGTTTAAAAGGAACGAAATAAGTAAAATGCGCCTGGCGATTTTTTCCTCACTCTCCTTCTCTTTCTCCTTCTCCTTCTCTTTCTTTCTCTCACCCGAAAATATTGTTTCGGCGATGATCATGATCATGCCAGCACAGGCAGGTTGACACTTTGATACCGCTTTTTCATTTGTGATCTTTTTTGTGACAAAACCTCGCTTGAAAGAAGATGTCAGGGCAGAGAGATGGGAAAAAAACGACGGTAGCAAAAGGCAAATCTCATTTATTATTTGCCAATGATGAAGAAATGCTTATGAGTTAGTAGTAATTTTATTGGGCATCTTTTAACAGCAGCGCATGCTAATGCAAGATCTGCAAGCATTTGGGAGCCCAGTGCAAGCATATGTGTGTACAATTTAATAGTTTTGAGGACAACATGGTCGGTTAGCGAAACGGCGGCGACGCTTGCAGCGGGTCGCCAATAAAAATTATGATGGCAAAACGAACGGCAGATGGTCACAGATAATGAAGGTTGACGAGATGAAGACGACGACGACGACGGCGCATATGCCGCTGCAAGTACAAGGTAAATACATAAGTTTGCGGTAACAGAGCGCGAAAGTCCAATGCAAGGTGTAGTCAAGCAGCTTCAAGGCACAAAAAAATGTCGATTTTAGTTAGTTAACAATGCAAAGCCGTAATGTGCCGTACACGGGTAGGTAGGAAAGCATGTTTCTGCATCGTGCGTTCCGTTTACGTAAACTGCGCTGTTAAGTTCACATAGTTTACGTCGGCGAGCCAGCAATAGCAATTGATTAACGAATATGCTTTACGAACAATGCGCATGCGCGCACACAAGGCAGCTGTGCATTCTGTTGTGAGTGGTTCAAGTAGACGATAAAGGAGGTAGAGAATATCTTTGGAAGACGACTCCACAGCGCAGGCTGGCGGCAAATATGAGTTGGGGCATAACCACGAGCTGGCGGCATAAAGAATTTAACACACTCCAACGAAAAGGCCATCAAAATTTGCTGAGAATAGCGAAAAAAAAGATTAAAAATTAAAAAAATAAATATAAAAAAAGAACGCATTGAAGAAGAAGACAAGTCAGTGCCTTGTGTGCCTGCTGGATGACGTTCATTGCACTCTGTTGTGGCTTGCTGCGTACCACGCAACGTGGAAACCGCTGCACAATTACAAAAATACAACAAAGACAAAGACAACAACAACGCCAACGACAATGGCAACCGATTACCATCACAGAGCACTGAGCTGAGCTGTTTACAGGTTCACAAATTTCGTATACCTTCCACGAAAAAGATTTAGTTTTGTAATTCAGGTCCCGAAGTATATCGCCGAAGGCGGAAGAACTTATCAAAATCATGGGATATGTCAATATAAGCAGGGCATAGCACAAGATCGATCTAGACACGTCTAAATTTTTCTCGTTTTTGGAAAATTTTAGCAAAATTTTGTAAGAACATATACTTTTGTGGTCCAATTGCACTGAACGAGGCCCAAGAACCCACATAGAAATATCTATAATAAAAGAGAGCTTTCCGACATAGAAAATCCTCTCAATGTGAAGCTCAGATCTTTGTTCCTTCGTTATATGAAAGGGGAGATGGAGGATCTGACCGGAAGCGGCTTCATTTTATCCAAAAGCCTGTTTTTCCGAACTGTTGAAAGATTTTAGCAATATTTTGTGCGAACATTTTCTTTGCATGGTCGAACCGGACTGATAGATGTACCAAAATCACTAGAAGGTGGTATGTCCGACACAAGGCAGCTTTCCGACATAGAATTTCGGATGAAAAATCCTCTAGATGTGGAGCTGAGATATTGATTCGTTGGCTAGGAGGTAGAGGAGGTTCAGTGCCTGACCGAAAGTGGCTTTACTTAACCTAAAATGGCGATTTATATGAACATGATCCGAGGAAGCTGCAAGATCGGTCTGGACATGTCTGTAATTTCCAGACCCTCAAGAGGTTTCAGCAAAATAAAAGATTAAAACATGTTCTTTGTACAGTTGAACCGGACTGATCGAAGTCCCGAAACAAGCGAGCTTTCAGATATAGAAAAACTCCTCCAATAAAGCAGCTGCGAATTTTGGTTCATTAGCTGGGTGGAAGGGGAGGTTGAGTATCTGGCCGCCCTGAAGGTATTGAGTGGATTTATTGCGCACGCCGGAAGCTCCCAATTATTCCAGTTGATTTGACGAACTCTCCCAGTTTCCACACCTGCGTGTACCTGTCTCCGTAGCTCTAGCGTATCATGAAAGATACGTAGCGTCCGAGAATTGGCTGAACACCAGCTATTCGCAAAGTTCTTGATATCTGCTACATGCCTGATTTTACGGAGGAGCTCTCTACAGCACCGAATAATTTAACTGAAATTTAATTGTAATGAAAGGTATAAAGCGTTTCTTTCGTCCCTTCTTTCCTTTGCAGTATCTGTTTTGCATTTTGTTACATTCTTTGTTGTTGTTGTTGCTGCCGCCGCAAGAGCAGTGGTGCATTGTACTTTTGCGGCATACAACTGTTTCTCGATTCCTTTGTATTATGATTATTTTAATTTTTTCGGTAACCAAAGAACACTACCACAACGCGCAGGCAGGCAGGGCCAGGCAATGTGAGTTCGTTCGCATATTTTTTTTTTTTTTTTTGGATTTTCTTTTACTTTTTGCTAATTTTGCCTAGCGGGAGTTCGCTTGCCCGCACGCGCCATTTGCTCCAACCTATCCCAAGTTGAACTTAACTTAAAGTGCTGATGCACGCCACGCAATGGGGTTGTGCCTGAAGAGGCGGGTAGCACAGAGTTGACTCTTCTCAAGGCACTTTACGAGACGACGAATGTGCCAACGACGGACGGGCGGAACGACATTGCAGTTAGTCAGTCAGTGAGCCAGAACATGCAACTGGAACGCATGCAACTCTCACAAACCAAACTATTTATGTGAACAAGAAGAGCTCGCGTTGTACTTGTAGTTATTGCCTTTGCCTGTTAGCTAGTGTTGCATTATCCGCACGCAAGCGCCAGAGCACACGCCGCCCAAAGATGATCGACCGACCGACCCAACGACGGACGGACCAACAACCGCTGGTTCAAGTCGGCAACATATCATGAGTGCGTGCGCGCTTATGTGTGACGACGTTGCTGGTCAATTCCTTTCAAATCGGCCGTCTGTCCGTCAGCCAAACATACAGGAAGCCAAACGACAAACGACAGTCAGGTAAAATGAACATCGGTCGTTTACATTTGCAGCGCAGCATTTTTAATTGAACTTTTGCCTCTGGCGACGGAACGTTTGGGTACTTGTCAGGCCGCATTTTGGGCGCAGCGCCAAGCGACGAGCAGGCGGTAAAGGCAAAGAAAGAAACACCAACTGGGCGCAAAAGCAAAAAACCGCAAGACACAAAAGCCGTATTAGCCAGTCAGCCAGCCAGCCATCCAGTCAACCAAGCGTGGACTTTGAGTTACATTACATTCTGGCTGTTGTTGTTTTTTTTTGCCTTCCTGCATTCGTCGTAAGTGTTCGTAAATGAAAGATTATGTACGTGTTGGTATATGAAAAATGAGAAGGAAAAAATGTGACTACTTTGCAGTTTTGTGGCTTGTGTGTGCAGAAATTTATTAAGCACCTTGGAAGTACGTTTAAGAAGCCTCATATTTTTACTGCGCTCACAAACGCACGAACTCACGCTAACTCAAGTACTACATCATCTGACTGGTGGTGGTGGTGGTGGTGGTGTTAGCTGGTGGAAGGCCAGGCGGCAGGCTTGGCAGGCATGGAGGCGATACAGGAAATACCGCAAATGGAATTCCACGAAACGATTGACACACTTCGATTTTAAAGGTGAAAAAGTGTGGAATATTTTTCATTTTCTGTCAGGAAAAAAGTGCAAATTAATAACCGAAGTTTATTGTAATTAAAGGAAATTAATTTAAGAAGATTTTTAGGTAAAAAAAAATAATAATAACAAAATTTATATATATATATCTATATATATATACAAAAATTATAAATTAAAATCCAAATAAAAATAAAATTAATAGAAAATATATAAAAATAATATAATAATAATAAAAAGAAAATATCTAAAGGGAGTAATATTAAACAATTTAAGTTATGAAAACATAAAAAGATTAAATAAAAAAATTTTTTTTTAAATATTTTAAAATAATTGTAAAAAAAATTAGTTTAAAGACGTACGAAACTAATACAATAAAAAGTAAAATAAATAAAATTAATAACGGGTGATCAACTTCGAGGTTCCCTATTTTTATTTTTAAGAAAAAACACACAGAAAATTCTAATTTAATGGGGCATGTTTATTATCATTCGAAAGAACATTTTTTGGCATTTATTTTTTGACAATTATCTCTTTCAAATGTTGGCCGCGGCCACGTCTCAGATGGTTCATTCATTGAGTCCAATTTTTGTTGACTCGTTCGAGCATTTCGAGGGGATTGTCCGCATAGACTTTAAACTTTACATATCCCCACAGGAAAAAGTTTAACGGTGTGATATCACTCGCAATAAATTCATTGATTGATGCGAAGTGTGGGAAGTGGCGGATCACGGGCTTCAATTTCAGGTATCAAATAGTCGGTTATTATGGCGCGATAACAGTCGTCATTGACGGTTACGTTCTCTCCGGCATCATTTTTGAAACAATATGGACCGATGATTCCACCGGCCCACAAATCACAGCAAACCGTTGTTTCCGTTGTTTATTCTGGATGAAATGGCAGCTCTTGAATCTCTTCAGGTTGTTCTTCGTTCCAAATGCGGCAATTTTACTTGTTTACATATCCATTGAGCCAGAAATGGGCCTCATCGCTGAACAAAATTTGGCTCGAAAACGTCGGATCTTCTTGTAACTTTTCGAAAGCCCATAGAGCGAAGCGATGTCGCTTCGGGCAGGTCGAGCGGCTTCAGTTCTTGCACAAGCTGTATTTTGTACGCTTTCAATTCAAGATCTCGACGTAAAATGCGCCAAGTTGTTCCATACGTCAGTCCGAGTTGCTACGAACGGCACCGAATCGACTCTCAATGGTTTTCGTTTACACTCTCAGCTACGGCAGCTTTATTTTCTTCACTGCGTGCTGGACGTGGTGTAGTAGCTCGAATATTATCCAATAATGAATGCTGGGTCTCAAGATGGGTGATGGTATTGCGAATAGTACGCTCAGTAGTCGATTTGTTTGACCATAAGTTGAGCGGAGCGCGAAACACATCTTTTACAGAACGTGAATTTTCGTACTAAATTTGGATGATTCGTATACTTCGCTCAGGTGTACGTCTTTCCGTGATGAAATGCCAAACAATACTGAACAAAAAAACATGACAGCTTGACACGACTCACGCGTGATCTGTTAAAAAAGGCTATTGAAAAAAGTTCTTCTACTTGGATCACCCTTTATTTAAATATAATAATATTAAAAAAGCGAAGTTCCAATAACGTAAAGAGCTTTAAAAATTTAATGAATAAACAAATTGAATTAAAAGCTTGAAATAAAACCTCGTGAAAAAAATTTCAATAAATTTTATGTACTTAAGAAAATCAATCATTTAAATAACGGTTAAAAAATATTAAAACATAAAAATAATAACATATATTTTTAGTATGAAAATTATAAGAAAAAATCATAATTTAACGTATAACGGAAGGGATGACAAGCTTGGATGGAAGTACATTTTCCTCCTACTATTTACATTAAAAGTTTAAAAAAAAAGTTAAAAAATTTGATACTTCCAAAGTCTTCAAAATAAATAAAAATTAATAACTAAATTTAAAAATTATTGAATATATGTATATTTTTTTTAACGACAAAGAAATATGGTAAAAGTGACAAGTAATCTCCGAAACAGTTGTCACTACAGACCGAAAAAAAATTGAAAATCATGCTTACCACTAGAAAAACTTGAATAAAATAGAAAAAGCTCCAAATTTTAATTATATAAAATAAGAAAATTAAGAAAAATAAATTAAATTTATTTGATTTCATTTTTATATTATTTGAAATTTTTTATTTACTTTATCTAATTTTATTATTTTATTTATTTTTATTTTATTTAATTAAATTTTTTTTTGCTTTTATTTTATTTATTTATTTTTTATTATTTTTATTTTTTTTATTATTATTATTTTTCTTTTTAATTTCTTTTTAACTTCTTTTTAATTTATTTTTTTTTTTGTGCTTTTTTTCTATAATTTTTATTATTTTTAAAAATATAAAATAATTCATTTCATTCTATTTTTTATTTTTTATTATTATTTATTGTTCGTTTTTTATAATTATTTTTTATTCCTCTTTTATTATTATTATTTATTACTTTTTTATATTTTTTTATAACTTTTTTATTTTATTTCATATATATTTCTAATGACATACATTTCATATTTTTTTATTTCTTTTATATTTTACATTTTTTTATTTGTAATTTTTGAAATTTTTTTATTGTTGTTATTTTTTAAAATTTTTGTTTTGTAAACTTTTTTTTAATTTCTTTGTATTTTTCAAATTTTTTTTTTAATTTTTTTATTTTTTTCCATCTTTTTTTTAATTTTTATTTTTGTTTACTTTTTTTTAATTTTTTATTTATTTTTTATATTTTTTATTTTTTTTATTTTTTTATTTTTTTTAAATTTTTTTTTTTTTTTTATTTTTTTTTTTTTAAATTTTTTATTTTTTTTTTTTTTTATTTTTTTTTTTTTTATTATTATTATTTTTTATTCTTTTATTTTTTTTTTATTTTTTTTATTTTTTTTTATTTTTTTTATTTTTTTTTTTATTTTTTATATATTTTTTGTTTTTAATTAAATTTTGTTGTTGTCATTTTTACTATTATTATTTTCATTTCATTCATTTGCATTTCATTTAATTTTTTTATTAATTTTTTTTGTACATTCTTTGTTATTATTAATTTTTCTCATTATTTTCTTATTATTATTTTTTATTCTTTTTTATTATTATTTTTTATTACTTTTTTTTATATTTTTTTATTACTATTTTTTTTTAAATATATATTTTATAGTTTTTACGTTTGTTTCTTTTTTAATATTTAAAATTTTTAATTTTTTTTTAATTTCTTAGTATATTTTTATTTTCTTTGCTTTTATCTAATTTTATTTTATTTTTATTTTTTCAGATTTTTTAACTTTTTTTCTTTATTTTTAATTTATTTTTTTTTTAAATTTTTTGCTATTTGTTTTCTTTTTGATTATAATTTTAGTATTTTTTTTGTATTATATTTTTTTATTATTTTTATTTTATTTTACTTTTAAAAAGTCGCGGCGAAAAGTTTTTTATTCTTCCGGTGGATCCAGCATGATCCATTAATGGGAAGCGGACCTTATTTTTCGTACCAAAATCGTAGCAGAACGTGATGTTCAAGCCCTGTTCTTGGACTCGAACAAAAGCAGCTGCTTTGTATTCATAAATACCTACACATGTTATTTTTTTGAACAATACATACATACATACATACCTATGCTATGCGCATACTTCAGTTCAGTAGGCAGACACACAATTGCTTTGTAATAATATTCATTTACCAATGCGTTATAGACAATGACAGCAATTGATAACAACTATTAGTGCAGCAGCTGCAGCGACGTCAGACAAGTTACATAGCAGGCAGGCAGGCAGACGGGCAGGCAGGGGAGCGAACAGATAGTCGGCGATAGAAAACATCAGCAGTTTTTCTTCAATGCACAAGCGTTCAACTGTCACTTAGCATTCACATTCGTAATTCGTCATCACTCGAACCTGACTGAATGCTCTGTCTGTGCTATCTGCTGATGCCTTTCCATCTCCCCTCACCCCAATACCATGTTCCCCTTGCGCTCTGACGCATTTGGAATGATGCATATATAGACACCTCATTCATTGAGTACCGGCAGCAGCAATAATAACATTTAATACGCATAATTGCTTAGCATCAACTTGAAATGTTGCCAACAAGAGCACATGTACCGGCAATAACAACAAAATGTACAAAATGCACAAAATGTACAAAACGTACAAAACGTACATATGTACACATTTGCAATCAGCAAAAGGAGGAATGAGAAAACTTTTATGAAGGAAAAAAAAAATGTAAATGAAAATGAAGAAAAATCGCTTGTAATGCAAAATATTTTCCTCTTTTTTTATATTTTATTTTACTTTTTCACATTTGTTGTTGTTGCTTTGGTCAATGCTGCTGTTTGCGGTTTTCTGTTATTTCACTGATATTTCTTATAATTTTTTTTATTGATTTGTATGCATACAACTATATATGTACATATGTACATATGTATGTAGAACACAAGTACTCCCATATACATATTGTGATTTGTTGTTGCATATTGGTTTTAGTGGTTGTTGTTGGTGCTGCTGCTGCTGTTGTTTTTCAAATAAGTGAGATTCAATTTGCGTTTGTTGTTATTGTTGCTTTGATCACATGTTGGCTGCTGCCGGCGGTTGGCGCTTATGTCGTGGAAAGTAGAACATTGTTTCAACTGTTTGGCAGCAAAACCTCAATTGCGTTTTGCTCCGAGCCAGTGTGTGTGAATTTCTTTTTTATTAAAGAAAAGAGCGGAAATAATACCAAGTAAGAGAGAAAAGAAAAAAATTTAAATTACAAAGTTTTATGAAATGAACTTTGTTTTCAAGTCACTTGTGAGAATTACGTTTTGACCCACATATGCAAACACAGTCATATGTATATACATATATTTATAATTAAATTAAAAAAAAAGACAAGAAGAGAGATTTCATAAAATATTAAAAAAATATATCTTTTTTAATTATATAATTTTATTTTATTTCATTCTTGAATTTTTTTTCAATTAATTTTTGTTTGTAATATATTTTATATTTATAATTCATAACTTTTTATTTTCATTTGATTAAATTTTTTTTTTTTTTCAAATTTATTTTTTATTTTTTTTTTTTATTTTTTTTATTTTTTTTTTTATTTAATTGGTTTATTTTTTTGTTTCAATATTTAAATATATCTTTTTAATTTCTTTAAATAAATTTTATATATATTTTTAAACTATATTATTTTTAATTTATTTTTATTTTTTCTTATTTTTTATATATCTATAATTTTTATTATTTTTTATGTTATTTTTTTTTTTTTTCATATTGTTCCTTTTTTTAGGTTGTTTTGTGTTTTCAATTTCTTTTTTTCATTTTTTTTTACTTTGTTTAAATTATTTTTAAATTTTTTTAATTTTTATTTTTTATTTTTACCTGTTTTTTCTTATTTTTATATTGTTTCTTTTTTTATTTGGAAATTGTTTTGCGTTTTTAATTTATTTTGGTTTAAATTCTTAATTTAAAAAAAATTTTAATTCATTTTTATTTTTTTCTATTTTTTTTTTCTATTTTATATATAAATATATATTTATTTCTTTTACTTTTTTTAATTTTATTTTAAATTTTAATTTTTATTTTTATTTTTTATTTTTTATTTTTTTTTATATATTTTTTAAATTTTTGTTTTAATTCATTTTTTAATTCATTTTTAATTTTTTTTTTTGTATATTTAAATTTGTTAAATTGTCTTAATTTTAACCTTTTTTAATATTTTTTTTTACTTCTCATTAACTTTTTAAAATTTAAAAAAAAATATTTTTTTTTAATTTTTTTTTTTAATTTTTTATTTTTTATTTTTTTTTTAATATTTTTTTTTTTATTTTATTTAATTTTTTTTAATTTTTTTTAATTCCTTTTAATCTTTTTTCCATTTTTTCTTTTTGTTTTATATTTATGTTTATAAATTTTTTATATTTTTTTTTAAATTTTTTTTTTTTCATTACTTTTATTTTTCTTATTTTTTTTATATTTGTAAAATTATTAAAAATATTTTTTTTTAGTTTGTATTTAATATTATTTTTATTTCTTTAATTTTTTTCATTTTTTATTTTTTTTTTTCATCTTTTTTTTTCATTTTTTATTTTTTTTTTTCATTTTTTATTTTTTTTTTTCATTTTTTTATTATGTTTAATTTTCAATTTTTTTTTTTACTTTCTAATATTTTTTTATTTTATTTTTAATATTTTTTTATTTTATTTTTAATATTTTTTTATTTTTTTTTTAATATTTTTTTGTATATTTAAAAAAAAATTATATATATTTTTTTAAATTTTTTATTTTTTTTTAAATATTTTTTTGTATATTTAAAAAAAAATTATATATATTTAAAAAAAAAAATTTATTTTCTTTTTATATTTTTTATTTTTTTATTAACTTCTTTTAAATTTTTTTTCAGTTTTTTTATTTCTCTTTTCATTTTTTTTTTAATATTCTTACCTTTTTTTCTTCGTTTTTCCTTTTTTCAATTTGTATAATTATTTTTTTTAATATATTTTTTTTTAATTTTTTTTTTAATATTTTTTTATTACTTTTATTTTTGTTATTACTTTTATTTTTATTTTATTTTATTTTTTAATATTTAAAATAGAAATTTTTTCTATTTTTTTATTTTAATTTTTTTAATTTTAAATTTTAAATTTTTTTTACTTTTTAATTTTTTTAAATCTATTTTCTTAATTTTTTAATCCTTTTCTTCATATTTTTTTATTTTTAAAATTTTTTAATTTTTATTTTTTTATTTTTATTTTTATGCTTAAATATTTTTTGTTTTTTTTTTTACTTTGTTTATATTTTTTTAATTTTTTTATATATATTTCTTAATATCTATTTAAATTCTTAATTTTTTGATATATTTTACTTTATATCTTTTTTTTAGTATATTTTTCCCCTTTTTTAAATTTATTTTGTCTCTTTTTTTAATATTTTAAGAAATTTCAATTTTTTTTTAAATTTTTTATAATCATTTTTTTCTTTTCCTAAATTTTTTTTTAGTTTTTTTTGAAATTTTTTTTTAATTTTTTTATCGTTTTGATATTTTGTTTTTTTTTTCTATTTTTTTTTTTCATATTAAATATTTTTATTTTTATTTAATTTTTTTTATTCTATATTTGTTTAATTTTATAATTATTTTATTTTATATATTTTTAAATTTTTTTTTTCTTCTTCTTTTCTACTCTGTTTTATTGTTTTAAATTGGAATTCAACTTTTTTTTTTTTCAAAGAAAAAGAAGAATTGACTGTGAAAAACCTTCAAGAAAAATATTAATTAATTCCTGAAAATTTAGCTAATTTCCTCAGAACAAATGGAAAAAAGTTGCATAAATACATATTTACTGTACATAATATGGTCATACACGTTGGTATGTACGCAGTTCAATCTACAAAGTGCCACACGTGGAGCTATAAATATGTAAATATCCATATCAACCAATTACTCGCACATATATGTATTTATATGAGTAGTTGTGCCAATAGCACACAGCCAGCATACATACATAATATTTTACTAATATGACATTATAGCTGCTACAAGCGCCAAGTCAGCTGTAAAGTGGCACAACTGGAAATCTCATTTTTCGTTAGTTACCCCAATAATGACATCCGCTCGTGTATATGTGTATATATGTAAGTGCGAATAGGGTATATACGAGTATATGTGCGATGTGCAAAAGCTGATGGTGGCAAGTGGAGCAAGTAAAAAAGCGCAGTTTGCACTAAGTAAGAATTTGCATGCTTTAACTGCTTGCTTGCCCCACCAACTTGGCACTTTTTCTGGCTCGTAATTTTTTGCATTCATTTTTGGCTTTTCTTCTTCTTCTTCGTCTTCTTCTTTCATAATCATGCAATGGGAATGAATTGGCAAGCGAGTTTCCTGCTTACGCTTGCTATGCACTGACTTGGTTGGCTTGGTTTGCCTTGCGCTGCTTTGGTCGATTGGTAGTAGAAGTAATAGTCAGCCTTTGGGCACGACCCGGCCTCATTCAATTACCTACACTTGCCACATGGCTGCAGTAATGCAATTACTAACTGTATGATACTTATGTTTATGTATTGATGCATGTATGTATATGTGTGAATGTCACTTATATACACGTGCAATATGTACATATCAATGTATGTATGTATGTATGCATTTGCTTATGCTGAAAAGATGTTGAGTGCTTTGACGTGTAGTTTTACAATGTAAAATTCAACTACACACACACACACATACAAGCGCACACCACACTAAAAAGCATCAATACATTACTTGGTTGTAGTGTATGTATGAATGTATGTGCATCTTATGTGGTAACTGCGACAAGTAGCTGCGGCTGAAGTAACTGCATTGGACTGCAGCAGCATGTCCTGGCAGCCATAGGCGATTGCCCATACACACATGCACACACACACACACGTTTAGCTCTACATATGTTTGTCGGGATGCATGTCTGACTATGCCCTCATGAGCAGCTACAATTCCACACTTTCCGATATAAAAGAAACATTTTATACTCCTGGCAATCTTGCTGCTTGCATAGGCGTGTCCCTTACAGAGCATCATCACATGTTGGTTCTTTGTTCCTTCACACTCTCGTTTTCATGTGTGTGTTTGTGTTGAGAAAATTTCCAAATGTCGACAGAAAACAATTTACACCATTCAATGTCCAAGTTTCTTGCACAATATGTATTCCTTTACCGTGCGGCATATTGATTTCAGAAAGGAAAAAGATTTTTTGCCTTTGTGTTCGCTTTCGTGCATTTCAGATTCATCGAAGTGGAGACATCATAGCTACACTGAAGAAAAATCAGGTATAAAGGAATACTGCAAAACAAATGACAAAAAAAAAAATTGAACCAAAAATTTCAAATTCAAGAGGTAACAATTTTTTGTTCTCCCCAAACGCCGTTTCTGTGAATTGAAAAAAAGCTATAATATTATTTTTAATATCCTGGACCCTGCTATTTCTCTCACAGTGTTGAAATGGAAAAACTGAAATAAAAGGAATTTTGAAATTCTCCTCCTAAGCCTCCTTAATAGATGCAAAAACGTATGCTCGCTCTCTCTCTCTTTCTCTCCATGTCTCAAAGGCTCAGAATTGCTGTTGTGTTCATTGTCGTTTAGTGCGAAACGCATCATCGATTATTCGGATCATATAACAGCATATGATAGACATTTCAACACACGGGCACCTAAGTGCACACCACACACTTATATTATAACATACATATATGGACATAGTTGTCCCTGCACCACAGCATAATGGCATAAGATTACACATGTTACATGAAAATAGAGCTCGCTGGAATAGGGATGGACGGAGGGTTATGCTTTCATGGCTAGTAAAGGAGCATAAAATAGGAGTAAATAGGAGCATAAAAGTTGAAAAAGATACAGAGTTACAAGTTCGCCAAGAACATGCCGGTCTAAGTAATGGTTTGACAACACAGCTGGTGTGTACAAAAATGATATAAAAAATATTAAATAAAATAAAAAATAGGGAATATAAAAATAAAAATAAAAATATTAGTACAAATATAAAAAAAATATATATAAAAAATATATAAAAAAATTATATTAAATTAAATTAAATTAAATTAAATTAAATTAAAATAAAATAAAATAAAATGACATAAAATAAAGTAAAATGATATAAAATAAAATAAAATAAGATAAATAAAAACGGTCAAGTGACATAAAAAGAAATGAATACACACACAGGCACATACGACAACAGCCGGACAACATTTTTAAAAACAGACATGCAAGTTAAATATGCTGCTACGCCCTTTTTCATTTACTTTATCCGCCTAGCCTAAGGTGGTCATCAGCGAGAACAGCATCTTTGCACAAAGAGAGCCTTAAAGCAATAATAGGAAAAAAGGTAGAATTTCCGGTGTATTTATTTTGAATGCGAAATGAAATGAAATTTACCAAAAAAAAGGAAATAAAATAAAATAAATAGAAATCAAATGAAATGGAATAAAGTTGATATAAAATTAAAATAAATTAACTAAAATAAAAGAAAATTAAATAAAAAGAAATTAATTGAAGAAGATAGAAAATAATATAAAATAAAATTCAATAGAACAAATTAAATTAAATCGATTTGAATTAAAAATAAATTCAAACAAAAATATAATTAAATAAATTTAACTACATTAAGGAGAATAAAACTACTGACTTTTTGAATAAAATATATTGCTTTGGCAAATAAGAGGTTTATTCCTCACAATAGTCTGCTTTTAGCTTTATATATTTAACGGATGATCCATTTTGAGGTTCACTACTTTTTTAAAGAAAAAAGCACAGAAAATTTAAATTTGATGGAGAATTTTATTATCATTCGATAGAACATTATTTGGCATTTATTTTTTGAAGATTATCTCTCTCAAATGTTGGCCGCGGCTACGTCTCAGATGGTCCATCCGTTGAATCCAATTTTCGATGACTCGTTTAAGCATTTCGACCGGTAACTGGCGAATGACACGCGTGATGTTTTGTTCCAAGGCCACAATCGAAGCGGGATTGTACGCATAGACTTTAGACTTTACACATATCCCCATAAAGTCCAACCGTGTGATATCACACGATGTTGGTGGCCAATCGACTGGCCCAAAATGTGAAATTATCTGCTCACCGAAGTGTTCTCTCAATAAATCCACTGGTTGATGGTATGTGTGGGAAGTCTTATTGAAACCAAATGTCGCGGAGATCACGAGCTTCAATTTCAGGCATCAAATAGTCAGTTATCGTGGTGCGATAACGTCGCCATTGACGGTTACGTTCTCACAGGCATCGTTTTTGAATAAATGTGGATCGATGATTACACCGGCCCACAAACCACACCAAACCATCCAGTTTTTACTGGATGAAATGGTAGCTCTTGAATCTCTTCAGGTTGCTCTTCGTCCAAAATCCGGCAATTTTGCCTGTTAACATACCTATTAAGCCAGAGATGAGCCTCATCGCTGAACAAAATTTGGCCCGAAAACGTCAGATATTCTTGGAATTTTTCAAGAGCCCATAGAGTGAAACGATGTCGTTTGGGAAGGTCGAGCGGCTTCAGTTCTTGCACAAGCTGTATTTTGTACGCTCTCAATTTAAGATCTCGACGTAATATGCGTCAAGTCGTTCCATACGTCAGTCCGAGTTGCTGCGAACGGCGTCGGGTCGACTCTCCACGGTCTTCGTGTTCACTCTCAGCTACGGCCGCTATATTTTTTTGCATTGCGTGCTGGCGTGGTCTATTCGGTCGAATATTATCCAATAATGAATGCTGGGCCTCAATATGGGTGATGATGTTGCGGCTAGTAGGCTGATTATGTTGACCATAAGTTGAGCGAAGCACGCGAAACACATTCTATACAGAACGTGAATTTTCGTAATAAAATTGAATGATTTTTAAACGTTGTTCAAGCGTAAGTCTTTCGATGATGAAATGCCAAACAACACTGAACAAAAATAACATGACAGCTTGACACGACTCGCGCGTGATCTGTCAAAAAAGGTTATTGAAGAAAGTAACTCTACTTGGATCAACCTTTAGTTCAACGTTTTTCCAATTTTTATATATTTTCCTTCAGGACATGCAAAATAGGCTTGTGTTTCTATGATGGCCTCTTCATCTGACTCGAAATCTCCTACCGCCTAGACATTTCTTCAGCTTTGGAAACAAGAAATACTCGCAGGTGGCTAAAATATTAATATAATAAAGAAAATATTGAAGAATTTTGTAACCCAATTTGCGAATTTTCGCCATGGCGACTACACACGTGTTTACCCGTCCATTCTCCTGTTCGAACAGCACTTTTTTTTCGCCAAATGTGATCGTTTCTGCTTCAAATCAATATCAAATATGTCCAAAAGCTTTAAATAATATTCACCGCTCAGGTTGTTTTGAACACGAGCGTTTTATGCATATAGCAACTAAATACATTTCAAAATATATATAAAATAAATTAAATAAATAAAAAATATTTAAAATTATTTTAAGCAAAAAAATTAATTAATCTTTTAGTTATTAAATTTTATTATTATTAATTTTAATAATTTTTTCCCCCTTAACTTCATGTGGTTTCTTCCATTAAATTGTCCTCCCACGCAATGCAGCAACTTTCAGAGGGAAACGCATAAAATGTACTCTTTTGCAGCTCTCTTTATCTCTCTTTATAACCTAACAATTGCAAGTTGCCAAAAATAGTTACCAACAACAATCAGAAAAACAACAACAAGGCAAAAAAATCTCGAAACACTAAAAAAAAATATTTTATTCATCTAATCTTTCCACATCCGTTCACAAGCAGCAGCATGCAAAGCTGATAGACCCATACATTCATAGTCGTACAAAAAGCGTAAAAGCTAAAAGCGTCAATAACTTTTTGGCCGAGTTTCTCATACAATTTTTAACCGCCTTTAGAGTGACTGAGGCGAGTGCAATGAGTGATTGTTGACTTGATGTGAGCGAAGATGATGATCCGACCTGCCAAAAGGTGTCCGCTTGGAAAAAAAAATTCTAAAAAATTAAATTTCATTGCTGTCCTGCTTGCGTTTTAAGCCCACGACCTTCTGACTCTTAGCACACACAGCCAACTCACACATTGACGCTCACACAGAAACATGCTGTAAGCAAAAAAAGCACACGTAACGAGGATTTTTGGCTGTTAAGCCCTCAATCCAGCTTTTAGCTGCCTTGAAATTGAGTGTGTGAAAAACGGCACTTGCGATAGCCGAGCAGAGCAATGGCAATGATGCTGCAGTTTAGCGAGCTCGAAGCTAAGTTCGAAGTCAATTTAGTATTTCTAACTCGATAATCCACACCCATGGTCAAGTCACACAAACACACACACGCGCATACACACATGGATACTGATACATTGAGGTGAAACGTTGAGATTAATGTGCATATAAATATCTAACTGTCCGTCCATTACGGGTAGTACCGTCTGCTACAAACATTCTAAAAACAGCAACAACTAAATATAAACGACAAAACTTTCCTTCTCGCGACGATCTGATATCCTGTTGGTAGAATTTATTTTTTTTTTCTATTTTTTCTCCCATTCGTTTAACCAACATTTTCGAGTTTTGGATTTTGCCACAATTCTTTTCTCTTTTTTTTTTTTTTTTTGTATTTTGCTTTATATGTATTTTTGCCAGCTCACTCCCTTCGCTAATGTTGTTGTTGCAAATTGAATGACTTGGTTAGTTAGAAGTTTTCAAAACGAGCAGACTGTGTGTGCACTCTGTGAGCTAAGCGCAGACAAAGTTCATCCACCAGTTGTCGGCAGCTGTCCTCTCTCTCTTTCGGCCTGGCAGTGGTGAAAAAAACCCAGTCGTTGGGCAACCCAAACAACCGAACGACCACTGCTGCCGCTGCTGATGCTGCTGCTGCTGCTGCTGCTGCTGTATGAACGGACCAGGTTGAGCCGAGTAAAACAAAGCAGTAACAAAGGAAATAAAAGCGAAACAAATTGAAAAAAAAATCAGCAAATAAACAAACATTTTGGTAGCGGTGCGAGCCATGACTGGACTGCTGCGACTGTAGCATCTCTATTGGATTTGTAGGCATAAATGCTGGACTTTTTGTCCAATTTCTCTATGAAAATATGTGTACTTATGCATGTACGTATGTGTGTGTATGGAATTGAGTTTTTGGCTTGTTTACAATTTTTCAGCCTGTTTTTCGGGGTTTTTTTTGGGGGGGGATTTTTGCTGTTCAAGCAAATGCGGGCTAAACACCTTTGGCATATTGGCTGGCTGAATGAGCGAAGTGGAAAAGCGCGGATGATGACACCACCGTTGCTGGCGTTTAATCGCTGTAGCTCAATCGACTTTTTTCCAACACCTAAAGGTGAGTTCGATGGTATGTGGTGCTCGAGAGCTCAGCTATGACGTTGTCGGCTTTACCTAGCCATGTACACATACCCAGCACAGCAGCGACGTCAGTAACTCACCGTATGACGGTGCATAGGCAAATAAAAATAATTGCGAACCCTGGAGAAAGAGACAGAGGTAGGGGAAGTAAATTTTTGCTGTTACCCAATAAGCCTCTTTGGTTTTTAAGGTGCGAAGTATTCAAGTACAGAAATGCAATCACTCAAAACGTACTTCTGATTAGATCCCAGGTTTTGTTGAAGCACACTGTTGCACAGTATAATGTCAGAATTGAAAAATCTGAGCCGTCCCTGTCTTCGCTGGAGCCCGATAAATGTTGGAAGTATATTTTTGGGCTTTCTGATGGAGAGCAAAAAGTTAATCATACTCGCGTATTGGAAGACATGGTTCCCATAAATCAAGACATCCTTACTCCTCACGAAGCTAATATTAACTCAAAAAAATATATTTCTCTACCGTTACCCGGTCCTCTGGTTCACTTCAGCTAAAGAAATATTTGATTTTTAGCAATGAGAGTTGATATGGGTTGAGTTAAAAGCGCCGAGATTGTTTATTCCAGCTGAGTTCTAGTATTTCCCCACGGAAGTTGAGTCGCACGGCTGTAAAGTCCGGACAGCGACTCTTACTCTTCTTTGTCATTACAGTTGCGACAAAAATCCTTAGAGCAGTGAAGGAAGTCCCATGAAACAGTGTCCTCTGATTGTACCCGTCATTATACTACCGAAAAACCGGTCTCTAAATATTAGAAGCCTTGATCGTATTACCTCCAACCCTGTCCTTATCCTTCTAGTCACTTTCCACCTGATCTCATTCAGCCATCTAATGTATGCTTTTAAAGCAAATGCTCATTTTAGTCTGTGCTTTACCGTAGACAGAGGTACACTTGTCTTGAGAGGTACACTCCATCTTGATGTTTTGCGTCGTGTGCCCTGTCTTATAGTGGTTAGAAGGGTTCCTACTCTCGCTACCTTGTCCACCATGCAGTCGCCTGGGATATCCCTGTATCCGGGCACTCATATCACTGGTACTTAGTGAAGCTAATTCGACAAGGTGATCGAGGTAAAACCTTCCGAGGAAACAATGTCGAGCCGCACTGAAAGTTAGGCTCATCCTACCTCCGGGAGTCCCCATCAGACAGTAACCTTTTATTATGCAAGTTGATATGCCAATATAAGATCGATTTTGAAAGAGTAAAGATTTTGAGATAACAACATTAAAGGCACGCCTCGAAATAGCTGAGTATTATTTAGTTTCATAGAGCTAGGGAGCTTGTCTTCTTTCTCAAATTACGGAGGGAGGCCTGAACAACTGAGAGCTATTCAACAGAGACGGTAAAGATATGTATAAAGACGTTCTATTCTAGTTTATCCTGTAGAGGGGTGTACGTTGACAACATGCGATGAGTCGAGGGAAAGGTTTTTGATCATCTGCGTATGGGCGATAGCGTATAACGCAGGAGACGGAACGATGTGGTGTATGAGATATACGCCGCCATTGACATAGTTCAGCAAATTAAAGATAATGGTTCCGTCCGTATAAATGGAAACACTCCAAGCTCTGAAAGTATTCAATGCAGTACCTGGTAGTGGAATAAAGGAAGAGGAAACCCCGCATTCAATTGGATGGATCATGTGGAGAAGGACCTTCACTTTCCGTGGAATGGCTAAAAGAAGAGACGACTGCCGAGCTATTGGTAATGCGAGAATAATGGCGTAAGCGAAGAATAAGAAAACGAAGAATCGACTCTTCGTTAATCTATTATATACGAGTGTATATACATTTGACGTTTGTAACCGCTGAAGCGATTTTGACCGAGCTCCTCCTCCGATTTGTGGTTTTACGTCTTGATGTTTTTACCAAAATAAAAAATGGAGGGACCTAGAGCTTATTCTAGTCCGCCGCCGAACGGATGACGGATTTTTATGAGTAACTTTTATTTCATGTTAGAAATACACTCGGAGGGCTTGACATTCCCTGCCGAGGGGCGACCGCAATTAGAAAAATTAATTTCCCATAATTTTGGGTGTTGATCGAACCTGGACTGGAACCCGGGTTTACCGAGGTGTAGTCTGCAATGCTAACCACTCGACTAGCGCGGCTTATTAGCTTCTGAAAATCATAGAACTGAAGAAGTTGACAATCAAGTGGCAGAGGAAGTCAGAAATTCATTCCACCTCAACAGTTTGGCTTTAGATGGGCAGTTTGACTGCTCAAATGGACACCCGATAATAATATTCTAGAGACGACTAGACTCGTCTTCGCAAGCGACTTAGAAATATCAAGTGAAAAACTTTCCTCACTTTAATAGCCTTGTTTAGCTCCCAGATTGGCTAGCTGGGCGGCTGAAATGTCTAAAGCGTTTAGGAAACAAACTGAAAATGGGTTGAGAGCATTGGACGCGTAGCCGGGCGAGCGCAACTGTGACAATTTGCGAGTACTACAGTTTTGTTTTTGTTTTCAACATCCTGTTTTCAGCAAAGCGCTATTCTCTGCTGATACCTTCACCGAGCGACGTTGGGCTCATCATTTTCTTCTTCATATTCTTTTTTTTTTTGCCTTCCTCCCCGTCAAATTGACTTAACACTTTGGCCATTGAATTGAGCAAACACAAAATTCAATATTTTCACAAATGTTTGTTGTTGGTTTTGTTGCTGGCGAAAGCAAAGTTGACACAGTTGCACATGACGCGCATGCAGCAGCAAGCAATATTTGCATTCCCCGAACGGAGTCAATGTGCACCTGATAGTGACACACACACAGATGCATATGTATGAGTGCATACATACACACATACATACATACATACATACATAGTTCCTTGTATTTGTATAAATCTCATCAAAAAAGAAATATTCTGCGAGTAAATCGATCTCTGCAGTCATGAGAAATGATTTTACAGCCAAACAAAAACAACAACAACAACACACATATAGAAAATATGCAGTTTCTCACATTGTTTTAACATATATACGTGCATAGATATTTGCATTGAAAAATAAATATTTACGCGCCGACGAAGGGCTGGGTAGGGTTGCAATGCCGTGGAAGGAAATTGAAAAAAGTGTTAACTCAATTGTCAGTCTCTAAGGTTTTCGCAAGTGCACAAGCGCAGACAGCGAAGAGGGAGAAGACGAACGCACTAGTTTTCGACATTGCTTTGCCTGCCATAGAGAAGTCAAAGGACGAGCCAGAGAAGACGAAGAGACGACGCAGTGTGAACTAACAAACTCACAGGTAAGTTTGTGTGGATTGCTTGGGTCACACGCACACACACACTCACACACTACCAGCACACACATTTCGTACGCTACAAGTGTAGTGTAGCAGAGAAGTAGCGTAGCCAACGTCACAATCAGTGTCTCAACGTGCGCAAGTGTCTGCTCGTGTGCTCGTGGGTACAGGTAGTGCGAGCTCTGACACTGACAAGGCTGTGTGGCAGGCAATGTGCGCACAAACACCGTAAACAGCATCCAACATACAGTCGTCGACGAAGCAGTCGTCCATCCGTTAGAATGCAAAACCAGTTACAGGTAGCTGAAATGTGTGCAGAGTTCTCTTTTTGTTTCTCGTCTTTGACGGTCGTTTTCGTTGTTAGTAGTTCTTTATGCTTTTTTTCTTCTTATTATTATTCTTCTTCTTGTCTTGCTGACAGCCACAATGTCCGTAGTCTTAGTAGATATTGCTGATATTCTTTTTTTTTTCTTCTCCTCTTTCTTCAGTGTTTCTCTAGGAGCATTTCGCTCTCTCTTTACTGGCTTGCTGGCTTCAGACTTTAACTCGGCTCAAGCAACTGCGTTCATACGGTCCGTATGGTCCGTATGGTCCTCTAGCGTCTTCAAACATGTCTTAGCTGCACTATTTGTGTTGCTGTTGTTGTTGTTTTGCTTTTGCAGTTTGCCGAGATGATGCAACAATGTGCTCTTTTCGTGGCTAGCATTGAAATGCTTGTGTGATACCTGCGGTGTCTGTCCGTCTGCGAAGATTTTTGGACGAAAGACATGAATTTGTTCAGTTTTGGTGAATTCGATGGTGGAGCCGTGGCACGAACTGGCATCGGAAGTGATCACATCAGCTACATAATAATTATGTGGTTGTCAGCGGTTACTTCAGTACACCTAGGCCACTTTTGGAGACCAAAATTTACAAGTCGCTCGTTAATCCCGCCCTGCTATAATATGCGAATGCCTGGGCAATGCCAATATCCGCTGAGTCTCACTTTATTCTAAGCCACCTTCGAATGGCTGATGGATTTTTCTGAGGAGCTTTTATTTCATGTCAGAAA
The DNA here is from genome assembly GCA_030068015.2 of Neoceratitis asiatica. Lineage (NCBI taxonomy): Eukaryota > Metazoa > Arthropoda > Insecta > Diptera > Tephritidae > Neoceratitis > Neoceratitis asiatica. The sequence continues at coordinate 66,397,525 of CM061526.1, forward strand.
TACACTTGGAGGGCTTGACAATCCCTACCGAGGGGCGACCACAGTTAGAAAAATTAATTTTCTATAATTTTGGATGTTGGTCGGACCTGGACGCGAACCCTAAATACCGGTGAAAGCAGAGGAAAAGAAAGATCTGCACTTAGGTGGAAGGATCAGGTGGGGAAGGAGCTGGTTTCTCTTGGTATCTCCAATTGGCACGAAACGGCGAAATGAAGGGACGACTGGCGTGTTGTTGTTAACTCGGCTATAACCACGTAAGCTATGCACACGTGAAAGAAGAAGAAGCATGGAAATACCTCTGTTATCTCTACCGAAGAAATGCCGGCGACCACAGTATGTATGTATTGCACAGGTCAGTTTTAGTGCTCCTGCGCTCAAATCCTCATAAGGTATGAAACATTTGGAGCAGCGTAAATTTCCGTCCCTAAATTAGGTCCATTTCTAGAGCTCCTGGATGTGTAGATCCCAAAGGTCTATTTCTAGAGCTCCCGCACTCAAAGTTTCAAAAATATTTCATGCATCTGGTGCCCTGAGCTTCCTTCTCAATGCACATTTCCCTTCTCTAACCAGCAGAGCCCAACTACTCAGTTATCTCTGTATGAGATTTGATTTTGAGGACAAAGACACTATATTAAGCGGCAATAAGACCCAAAGCTACTTACGTGATCAAGCTGGATAAAGTTTAGCGGACGCCTTCCATAACGGGTACGGGATCACTACCTTCAAGTTCTACGAGAGCCCTAGAAATTCTCCTTAACCTCTTCCGTCAGAACTGTATGCGGGAAACTTTATGCGAGCTGCAACGCCAAAAGGCTAAATGTAACTCAGCCATCAGTAACACCATAGTGCAGGACATGTCCTCAGCTCTCTGTTTGGAAAATATATATTCCAAAGAGGAATGAATGGCCATCTTCACCAACGGCTCAAAACTCGACGGCAGATGGACTGTGGTTTTCGTTCAGAACCACTCGCAATCGATAAAAGCAAAAGACTTCTCTGTCTAGCTGAAATAACCGAAAAAAATAGAAGTCGCTTTGTGGTTCCTCAACAGAGAGAAAATGGCAAGGTGAAATGAGACAAATCTGGCCATTGATTGAAGAGAGGAAGACTACGTATCTACTCCTTCCAAACAGTGCCTCCAGGAACATAACAACCGACTAAGTGGTTTTAACATCTAGGGAAGTGAGCGGGATGTCTTTCCACAGGTCCCTGATAGGTATTACAAGGGGCCAGCAGTCCTAAGTTCGCTTGATCCGGTCCGTGATCGAGATACCTCAACAACTAACAAACATTGGATGAAGATATGAATTTTCCCATCACAACTCATGTATGATCTCATTCGAATTCAAAAATTCAAATATCTTCTTTAACATTGAGGGCTCGCTTGCTTGCTTTCAAGAGGAAGAGAAAACGCTACACTGTCTGTCTCTACCAATTTTTCTTATATTATTATGCTGCTCTCATCCACCATCACAGTAGTGTCCGAACTGAGCGCACAATACAACGTAGTAAAACTGTAGAACATCCAACCAGCAGACAGACAACGTCCACCGGCAGACTTTGCAGTATTCTCAAGCGGCTACATACGAATGTACGTCAAAAACTTATGCACACAGGATTTATTAATAAATTCATGAGTTGCCTTCTCTCCCTTTGAAACGTGGTAAAAAAATGGAAAAAAATACTTTGGCGGCGCGAGGGTCCGCGAGAAGTGTGATTTTTTCTTCATTCTGAATTTTAGTGTTATTCTTTTTGAACATATTTTTCTATATTTTTACTTTTTTCTTTAAAGCTTATTTACCGGTACCTTAGTGTGATCGGCTTTAACTTTACCCTCTCAACTTCCGAAGCTCAGCAACGTTTATTGAACTGCCACAAAGAAGGAGTTTTGCTTTGTTTGCTGCTTTTCGCAGCAATGCTCCCCCAGCATCATCTCCTACTTTACTTTGGCAAAGACGTGACGTGAAGTGTGTGTATAGGTGTTTGCTGTGCCCAAATCGGTTAGGCAGTGGCGCGGTTAGAGAGCCGAGCATTTGCTGTTTACATTTTTCTTTTTTCCTTTTTTTCCTCTTCTTTTCGTTTTTTCAAGTGGAGACCTTAGGGTTTATAGCCTGTGACGTACTCACTCAGTCGTTGAGTGCGACATAGAAACTGCGACCAACTAACCAACTACGACTGTGCTGTATGGCAGCTGCAGTGCAGAATTTAAAATTGAACAGCGCAAGCGTCAGTGGAAGTGTGGGAGGAGGTGGAAGCTTTGCTTGGTTGAGCCTTGCCAACGAACGCGGCTTGCGGAATTATTTTATTATTTTTATTCTAATCTTCAAGATTTTTATTTCTTTTATTTTCCTTTTGTGCTTGCTTCCAGTAGTTGCATTTACTATTTTCTCTATTTTTTTTTCTATTTGCTTAAGCGCAGGCAAACGAAAACCAGCCCGGCCGTGAGCCGTGGGCCTGTGAGCCCGGTTTTCTTCTGGCCCATAAGTTAGGCCAGTCCAGTCCAGTCCAGCTAGAACAAACGGTATTTGAGTACTTCAAGCAAGCAGCAGAGCAGTTTTCGTCTGATTGCATCCGGAAATGCCGCTTTACACTTCAATGGCAATGAGCACAAATAATGTGTATATGTGTATGTGTGTGTATGTATGTACATATGCATCGTGAATTCGCACTTTACAGCAGTAGTAGTGGTTGCTGCTGAACACACCAACACACCCCAAGTACCTTTCGATAACTTTTTTCATTTCATTTTTGTCCTCCATTCTTCTGTCTTTTCTTCTTTCTTTTCTTAATTTTTTCCTTCTATTTGCTGCAGCGATAGCACTTGAATTTCTTGATCCTAAATATACTTTTTCTTTTTTAATTTTTTTCCTTTTTTTTTTGTATAATTTTTTTTACTTTTAGGTTAGTTTAGGTTTGAGTGCTTCAAGTTTCGTTTTAGGGTTGCTTCGATGGCGGCATAATTTTCTGGTAGCTGCGCATTAATGTTTTTTCCCCTTAAAGGCTTTAAGAATTTATTGTAACGCCGTTCTCATGTTATCGTTTGCATCATGAAGTGGTTATGAGTGGGTTTATAATTAACCATAAATAAATAATAAAATCAAGAACAAAAAAGTGTGGAAATTAAAGTCAGGTAAAACCCTACCAAAAGAAAAAAATGAAATAAATTATCCATGACTTTTATTTTCAATTTTTTCCGGTATGAACGCAGCTTAATATTAAACATATTAATCGCTGTAGACATCTTAAAGTTTAAATGGCTTTATGTGAATGCTTTTTATCTAACAAAGAAAACAATTTTATGATATATTGAGGACTTTGAGATTTTTTTTTCGGGCTCAAAGGGTATTTAAAGAAAACGACGATTTAAATAAATAAAAAGAGGGAGGAGCCTTTTTATTATTATTTCTAATATTTTTTAATTTTTATATTACTTTTCATTTGTATATTATTTTTGTAAATTTTTATTGTTTTATTTTTTTCTTTTTTAATTTTAATTTTTTCTTTTACTTTTTTTTGTACCTTTTTAAATAAAATTTTTATAAATTTCTTTTTAATTTTTTTTTTTAATTTTTTTTTACTTTTTTTACTTTTGTATACTTCCATATTTTTATTTAATTTTTCCCCTTTTTTACTTTTAGAGGACTTTCAGATTCTTTTTGTTATTATTATTTCTAATATTTTTTAATTTTTATATAACTTTTCAGTTGTATTTTATTTTTATTTTTATACATTCTTTCTTTCTTTTTTTAATTTTAATTTTTTTGTTTGTTTTTTCTTTGTTAGTTTTAATTTTTTTTCTTTGTTCTTTTTTACTTTTGTTTTCCTAAATTTTTTTCTTTTACTTTTTACATATTATTTTTAATTTTTTGATTTTTTTTTACTTTCAATTTTTTGATTTTTTTTACTTCTAATTTTTTGATTTTTTTACTTAAAATTTATTTAATAATTTTTTTTTTTTTTTTTTTTTTCAATTAAATTTTTTTACTTTATCATTTTATTTTTGTAAATTTTTAATGTAACTTTTCTTATATTTTTTTTTTACCTTTTTACTTTTAATTTTTTTTTTACTTTTGTGTACTTCTTTTTTTAACTTTTAATTTTTTTACTAAATTTTTTTTTCTTTTTCTTTTAATTTTTTTCTATTAATCAAATTTTGTTTTACCTTTTTCAAATTAAAATTTTTTATTTTCTTATATTTTACTTTAAAGTTTTTATTTATTTTTTTTTTACTTTGATTGTTTTTTATTTTATTTTTATTTTTTACTTTTATTGTTTCTTCTATATTTGTTAGGTTAAAGTTTTAAACGTTTTTATATATTTTTTTTCCTTTTTGTAATTTTTTGCTTTCATTTTTTTTTTTTTTTATTTTTTTTTTTTTTTTTTTTTTCTTTAATTTTAAATTTTTCTATTTTGAATTTTTTATTTTTAATTTTTAATTATTAACTTTTAACCTTTTTTTATTTTATACATTTAATTTTTTTACTTTTAATGTTTTCTTTTTTTTATGATTTCTATTTTTTTAATACTTTTTTTCTTATAATTTTCTATTTTTTTCTTTACTTAGATATTTTTTCACTTTTAATTTTTTTCACTTTTAATTTTTTTACTTTTAATTTTTTTTTACTTTTGATTTTAATTTTGTTTACTTTTATTGTGTTTATATGTCTGTTTTTTACTTTTAAAGTTTTTTTTTTATTCTTTTCCTTTTATTATTATTATTTATTTTTGGCTTTTAAAAATTAAAAAAAAAATTTTTTTTTAATTATATTTTATTTTAATTTTTTTTGTATAAATTGTTTTATTTTATTAAAAAAAATTTAATTTTTTATTTATTTAATTTTTTACATAATTTTTCATTTTTATTTTTGCTAATTTTTTCTTTTACTTTCTTTTAATTTTTCATTTTTAATTTCAAGTATTTAACATTTAATCTTTTTTATTTTATATATTTAATTTTTCTTCGTACTTTTAATTTTTTTTTTGTAATTTTATTTTTTTTATTTCTAATATTTTATTTTACATTTAATTTTTTTTTTAATTTTTTTTTTACTTAGATTTTTTTTTAGTTTTTTACTTCTAATTTTTTTTACTTTTAATTTTTTTTATTGCTTAAAATTTTTTTTTTACTTCAATTTTTTTTCTTAATTTCCATTTAATGTTATTTACTCATTTGTTAATTTTTTTTCAATTTGCTTTTAGATTTTTATTTAATTTCAATATATTTTAATTATATTGTAGTAGCAATTGCTGGTTTTTTCATATGGAAATTTGGTGTAGAGTCCAACGACTTCCGCGCTTTTTTGGGCTATAAATATTTTTAGTTGGTTATGCGTGATGAATGAGCGGTGCCTCGCGCTAGGTTGAATTGTGAGAGACTCCTTAGTACACACAAAGATATTTACATGTGCTAGAAGTGAATCAAGATGATTTGAGGCAAAATGCAGACTGCAGTAGCGATCAAAGGATGGCTGTCCTGCGGATAATTAGTTTCAATGGAACTCGTACGGAACTTTCATTCGAACCACTGCTGTTTGGACGCACCAAACAGCCGCGAAAAGGCACAGACGCACAAGGAGTAGAGCTTTGAGTAGTCTACTTTCAGATTTAGCTTAATTCCCACTAAAGGATTCAAGGGTTAGTATATAAATCAAAACAAAGGAAATATAAGCTAAAATACTTAACTAGACAAAATCTCTCTTGACGATTTGTAGATAGGCATGTCTCGAGCATTAAATCACCGATTATCTGCTCACTCACTCCCTCCCTTCCTTCCTCGTTTAAACGGATTTACTTACTTACAAGCTGCTTTACAATTAATGCAAAGTATTTTGGGCAGAGTGAATGTGAAAATTTCAATAAACTCGTGCAATCATAAATATGTACATATACGTACATACATATATGTAGATATGTATGCACACAACTAAAAATACTTTTCTTCCCTACGAAGCGATTGAGCGCGAACCCAAAAACTCGCTCAAAACTAAAAACATCATAATTTGTATGCTCGAGCTGAGAGGGAGAGGGAGAAAAAAAAACATGGAAAACAACGGATGAACTCAAACGGCGAAGCAAAGCAAAGCGCGTAATTACCACGACATGAAACGGCAGCGCGAATCACAAATCCCTATTTTACAAGTAAAAGAAGTTGTTGATTAAAATTCATAAAAATAAAAAAATTTTACAAACAATATCCGATGTGAACAAAACAGGCCGCCAGCGACGAGTCAGTCAGCACAGGCGGTGAAGTAGTATTTAAAAATGTATTTAACAGGAATATCTTCTACTCGTATTGAGCGTAAGCAATCAACCCTCTGCTGAATGAATGAATGCATAGAAGGATGAATGTATGGATGAAGGTTTGGCTTGCAAGGCTGGGACTGGAATGGCGGAAAAAGGGCGGCTGTATGTGGTGGTGTGTGACGGTGTGTGTTGTGCTGTAAACGTCAAAGCGAAGCAGCAATTACAGCTGGAGTACAATAAAAACACACAGTAGTAGAAGCAGAACCAGCAGCAGCAGCAACTGAAACGAGGGGTAGCTGAGCTACTCGCCAACAACAAGAACAAAAGCACATTTACAAGCAGCGACAAGCCAGACAGACACACTATGAGTACTAGCTACGCTTTGTAATACTTAAAGCCGTAACATACTCTCCGCTAGGACGAGCATTTTTTACCCCCTCTATGTAAGCGGGCATGCCATATAGTCACAGTCGCAGTCGCAGTTGCAGTCGCCGGCGTCGGTGTCTGCAAAAGGCAATGAACCTCTACTTGACAAGCTCGCTCGTAATGCCTGCAGATATGTATGTGCATATGTATGCCGTCTCGTATTGGTGGTGGCGCGCATATGTGCATGCATACATACGTGTAGATATACATATGTTCATATGTATGTACATATATATGCATGCATAAAGAAGATAAAGGCAGGAAAGCAATGAATTTTTAAGAGTTTCGAACAAATCAAAATGCGCTACCGAGTTGACGCTAAACGCTCAGGTCACACCATGTGTTACTTAAAGACTTACATGCATGTGTATGGGTATGTAAAGATGTAAGTACGAGGGCTCCCATGCGAGTGTTGCGTGCAGAAGGCACCGAACTAACACGACTAGCTGAGTTTTCTTCGCCGAAATTTTATTTTTATGCCAGCAGCGATGGTAAATAGTGGAAATAAAATTGTCTGTACAACCTACGTTGTGGCCAACCTTCGCAAAAATTAGTACACAAATCGAATAGCCTGCTTTCTGGCATTAAATGAACTGAGCTTGTTCAACATCGCCTTGGAGCAGGCCAAAGTTAGTCTATGCCTTCGAGATCATCCAACGGGAGGTAGAGGAAAGGAGCTCTTTCGACGTGTTCGGACCAGAGGAAGAATAGTGTTAGATGAACAGGTATTGTTGTTGTTGTGAATTGGCTAACTAAATCCCGCCTGAGAACAGTATAAGTCTACAAAGTGATCTAACGCGCAGAAAGGATCTATTTCGACGTGTTAGGACCAGAGGAAGAGGGGTGTTGCAGCCGGAACATACGCTAGGTATGTTGGGTTCTAGTCTGGGTAGGTAGGATTTGAGTCTACTACAGTATCCAGACCTTAATTGCGCCAGTATTACACGGGTTTCGTGAGGCCGATCGAGCCCTTGGCCTTATCAGTTTCGAGCAACGTTTTTTTTTTGTCTCTCCTCCAGGTACTGCCGGCTAGCGATTTGAGGATTTTGTTGCAGCTCTGTATTTTGGTAGCAATCGCAGTAGCAAGAGGAGTGCAGGAGGCTGCCGAAAGTAACTCCCAGTATCTGTCGGTTATTAATTGTAGGAATTGTTATGTTATCGCCTTTTACATCCACTTCGAGCCATTACTCCCCCGTCTAGACGGTGAAGAGGGTAGAGTGAATGGATAGAGACCTTCAAATCGATTACTCCCTTCTTGATGTACCTAGGTGCAGCATAATTTATGACCGGTCCGCCAGTTGCCTTGTGAGTTGCAAGCAACTCTTCTTTGTCTCATCTCCGATAGCCATTTGAGGATTTTGTGTCGGTTCTGGAATTTGGAAGCAATCGCTATCGCAAGAGGAGAGCAGAAGGCCGCCGAAAGTAACTCCCAGTATCTGTCGGTTATTAATATTAGGAATTTTTATGTTATCGCCTTTCAAATCCACTTCGAACCGCTACTCCATCGTCCAGACGGTGAAGAGGGTAGACGAGAATTTCATGGGTCGAACTTGTAATGGGTAATATCGGCGAAATAGCAGTTTACTTTCGAAAAAAGGCTTTTAATATCTTAGTCACTCGCTAATATAGAGCAGTCATCGGCTAATGTTTGTTTTTGTAACCGCAGAAAAATCCCCCAAATTGGGTTTCGGGGAATATTGCGGGAGTGACAGCCGGATAAAAATCCGGGTCGTTCCGGTATAAAGACCCGACTGCCGCGGAAACTATTGGATTTTAGTCGCCTATTACGACAGGCATGCCTTAACGCGGGTAAATTCTTGAGCCCCTACCCGCAGAAGGTAGTGGTGATGGGAGTTTCGAAATGTAAAAATTAAACAATAGCTGGGAGAAAACATCACTTTTTTAATTTTTCAGAGCTTTGTATAGTGATTTTATCTCTTGCTTTCGAGCATTAAATGAACTCTGAATACCTCGAATGCATGACGGTCTCAAGTTAGAAAGTTTGGTTTACCATAGACGCTCAGAGCTTAATATTGAGGATGACACTCTTACACCTTGTGCGGCACCGGTCCCTTATTGACTGCGCAGTTAAGTAACTGTATTGGCAACGAATGTGTTTTGCAAGCTTTGAGCCCTCAAGGGGAGAAAACGATTATTCAAAGGTCTTAAAGCTCAAAAGTGTTTAGTTTCAACCTATTTTGAAATTAGATTCAATGTAAAATTAGGAAAACTGCGTTTTTGGTAAGGTCGTCCTTCTATGTTAACCCGAAAACTGAAATGGTATCCCACGTATTTAGATAAAGTTGCTTGTATAACCTAAAAAAGTGCCGTGGATATTACAGCCCTCTATTTGTAGCTCAAGATTTATGCACATACTACATAAACACATGCAAATACATACATACATATGTAAATTTTTTAATTTAATTAATTTTTTTCACTTTGTGAAAGTTCCACAGCAGCGTTTGGTTAACCCTTTACCATTACAGCTATTGTAAGAAGAACATTAATGCTAAAGAGATTGATAAAACTGGGTGGTGGTGGATAGCTTTTCTCAACCCTTCTCAGCTGATAACGATTAAAATACACATTTGAAGCTTTATAAGTGGAACATCCTCGCTCGGCAGACTAAAAAAACCTACATTCAGATACAAGTTTTAATAAATACAGGGGAAAAAAATATTAACCAAAAATGAGCAGCTGCCGCAAGACAACTAGTATGCAAAGAGCTTCAGTGTTTCATATACATACGTATGTATGTAATTTTTTTTTTTTCAAGTTAAAGGTAAACATAATTTCATTTTGTCCATTTCTCATTACTCACCATACAACTCCAAATGCACCATAGCCAATGGGACGATCCGGCTGCACATCCTGTGGCACAGCTGGTGGTTGATAATATGGTGCTGCAGCAGCTAAAATGGCACCTTGTGGGGCACCGCCAGCAGCTCCGCCCTGTACGAGTGACATTGATACGCTCATTGAAATACTACGCGAACGAGAAGAACGCGATGACGTAGGTGCGGTAGCAGTAGGAGCAGCGACACCGGATGCTACTGTTGTATTATGACCAAACTGTTGTTGTTGTTGTTGTTGTTGTTGTTGCTGCTGCTGTTGTTGTTGTTGATGGCGCTGTTGCTGTTGCTGTTGTTGATGGCGTTGCTGTTGCTGTTGCTGGTGTTGCTGGTGTTGGTGTTGTCGAATCGAGCTAGAGGTGTTGACGTTGTTAAAGCAGTTGTTGACGACACTTACGATACGATTAGCATTTAATATATAACCACCGCCGACGCTGCTGCTGCTGCTGCTCCGTATACCACCAATGTGATTATGATTTTGTAAAGGATTGGTTGCGTTGTTATTGGTATTGGAAATGGATTTGGGATTGGATTGGGCTCTTATTCCGTTCACGGTTTGCCTTTTGGGGCCAACAATGGCCGCCATTCAACAATGTGCCATACAAATGAATGCGAAAATTTCTCAGTAACAACAACAACAACAGTGTGGTGGTGGCGAAGCGTTGGAAAATAAATTTTATTTTATGGTTTTAAAAAAAAAATTTTTTTTTTTAAATTTAATATAATATAATATATTTGTATATTTGTAATTTTCACTTTTTTTTTTTAAATTGCAACTTTATTAAAAAAAAAATTTACAACACTTTCAAACTGACATTTACGTGAACAAGAGCACGAACACTTATGAAGCAATTACATATATTTGTTTATTATTATTATTTTTATTTTTATTTTAATTTTATATAAGCAAGATGAAGAGATTATATTTCCAGAATTTTTCAAGCGTTGATTAAAAGCTGCAAAAAAAAGAAAAGAAAAACTTGTTAATATATATTTTACGTAAATAAGCATACATATGTACATATATAGGCATATATGTATGTATTGTTAAGCCCAAGTTTTCAAACCTAAAAATATGTAGGTACTTAGATCAGCGTGAAAAGTATTTTCTAATTTTTTTTTTAATTAATTATTTACACATGCGTACATATGTATGTAAAGGGTGTTTTTTATAAAGGTATAGAACTTTAAGTTGTCATTACTTTTCAAGATGGCGACCGATTTAGCAGCTGTCAAGTGATTTATTCTCAGTTTGGTTTGGCAATTCATCATGAATAGACTCACGCCTGAATAACGCTTGCAAATAGTGCAATTCTGTGCGGAAAACGCACAATTGCGAATTTTGTTTAGCGACGAAGCGCACTTCTGGTTGAATGACTACGTCAACAAACAAAACTGCCGCATTTGGAGTGAAGGTAATCCTCAAGTGTATGTTGAAGCACCGTTACATCCAGAAAAACTGACTGTTTGGTGCGCTTTATTGGCTGGTGGAATCATTGGTCGGTATTTTTTCAAAAACGATGGTGGCCAGAACGGTACAGTCAATGGTGATCGGTATAGAGCCATGATTACTAACTTTTTCATTCCTGAATTGAATAACCATGATGTCCAGGACATGTGGTTTCACCAAAACGGCGCAACATGTCACACAGCTCGTGCCACAATAGATTTATTGAAAGACACGTTTGGTGACCGCCTAATTTCACGTTTTGGACCTGTGAATTGGCCTCCAAGATCTTGGGATTTAACAGCGCTAGACTACTTTCTGTGGGACTATGTAAAGTCATTGGTCTATGCGGATAAGCCACAAACGCTTGACCATTTGGAAGACAACATCCGCCGTGTTATTGCCTTATTGCCGATATACAGCCACAAATGATGGAAAAAGTCATCGAAAATTGGACGTCCAGTTTGGACTACATCCGCGCCAGCCGTGGCGGTCATATGCCAGAAATCATATTTAAAATGTAATGCCACAAATTATCTTTCGGATAAATAAAATGCATGTCAATCGAATAATCCATCGTTGTTTTATTGCAACTTAAAGTTCTATACCTCTATATAAAACACCCTTTACATATTTATATTTGTGGTTGGCTAGATTAGAGCGCCGTTTGTTTTTGTTGTTGCTGTTGCTGTAGCGGCAATACACCAACCCCGTCTAGGGTCAGGCATATTTAGTTTCAATCATCGAGGTCATCTAACGAGAGGTCCAGGAAACGTGTTGTTTCGACGGGTTCGGACCAGATGGAGAAGGGTGTTAGATGAGTCGGGTTAAGTGGGCATGCACAGCGGCGGTTAGTGTCGTGCGGAGATTCGTTGTATGCGGGACGACATGTGTTGGGTATGTCAGGGTCGAGTCTGAATAGGTAGGAGTTAAGCCTGCTACAGTATCCAGATCTTAATTGTGTCAGGTTTACGCGGGTTTCACGAGGCAGCTTGAGCTGTTGCTCGAGCTATGGGTGGTGATTTGACTCCGAGAACACCATTCACTGGAAGAGAGTTCACGAAGGTGTTGACGGACTCTCGGTGAATGGTGTTGATGACCTGTCTGTACGCCGTCCTGTCCAGTGGGTCTTATCTGTATTGCTGTACGGCGTCCCGGTAGTCAAGTACTCCCTTCGTGATGTGCCTAGGTGGTGGTTCGGCTTACAATAAGTGTCCGTTGGGATGATCCTTACGGTAGCATCCCAGCAGATGTTGCTTACACAGCATAACATTATGCTCCTTAACTGGGATCATAGATGTTTGAGTGTGTAAGTGGTGCTCCGGCGCCATCAGAAGGTTTCCTGTCACTTCTTCTGAACACACCGAAGCTTCTCCGGTTGCGTCTCGCTAGTCCCCGGCGTCCAAATCGGCGCAGCATAGTTTACGACCGGCCGGCCAATTGACTTGTACGTTGCCAGCAGCGTTTCTTTGTCTTTCCCCCAGGTGCTACCGGCTAGCGATTTGAGGATTTTGTTGCGGCTCTGTACTTCGGTGGCAATTGCAGTCGTATGCGGAGTGAAGGAGTGCAGACTATCAAAAGTGACTCTCACTCAGTAACTTTGGGTTGTTAGTGGTCGGAATTTTTACATCATCGACCTTCACATAGAGTTCTAGCCGGTACTCCTTCGTCCAGCTGGTGAAAAGGGTGGCAGAGGATTTCGCGGGTTGTAGGTGTAAGTGTCGTGCGGTAAAGAAGTTGGAAAGGTCGGCGAGATAGCAGTTTACTTTCAAACAAAGGCTATCAATATCCTGGCCAGACGGCAAAATCGAACAGTAATCGGCGTATGAGATCAAGGAGACGCCCTCTGGTGGTGGAGGGAGCATCGAAATGTAGAAATTAAACAGCATCTGGGAGAGGACACCACCCTGCGGAACCCCTTGATTAATTTTCCTTAGCTTTGAAGTTTGACCTCGAAATTCAACCAAAGTGGCCACTCTTTTATAACGGGTAGAGCAGTTTTTGCTGAACAGGTTATAAGGAATCGGTTCTCAGAGCTGTCTAGCTATCTTACGGAAAATAACTACGAGGACATTTTACAGGACCCAGCTCGTATTTTTAACGGCGATGAAACCAGACAAACCGCTTTGTCCAAAAATTGGAAAGGTTATAGCACCGAAAGGATACAGAAACGTATATCACACATAGTTTCAGGCCCTAAGAAAGATACAATAACAACATTAATCGTTTTTTTTTTCACCAACGGTAGCATCATTCCACACTAATGGTGATATTTCCCTACCTTAGACCACCAAAAGACATAGTCAAAAGCATATCTGAAAATTGGTTTCTCGGAAAATCAAAGCGATCTATATTCTACTGAGTTCCCGAATTGTGGAACAGAAGCACACGATAATGAAGTGAACAGAAGTCCGCAGCCAATTGATAATAACCTTTCATCTATCTCGTTAATTGACATTACTTTAGATAGTTTGGAGATATCTTCAGGTATAATTTTGTTGTAAACGATGACGAAATGCTGTAACTAGCTCATGATAACGCAAAGTCAATAAATCCTTCTATCTTCGATTATCTCTTCTATACGAAACCTATTGAAATTAAGGGGAAAAGACTCAATACTGCGGCAGTTAAGTCGCCAAGTTAAGTGGCCGGTGGTTACTGGCATATCTACCCTAGGTGTTGTATAAGCCCAAGTTATCAAGCCTCAAAATAGGTACTTATGTATATCAGCGTCAGTAGTATTTTCTTAATTTTTTTTTTTTTCAAATAATTATCTACACATGCGTACATATGTACATATTTATATTTCTGGCTGGCTAGATTAGAGCGATTGTAAAGTCGAAGAGTGCATTTCAGCATTTAGAAGCAAAAAAAGATCTTGGGACCAAGATTTGCCTTTTTTGCTATCAATCGCAGTTCAGTAATATGTGTGTGATTGTCAATACGAGAACTATTAAAAGACAAATGATAAATTGTTAACGAAAAAGGATAATAGAAAATAGAAAACTCCTAGCGAGCAGAATTTTACTCCAGCATACATATTTACATGCATGTGTAAGTGACAATAGGGGTATTCTCTTTGTCTAGGAAATGCATGCTATGCAAATATTTCCTTTGGAATTGTGCTAGAGATCGAGAGTACCTCCGTTGCAAATTTGTGACATATTCAAGTGAAACAATAACAACCACACAGGCACTGGGTTACTTTTCCTTCACAAGGGTTGTTTTTTCCTTCTTGCTAGCTGTGGGAAATAAATATATGTACATAGGTTTTGGCATAGGATATTTTTCCTATCGTAGCATATGTTTTTTGCATGTGTTTTGTTGTTGTACTATTGCACGGATGGGACATTTTTCCTATCCGTACGCCGTAGCATGCATTTCCTAGACAAAGAGAATACCCCTAATGTATCTAATGAATTTTGTTTTATCAACTTCATTGGCTACATTTTCAGTATTATCACAAAAAAAAAACATCCCTCATTTTCGACGAATACGCCTTTTTTTTACTTTCATGTGAGTACTAAGTAAAAGGACTGAATGTGGGCAGTAGCGGGCAAGTAGAGCAAATGTTTTGTTTACTTGCAGTGAAGCGAATACACTTCAGACACAAGTCACGTTTTTTCCATTACACATACATACATATGTACGGGTATATGCAATATAATTACATATATAAATTAGGAATTGTTTTTATTTCTGACATAGAACTGTTTATATATACATACTAATGTGTAAGTATGTAATATCTATACGGAAATAAGCGTTTGACTCACCTTTAAAGCGCTACGCTTAAGTTGCAATTTACGGAGACAAACAATGCAATGTACATATGTATGTATTTTAAAAATTAACTATTTATAATTATTTCTCAACACATAGCTTTTTTTTAGTTATTTTTGCTAACTTTCAAATATGATTTATATATAAATACACAAGCAAGTACATAAATATATGTATGTATGCACAGTTCATCAGTAATATGCACGTTCTATGTATTATTGGGGTGTTGGACAGGCGACAAACCGTTCAAGTTCGCAGTTATGAGATGCAAATAATTAATTTCTTTGTTTTTAAATAAAAGTTAGTTGTAGTTGTTGTTGTTGTTGTTGTTGTGGTTTTCCGTTCAGACAACTTTAAACAATTTGTGTGATAGCAACAACAATTAGAGACACGTTAGGCTAGCGCATATACATATTTAGTGGTTTGTTTGGCGTTCTTCCGCTTTTACCTACATATGTACATACATATGTGCATACAATCTATTTAGCATTTGCATTGTTTTGTATTTGCTTGATGCTTTTTAATGTTTTTGCATTTTTTTCTTCTTTTGTTTTGTTTTGTTTCTTTGCTTGCAATAACTGGGTTTAATCAGCACAATTTTTTGCTTGGTTTTTTTTTTTTTTTGCTTTTTTCACACAATATGTAATTTAATTTTTGCTTACAAACGACATAATACTAATTTACATACATTGGCCCAATATTTTTTTCTTTATTATTTATTTAACACATTAATATTGACATTTACTTTACAAAAACTTCAAGCCAGTGATGGTGTGAGGTGTTGGAAAACATTGGGGGAAAACCAGACACGAATCAAATTTTCACTGCATTTACTTTGCTTTGCTTTGCTTTTTTTTTGTTATATTCTTTTTACACTTTACATTTACACCACCACTTCTTGCTTTTACTTTTGGATTTGATTAAATTTGGCTGTTTTGCTTTTCAATAAATGTGCACATACATATCAAGCGACACCAATAACGCGTTTCCACCGGAAAAAAATTAGCAATTTAAACTTAGTTGCAACGATTTTTCTGCATAGTTGTAAAATACAAATTGATTTTACAAGTGAAATGCTTTTGTTGTTTGGCTTTTGCAGAAAAATAAGTACACAAATTTTTGTAGAAATTTGTTCCACGCCGCGCGAACAACTAACAACCTTTTCACTTGCAGTTTTTTTTACGATTGCGGCCACCCTTTTCAGGCGAAGAGAATCGAAAGCAAACAAACACGTCGCAACTGGCGATGCCTTGGAAAATCGTCAAACATGTTGAGGAGACGGTCGAACATGTGCGCTGGAAATGTCTAAGTTTCCAGTTTTCTTTCAATTTGTGCATACAGAGTTGCATTGAGATGACATATGGAATGCTGAAAATGTAAACAAAAGTGTTGCCGGAGATCTCAAAATTTTAGTTTAAAATATTTGGAGGTAAAATTGATTATATCCGGTCTCAAAATATGACTTTACCTGCGGCTTGTGACCGATCTTGGAAGCTATTACCTATTTCATTGGAAAGGTTTTACATCTGTTTTGATTTCCTCTTTAAATTGGAGGAAAGTGCAGCTGAAGCCTATGGAAAGTTTGTGGAAGTTCACAGGGTTCAAGTTGTAGCCGAGAGATGTCGAACCTTGTCGAATTCTTGAACCAGAGGTTTTTGGTGTGCTATGAGCTACTAAAGTCAGGCGAAACAATTGATGCAACTAATGTTTTTGTGCCGGGCATTGCTTGAAAAACGACGGAAAGGTGATTTTACAACATGAAAACGCTCGGACATACGTGCATGTAACGGTCAAAAACTGCCTGCAAATGCTGAAATGAGAGGTCTTACACCATCCGCCGTATTCTTAAGTTTTAAGATGCATTAAGTACAGAGAGGACTCAATTTTTAGAGATAGCATTCGAAAATTGCGAGACATATGGAGAGCAGTAGTCGCTTATGACGGGCAATACTTTCAACGAGGTATTTTTTTACTTTTTTTTTCAAATAAAATCAAAGGACGAATTAACTTGTACTTCGATATATTAGGGCGATAATTTGGTAGCTAGTGCCTTTAGCCAATGCAATATTATTATTTATGGTTATATTTCATCAAATATATACAATTCAAATTGTGGGGTCATCGTTCCTTGCCAATATATTTTTATTTCAAAGAAAAATACACATTTCAGATATTTTGATTAAGAATACGTTTTATACTAATCTACATTGGTTATACAAATCTATTGTTGTTGCGTGGAATTACCATTCCATGTGGCATTTTCATCGTCGGAATCTTTGTGATCTGTCAAGCGATGTATATTTGAACCACCATACCGCCTATAGGGTTTCGATTCATCTCTTTCCGCAGCGCCATCATCTGAGACGTTGGCATTGTTACCGAGCGATGATCCACCAAAACGCTCCATATTACGTCGCTTTGCGCTGTAGAAAAAAAACACAATTTATTGTAAATCAAAAGCAAAGTATACACTTACGCATCGTGATGTGCCCCAGCATCCTCATTGGCTCTCTTGTTGGTACCCACATTATTAACATCATCGTTATCATTTTTGCGGCCAGCGCCAGTTGCGAAGTTCTTCAAATAACCGAAAACGGAAAAGACGGGAGAAAGAATGGTCATCACCAAAGTAGTGAATATATTTAAAATTCCGCCAGAGCGTGCAATGATTGCCGCGGGGCTACTCATACTCTCTTTGCCAATTATCAGTATCACAGCGCTAGGTAACAGATTTAATTCTGCAAGCGTTTGCACATCGTGTTCCAAATTAAGTTCACGCTTTGGGTATGTTGTAGCTAAAGTAAAGTCTTTTATGCCAGTACCCGGCAATAAATCGGTTCGTACGTACTCCCGTAATATTCCGAGCGTGTCCTTGGAATTAAAAACATGTGTAGCGTTGTTACCATTAGCGAATCGAAATTGGATTCTAGTGCTATCAGGAGAGGATCCACTGCTAACTATTTCATTTTTAACGACCGCATCTGCAACTGTGGGACTGGGCAAGGAATACTTATGTGCCCGTTCAGCACGATCTGCTGCAATTTGTGCGCGTATTCTCTCCCGTGCGGCAATTTCTTCGAGTTTTTCACGTCGAATATTTTCCTTGTTTTCAAAAAAAAAATTAAATTAATTATATATGATTTCAAGCATTTAACAAACCTTTAATTCATTTAGTTCCTCTTCACGTTGCCATTTTTGCAAGTTTTGCTTTTCTATTTCTTCACGTCTACGTCTCATCAGCCTGCGCTCTGTTAACAACTGCTCCTGTTCCACATTATGTTTCTTTCGTTCCTCCATCTTCTTTCTATCTTCCTCCAGCTGAGCTTTTTTTGCTTCAGCTTCATTTTTATTTTCAGTTTCCTCGGTAGGCACCCTATTCTCGTCTGTGGTAACGGTGACAACTTCTTTTGGATCTTTCAGCTTTTTGTAACAAACGTCACCTTCACATATAATTTCAGTATTTTCATCCGTCTTCATTTTTGCTTCAGACTCCGCTGGTGGCTTACTGGTGGACGGCCCTTCAATATCTGCCGAGTGAGAAAGTGACTCATCCAATTCTTTTGTGTTGGTTTCGATATTTTTCGCAGTTGCATTTTGTTCAGCTGTAATGAAAGAAGCTGAAGTTTGGACAGAAGGTGTACTGCGTCCCGATGCAGCTAGTACTTTGTTAATTTTATCTTCCAGTTCACTAACAGAGGCAATTATGCCGGTACCAATCTCAAGTGGAGAACCCGTCTTTCCAATAAAGAAAATTGAGGGCACTGGCACTACTTGATCTGCAAAATAAATAAAATAATTAATCTAAATTGTCACAATTGACTCCAAAATCTGAAACTTACAAATCGATGCAAACTGCATATAAGCTTGACTGTCACTTTCAATTTTTATGGCCACAAAATCATCAGACTCCAATTTCACACGTATTTTTTGATCATTTATGAATCCTGTGAGTTTTTGTGTCGATTCGTCTTTTCCTTTGGGTTAAAAGAAAATAAACAAGAAATTATGTTTTCTGCAGGCATGACGTGTTCGGCCGAAGATTTTTTCTTTCTTCTTATTGTGTAAAAATTCCTACACACCTTCCACATAAACAACGAAAATTGCATTTTTCGTTTTTGATTCTGCAACTGCCTCGGCAATGTTACCTTTGTACCAATTCATTTTTACGTTTCACAGTTTAACTTCTTTTTATAAATATTTTTAATCTTATGAATTAAAACACTGCTAATTTCTTTTCTAATTCTCTCCAAAAAAAGTAAAATGACAAAGAGGCAAATCAACTGCCTGAAGGAGTGCTGCCATATGCAATTATTTTATAAAAAAAATTGTGGAGAAATTTTAAATTTTCGGTCATTGTCATGTGAAAATTTTAAAAATTTGCAAAGGACTTAGCGAGGATACTGTAAAAAGATTTTTTACAACGTTAATTTTTATTTTCCTCTGATTTCGATTAGAAATTAAGAAAAGCTTTATTGCAGCAAACAAGAATAATTACCGATAGCCTTTATATACATATATATGTATTTATGTATTATGTTTTTTTACATTAAAGTTAGACTTCATGTTGAGGACTTGCTTTACACTCCAAATATTTGATTGTTTTATTTATTTCCAAACTAAGAAGCACTCTAGTTTCGAAAGTATTTAATGCAGTATCGGCTGGTGGTGGCAGAGGAAGACCTGCACTCCATTGAAAAGATCTGGTTTAGACTAAGCTGAAGGGATACCAAATTAAAATTACAAGATGTCTTTATCTTTTCAGCTCACAATTGAGTCTACTTTTATTGAATTTTTTTGCTTTCAATCCAACCTCTTATTCTAAGCTGTCGGTAGCTGTTGTCGCTGCTGCTGTTGCTATTGTTGCTTTTTGTTGTCCATGATTTCACAGTAAAGATGCGCTTTGTTTCTGCTGCTAATGCAGTTCTGGTTGCTTAGTTGTTGTTGATCATTTTACATGCAAATTCCGTTGTTTCGAATGTTTGTGCAGCTGCACCAGTTTCCGTTGTATCAGCAGTTTTTGGTGGGAAGCGAGTCTAGCGGCTGCGTTGCTTAACTTACCATTAGAAACGGTGCTGAAGAAATTCATAATCAATATATTGCAATAATTCAACAAAAACCAACCCAATTTCATTTATTACACCAACCCTGCTAAATGCTATTAAATTACTAAATTAAACATTGGAACTTATGGTATCGTACTTTAAGTATTGAATTATAATTCTCAATAATGTTTTATTGAATTATCATAATTTTATTTTTCCTTAATGAATGATCTTATAAAAATAAGCAAAATTCGATTTTAGATACTTTATAAATGAAGCATAGAAAAGTGATGCAATTGTAAGTGTCTATTATTTGTTTGCGATTTCGTTAGAACTTCATTTAACAGCTTAGTGGTTGGTAATCTCTGCCTCATCTAGTTCTGAAATAGAAAAAAAAACTTTAGTTATAAATATTTATAAGTTCATACTATTTCTTTTAACCTGGCTCGGAAAGTATTCTAGCACTGGTTACGGAACCAGCACGAGATGATATTTCACTACGAGCCATATTCAGTCTAGGCAATCTTATGCAGCAACGTCGCATTTTAGTATCTTTAAGAATCGAATTTTCTGGTAATCCTTTAGCGCGAATTATGGCGTCGGAACAACGCGTTAGGCGAACAGCACAGCGGCGTATTCGCTGATCCAAAATTTGTTCCTATAAAGACAATAAAAATGGAAAATTATTGAATGAAATCAGTACTACATATATATATGTACAAAGTGGGTGGCGAAATTGAACACATATATCAATATAGTTTTGAGCAATTAAACTATTAAAAATTATATTTTGAATGTATTCAATGATATTGCATTTCATAAACACATGCACTTTTCTCTTTTTGCTTTAGGTGTAATCAAAAAATAATGTAGGACACCATAATAACTATATTTATTGTCCACATGTCTTGTAGAAAGAAATAATTCGATATCTAGTTACATATTGAGATCAAATTTGAGGCAGGCAAAATATTTTTGTACTCTATAAAGTGCATTAAATTTTTTTAACATATTTTGTAGGTGTACAAATTTATAGAGTACGCCTCAAAAGCTCACCTGTACCTCTGCTGGTGTAATTCCAACGAAACTCATACGATTAAGTTTTACGGAACACTTTTTTGTTTTAATTACTGTATCCATTTTTTTATTATTAATTAATTATTTGATGTCTAAATAATTTATAAAAGGTTATTTTCACAAATTTTTAATTCAGTACTTGTCAAAATGGACGCTGTTATCTCTTGTGTTTTAATTTGTTTTGAGCATTCACAAGAAAAGAAAATGTTGCCAGACTCACAAGTTGCTAGAATTTTCTTATACATTAGGTTCTTTCCTGTACGTATTCAAATAAATTATATAAGTAAAAAATGCCTTTATATCACCAAAAATTTATATAATTATCATTTTATCAAGATCAACAGCCAAAAGTTATATAAAAACTAATATTACACATCTTGCTTCAAAGTTGTTGGAGGAGAAATGGATAAATTTCAGCGCAATTCTGACCTCCAACATAAACAAGTCAAAAATCGATGCCGGCGCGTGACAGATGGTTGCGCCGTCCTGCTTCTGGGAATGTTGCTACAGTTTCAAGGCTATACTTAATTGAGCAAACCCATGTGGAGCCTTCTGTGACGGCTAAAAGTGTGGGAGCTTTAATGGAGCCATTGCGACATGTTATTTTTAAAGGTTCACTAGTTGTTTTTTTGCAGCGTATATATGAAATTCTTTAAAATATTGCAGATTTGTGCCAACGCCCCGACAGGAAAGGACAAATACAACTTTTATGAACGCTTTTAGCGTGCTTTCAGCAGGTAAAGGAATGGTTGGTACGAGAAAGGAAGGAAAAAGATTGCATACCTTGTAACGTTAGGCACAATCGCCGGAATGCGCGCTGTGTGGCGGAGATACCGAAAGTCGAAGAGGGAAGCTAAAAAAAAGGAAGGTGCCGAAATACTGATAAGGGTAAATTCTATTTGCAACATCGAAGTACATTCATGTAGGACCGAAATTGGTGACCTAATGAGTGTTGCACACAGAATACTTTTTGAGACCTTGGCAGAGAGTTTAAAATCTTCTATGAAAGCAAATTTTAGCTTAGACAGATGATATTTACATCTTCTCTTCATCAATTTTCAGGATGATGTGACGAATTTGAACTTAATTTGTCAAGAGAGGACTTTACTTTTGCCTAGCATAGCGAAAAATGCCAATGGTATAAGCAATGAAAATTTTTTCATTCAATTATTTTCTATTAAAAAGCTAAGTTTTTTGGAGTTTTTCTTTGTAATTCCTTGAAATTTGAGTTAAAATTAAGTAAATAAATGGATTAAAATCAGCGAATGGCCAATGCGGCCACAGAGATGAGAGATGGGCAAATTTGATGTTGTGTTGGAGCCAGTGATTATCTGTCACGAAACGCGGCTTAAAAGTCCTATATGTCGTCGGCTTTAGAATTCTGTGCTGGATATCACTGTTAACGGTATTATCGGAGTAAATGCTAAATTTAATTCATTTTCAATAAAGTAATGCGGCAACCTACTTTTCCATACCTCAACTCAAAACGAACAAAGTTTGTCAAAACAGCTGATAAGAAATTAGATGAAAAAATTGCGAAAATCCAGTGGACGTTGTCAAATTAAGAGCAGAGGAGGATTCTATTTATTTTCGAACGTGTGTCTGTTAAATTATGGCTGGACTTGTGCACTTGGCGCGATTTTTCAGCAAACAACAACAAATAGCATCATCAAATAGACGATTCTCAAATATTGTGCGGAACACAACTGGCATACTACTAAAAGCGCATGGACAACGTCGATTGCCTGCTCACTTGGTAAGTATGTGCACGAGTGAGAAGAAAAAATTCAAGGCCATATCAAATGCTAGCAGTAAATTTCATAACAATGATATTAAATAGAAGCACTAATGTGCAGACAAAATGATAACAATTTAACGTATGTCATACGAATAATTTTATTTCGAGTGCTAATGGAGTGGTCAGGCAAACAGTGTTTCGAATATGTATTGTTTTGGCCTTCCGTGTAGCTAAATTTAATGCTGATTACCAAAGAAGATAAAAATGGAACAATTATTTTAAAATTTTTCTTTTTTATCTACTTCTCATTGCAGAAAAATTAAAACTTCCTAAACGACGCTATAAAATATTTTACAAGTAATTATTCTAATGTAAAAAGAATTAAAAGGCCAATTCCATTAAAGCAACATACAAACACTGTCTGCCTGTAATATCCAGTTTAGCAAAAGTACCGTGAAAGGCTAATAAGAGGAGAACGAAACTTTTGAACTCGGAAAAGTTAGTAAAAAAAAAAAAAAATAGTCAAAAATTTTAGGCACTGTAAATACCCCACAATTATGGGTCGTACTAGCCGCAAAAGGCTGCGCAAAAAGCGTAATGTTAACACAGATATTACAAAAAAAGACACATTCTCAGCATTACAACAACAACTAAGTATATTGGGTTGGCGTAATACAGGCGAACTTACCGCACGTAACTTTCCGTCTACAGGTCGAGGTATTTGCTCTAAAACACAAACATTTTCAGCTGGAGATAGTCTTATACATTTGCCCTTGAAATGTTTAGTGACAATTTGCACATTAGAAGAGTCGGCACATTTCAAATCACAATTTGATGTCAACAAATTTCACAAAGACCACAAAATACCATTTCAAGCATTATTAGCACTTTACATACTGCACGAACAACATTTGGAGGGAGTTTCGCATATAAACGCTTACATAAACTCGATACCCAAACATTTTAGTACGCCTTATTTCTGTCCAATTCCTGAGTTGCAGCGTGTGCCAGAGGAGATTTTGGAGAAAACTGTAGCACAAAATCGCATTATACGCGATACTTACGCTTGTTTGGAAAATATTTTTCACAACAACAAATGTTGTTATTGTGGCAAACAATATTTTGATGAAATCTACACTTTAACTGCATACAAATGGGCCTACTTTGCAGTTAACACGCGTAGTGTTTATGTATTGAGTCGCCAAATTAAACCGGAGAAATGTTTCTTTCAACCAATACTGAGTGATGAGCCAAATATGGCATTGGCACCATTTCTTGATCTCTTCAATCATTCAAGTGATGTTAAAACCAGCGCCGATTTGTTACCAATCGGCCCCAATAAACAACTGGAATACGTACTGACCTTGGAGAGCACGAAGTGGGCGTCAGTAATACAACCGCGCACGCAGCTGTTCATAAGCTATGGCGCATTATCGAATTACACGTTAGTAACTGAATATGGCTTTTTCATACCACAGAATCCTGATGATTATTTTACCTTTTCATTGACGGATATTGAGGAATTCGTGAAACAAGATAAAACATACAGCAAGATTATGTTGCATCGCAATAAATTTACCTTCATACGCAATCATAATTTGCATGATGAAATGTTTGTGCACCTAGAGGATGGCGCCTCACATAATTTATGCGTAGTGTTGCATCTGCTATTGCACGAGCAGAGTATTTACCCGAATGTGCTGAATCAAATGGCTTTTGGTGCAGCTGAGCGTCTGGCTAATGTCGACGAGGATATACGTTCACTTATTGAGTACAAAATAAATGCATATAAAGGTTTCGTACACGATTTGGAGCAGCTCTCCAGCAGATTGAGTGAAAGTGGAGAAGTGACAAAAAGCTATTTAAACGAGTGCATGCGATTTTTGAACGAATATTTATGTATGTAAGGCGGCGTAGTTAAGTTTAGTAGTAGGTTTAAAAAATATTTGTGATTTTCTAAAAAAAATTTAAAGAAAAAATTTAAAAATCAATTTGAAAAAATATTTACTTAAACTAGTATAATGTAGTTTTATATAAATTAAAAAAAAAAAAAAAATAATATTTTGTATATATGTATATTTTTTCGAATAAAAAATGTTACAAAACATCTTATAAAAAATAAGTACCAGATTTTCTAATCCATTACTATCTCTTCATTGGCATATTTTCTGATTTTCTTTTTATTGCAGTTCTTTTCCAGTCGCTCTGTCACCGATAGCGATGATGCTTCAAAAACGCAAAAGAAGAAAATCACGCCATTCACACCAGGCAGCAAGTTGCTCGGTGGTGTTCTAGTGAAGAAAGTGCCCAAAGGTAACTAAAATATAACAAAAAAAAAAAAAAAACCAAAATACATCAACGAAAAATAACGGCATAATCTTAATTAAGAGGAATAAGGTAAAATGGTACTCTTAAGACTTCTAAATATCAGCAATTGCACAGGTATCATTATGTTGTATACAATTTAATGCCATCTTCGGACAACTTCGTATATCGTCGTGTAAAGAGTTCAGAGTTAAGCATGGCTTTGTGAATTTTTATGTATAAAAAATATCTTTTTTTATGTATATTTCTCGCCACCTGCATAGCCTAACTTTGAGATGAATTGCTCTGCCAAAAAGAAAGAAAGAGTGAGAGGGAGAGAGAGAGAGCGACTCATATCAGCCGATGATATTCCTCCTTTCCCCAGTAGCGAAGACGATATAGTTCTTTTCGCTCCAGCTTTTATTCACCACTTGAGCGCAGCAGCAAATGAGCATGTCTTCCGAAAACTGCACAGTACCACACAATTGTAGTTAGCGCCATAAACACATAGACAGTGCATGCTTTTAACCGAAATCGACATCTAACCGAGATGGAAGATGTCGATTTCGCTTAAAGACATGTACTGCCGACCTTTTCAACTTGTTCACTGCACGACATTTACATCTACAACCCGCGAAATCCTCTGCCACCCTTTTCCCAAGCTGGACGAAGGAGTACCGGCTTGAACTTAATGTGAAGGTCGATGACGTAAAAATTCCGACCACGAATAACCTAAAATTACTGGGAGTCACATTTGATAGCCTGCTCTCCTTCGCTCCGCATACGACTACAATTGCCACCGAAGTACAGAGTTGCAACAAAAGCCTCAAATCGCTAGCCGGTAGCACCTGGGGGAAAGACAAAGAAACGCTGCTGGCATCGTACAAGGCAATTGGCCGGCCGGTCGTAAACTATGCTGCGCCAATTTGGACGCCAGGAACTAGCGAGGACGCAGTTGAAGAAGTTCCAGACTTGTCAGAACACCGCCCTTCGGACTGTGACAGGAAACCTCCTGATGGCGCCGGAGCACCACTTACACACTGAAACATCCATGCTCCCAGTTAAGGAGCATAATGTTATGCTGTGTAAGCAATATCTGCAGGGATGCTAACGTAGGGATCATCCCAACAGACACTTATTGGAATCCGAACCACCACCTAGGCACATCAGGAAGGAAGTACTTGACCTTGACTATCGGGACGACGTACAGCAATACAGACAAGATCCGCTGGACGGGACGGCATACAGACAGGCCATCAACACCATTCACCTAGAGTCTGTCAACACCTTCGTGAACTCTCTTCCCGTGAATGTTGTTTTCGGAGTGCGCGAGCTGCCTCGAGACCCGCGTAACCTTGGCACAATTAAGATCTGGATACTGTAGCAGGTTGAACTCCTACCTATCCAGACTCGACCCTGACATACCCAACACATGCCGTCCCGCATGCAACGAATCCCAGCACAACACTAACCACCTCTTTGCATGCCCACTTAACCCGACTCATCTAATACCCGTTTCACTGTGGTCCGAATCCATCGAAACAGCACGTTTCCTGGTCCGAACCCGTCGAAACAGCACGTTTCCTGGACCTCCCGTTAGATGACCTCGATGACTAAAACTAAACTTGCCTGACCCTAGACGGGGTTGGCGCATAGCCGCTACAACAACAACAACAACATTATCAGATATTCAGGACTCCTCATTATCGTCAGGATTAAGGAGAGGTGACATGAACTACCTAAGTGGTAAATTTTCAAGTTTAAATTTCAAAACTTCAATAAATTAAAAAAGAGGTTATGCAAGGTAGTCTCTCTCCCCGCTTTTGTTTAATTTTTACATTCCGGAACTCCCATCACTACTAGAGGGCTCTGCCTTGTTTTAATGAGCCGATTACTGCTCGACACTGGCAACTACCCGGAATATTGACCATCTTTGTTCAAAAGTAAACTGCGATCGCAGCTGAAAATAGCTTTCGCGGGAGTTTCGATGAAATATTCAATTTACAGTTATCCAGGCATTAAGAGCTCAGAACCCCTAGGTTAAAACTATACTTAGAAAAATTTATCAGTGAGGGATGCTTTATCTAAAAAATAAACTTAAAGGTGGGTTAGTTTTGAATATTTTTTTTTGGCATTCTCTACATAGTTATTTTAATTCAAGTGGCCGAGAATATATACATACATACATATGTATATTATGCTTATTTCGTAGAAATATCAATTAATTGAAAAAATTGTTTAAAAATCGCAACGTTTTATTTTTATAAACTGATTTGAAGCAATAACGAAAATATTTGAAATCGATTTATTTTATTTAAATTTATATTATTTAGTGAATGATGGCATTTAAATAATTTATTTTTTTATTATTTTGAATGCAAACACTTGATTTCCTATCTTGTTCATTGCCCGTAATTCACCTTATCTCCACACATACCTACAAACATATTTATACTACTATTTTACTTAAAATTATTTTAACTCCCTTAATTTAAGCCCAATAATACCCATTTTGATTTTGATTTTAATGAGAAATATTTTGGTTTGTGTAATTAACTTTTAACTTTTTTTTTGTTCAGCTAACAACGTGTGCTAACATGTTTTCCCTTTAGTTTTTCCATTAATTTATTAATCATCAATCAAACGCTTACTGTTGTTGTGTGACCTTGTTTGGGGTCTTACCTTTGAATTTAGTAATTCCCCACAGGTTCGGCAATAACAACAGCACAGCGTCTACTACCATTACGAAATTGTCATGTTCATTTAGGCGGCACTGATGGGGGCAGTGCGCTGGGGAAGTTGGATGCGCCGGAAGTGACGTCACAAGATATGTTGCGCGCAATGATGCACTACATCTGGCCCAAAGAGGATGCGTTGGTGCGAAAACGGTAATATATATGTTTTTGTTGTTTTGTTATAATAATTGCGTAAATTTTGCATTATTTTTTGGCACTCCACAGTGTGGCTATTTCATTGAGTCTTCTTGTCGGCTCCAAGCTGTTGACTGTCTGCGTGCCATTTCTGTTCAAGGGCGCCGTCGATACGCTGAACACAATGAACACCTTGAATATGGATACCGCACCGGATACAGTGTTGTCTGTGGCGACCGCCATGTTGCTGGGCTGTAAGTGCAAATATTTGCATTTAAACAGATTAAATTTTTGGCTTAAGCTCATATTTTACCTTTCAGATGGTGTTGCTCGTGCTAGCGCTGCTGCCTTTAATGAGCTGCGTAATGCTGTCTTTGCTCGTGTGGCACATCACTCCATCCGAAAGATTGCCACGAATGTTTTTTTGCACTTGCATAATTTGGATTTGACATTCCATTTGAATAAGCAGACTGGCGCTTTATCTAAAGTAAAGAAATTCGAGAGCAAAATTCTCATTGTACAACACAAATAAACTAGCTCTCTGCCTTTTCAGACAATCGATCGCGGCTCGCGTGGCATAAATTTTGTGCTCAGCGCTATGGTGTTTAATATTGTGCCAACGATTTTCGAATTAGCTTTGGTTTCAACCATCTTGGGCACTAAGGTACGCTAAGTACACAGTTCGTTCTTAATATTTTCCTACATTCTCTTTACATGCTATTTTCTCTTCAATTGGTTTTTTTTTCTTGCACACAGTGTGGCCTCGCATTTGCCGGCGTTTCCATGGGCTGTGTTGGCGTTTACGCCGCCTTCACATTAGCCGTTACACAGTGGCGCACGAAATTCCGCATCTACATGAATCAGGCGGAGAACGAAGCTGGCAATAAAGCTGTTGATTCACTCATCAATTATGAAACTGTGAAATATTTTAATAATGAAAAATTCGAAGCTGATCGTTACAATGAAGTGTTGAAGAAATATGAAGCGGCTAGCTTGAAGACAAGCACCAGTTTGGCTATGTTGAATTTCGGTCAAAATGCCATTTTCAGTTCGGCGCTCAGCATAATCATGCTGTTGGCTGCTAATGAGATTGTTAAAGGCAATATGACTGTTGGTGATTTGGTGATGGTTAACGGTTTGTTATTTCAACTTTCAATACCATTGGGATTTTTGGGCAGTGTCTATCGTGAGGTGCGTCAAGCCTTACTTGATATGCAATCAATGTTCACCTTGATGAATGTGGATGCACGTATTTCATCAGCACCGAATGCACCTCACTTGGCTGTCGGTTCGGATAATGCTTCGATCGAATTTAGAAATGTCAGTTTTGAATATGAACCGGGTAAATCTATTTTCAAAGATATGTCTTTTACCATACCAGCTGGCAAGACAATTGCATTCGTTGGTGGTTCAGGTTCCGGTAAATCGTCAATGGTACGTCTGCTGTTTCGATTTTTCGAACCCAATTCGGGTCAAATATTCATAAACGGTCAGGATATCAGTGATGTCGATTTAGCCAGTTTGCGACGTGCAATTGCTGTAGTGCCGCAGGTGAGCGTTGAAATATGTACAAGAAGAACAACCGAAACTTATTGAATAAAACACAAATTTTCTTAGTGGTGACTAAATGACGGTTGAAGTTTATGATTTATTAAATTTTATGAATTTTAATTTTTGATTTTATTAGAATTATTTTAGTTTATTTTTTATTGTCTTATTTTATTTTTATTTATATTTCTTACTCTTATTATTAGTTGTTTCAACTAAACTTTTTTATTTAATATATTTACTTTAATTAAATTATTTTATTTTATATTAATTAAATTTTTTTATTTTTATTTTATTACCATCTACTTTATTTTATTCCATTTTATTTTATATTTTTTATTTTATCTTATTTTATTTTATTTTCATTAGTTTTTCCACTTTATTTCATTCTATTTTATTTTATATTTTTAGCTTATTTTATTTTATTTTATTTTTTATTTTTTTATTTTTTATTTTTAATTTATTTTCACTATTTAATTTTGTTGTATTTAAAACTGCTCCCTACACTGCCTTTAAAACTATTTTATTTTATTAAATCTTAGCACCTGTCAAAGTGTAGTGCTTTGATTTGTTCAATATTTTAATACATTATTTATTTTTAAATTTTTTTATTTTAATATTTTCGTTTCTTACATATCTTTTTTCCTAATTATATACTTTTTTATTCCTTTGAATATTTTTCGTAACTACAACATTAACTAATTGCAACATTAAAGGCGAGTCTGAGCGCTGTGTATCTTGCTGGCTTTGCGATGGGCGCGCCCATATAAAATGTGCTGGTTCAACAAGTAGAATTCTTGATTCAATTAACGATGGAAAAGGATTAAGATGGTCATGTATTAAATGTAGATCAACCGAAATTGAATTCTACAAATTGTTGAAGCAAGCCCGTGAAGGCTTTAGAGAGATTGGCGATAAAATTGGATCACTTTGGGATAGGTGCAAGCATTATGAAAACATGTTCCAAACGTTTAAATGCTTGAGTGATTCTCGAAGTGACCCCGAACTAGCTAATAAGCGAAAACGAGTGAACAGTCCATCTGATGTTGAAATGGCATCTATTCCTCCCAAAAAGAAAACTTCACTTCCGGCTAAGGATAAAACTCTTCCAACAATTAATTTAATGAACTTATCGTCACCTTGCGCCCTGGTTGAGAAACCCTCAACATCCTAGCTGCAAAGACGCCCGGAAGTTTCATTAGACCCCCAACCTCAAACCATTGTAAATAATAGTCTGCATATTGCAGAGTCCGGTTTCACGAAGTTGGTTATTGTTTCACCCAAAAAATCTATTTTTGAGTCTAGATTTCCAAATAATACAACTGTTGATTACTGGCATTACATCTCGTAAAAATTAAATACTAATGATTTAAATATTAGAAAATTTAATTTTAGTTATGAAAAAAAAAAAATATCGTCATTCAAAATTGAATTTCTTCTGTTAAGTGATAAGAATATTGCTCGAATTCCACGACCAAACGAGGGACCAAAAAACTAATAAGTATTCTTTCGCAGCGTATTTATTAACAAACTGTTGGAGGCCTGAATATCAAGTTGACTGATATTTATTTAAGCAGTCTTCATTGCAACTTCAACGTAATTTCATTTACAGAAACGTGGCTAAAACATCACGTTTTTGATAATGAGATTTTATGCAGCGAGTATCAAATTAATAGAAGTGATCACTTAAACAGAATCGGAGGGGGAATGCTCCTTGCATTTCATTCGTCTTTAATCTCAGAAGAAGTTTGCACTTTTTTCATACATTCCATTGAATTTAAATGCATCCGTGCTCGTACTGGTAACGACTTTATTTATATAATTTTATTTTATATACCTTCACAGTCTGACAGTATATCTTTGACTTATTAGATCATTTGAAAGTATTATTTCATTGATGAAAGATTCTGACTCCATTATGGTCTTGGGAGATATCAATTTGCCTTGTATATCATGTAAACAAATCGATGATAACATTACTCCCGTTTGTACTCGACCATGTTTCACCGAATTCTTAGATAAAATGTCTGAGCTTTGCCTTAACTTAATTAATTTAGTACCAAATATATTTCATAAAATCCTGGATTTAGTGTATGTTGACAACATTTCAAAATTTTCAAATTTCCTTTTGTTCTACCAAAGGAGGTAAGTATCCTTGCTTTGGAGATAACTTTTGA
Source organism: Neoceratitis asiatica (assembly GCA_030068015.2). Taxonomy (NCBI): domain Eukaryota; kingdom Metazoa; phylum Arthropoda; class Insecta; order Diptera; family Tephritidae; genus Neoceratitis; species Neoceratitis asiatica. The sequence continues at coordinate 66,429,035 of CM061526.1, forward strand.
AGAGTATTTTTTTTTTCTATTATATTTTATTTTTTGATTCTATTTTGTTTTATGTTATTTCACTTACATTTTTTTAATTTAATTTTTTTTATTTTCATTTTTTTATTTGTTTCATTTTATTTATGTTGTCTTATTTTTTATACATTTTATTAATTTTTTTTAAATAAATTTTGCTTTACTTTAACTTTTAATAATTTTATTTTAATTTATCTTATGGTATTTTATCTTAATTTTTGTTTGTTTTATTATCTACATTTTATTTTATTTGTTTTATATAACAATATTTTATGTTATTTTTATTTAATTTATTTTTTATGTAATTGTTTTATATTTTACGTTACTTTCAATTAATTAATAATCTTCTTATTTCATTTTATTTTCTTGTAAATTAAAATAAATAATTTTTTTAAATATTTATTTTAAGTTTTTATTGTTTAATTTCATTATATTTTTGTATTTTTGTTTTTAATTTTTCCTATATTTTTTGCTTTTAAGTGTTTTATTGCTCAATTCTATTACGTTTATTTTTATTTTTATTTTTTTTTCATTTAATTTTAATTAATATTTTTTTATTTAAATTTAGTTTATTTTATTGAATTGCATTTTCTTTCATTTTATGCTTGATAATTTTTTCTTATTTTATTTTAGTATCTTTTCCTACTATTTTATAAAGAAAAATTTGATTTGTTCTCTTTTTCACAGACCCCTTTATAACCCCTTACCTTTTGTTAATTTTTCTCAGGACTCGGTACTTTTCCATGACACCATTCAACACAACATTCATTACGGCAACCTGAACAAATCACAAGAGGATGTGGAGAACGCAGCGCGTATGGCTGATCTGCATGATTCCATTATGGGTTGGCCCAAACAATATGACACACAAGTGGGTGAACGTGGGCTGAAACTGTCGGGTGGTGAGAAGCAACGTGTAGCCATAGCGAGAGCCATATTGAAAAACTCACCAATACTAATTTTCGATGAGGCAACAAGTAGTCTCGATTCCATAACTGAACAGGTATGGAGGGGATTTAAACAAATTTCACATTTATTTCACATTTATTTAAAAAATTTTTTATTATTTTTGTTTTCCATTTGAAGAATATTTTACAAGCACTTTCACGTGCCACTGCCAACCGTACCAGCATATGCATAGCACATCGTCTCTCAACCGTTATGGATGCCGATGAAATTTTTGTGCTAGAGAATGGACGTATCGGTGAGCGTGGCACACATGCTGAACTTTTAAAGAAAAATGGTCTGTACGCGCGTCTTTGGGAAACGCAAACACAGCAATTTTGACCGGCAACGACATGTGTGAACCCACTCTAAATCCTTAAATATTGTATTATGCACACACTCCCATACATACATATGTGCATGTGTTGGTCAGCGTGTGTTTTGGTGACATATGTATAATTTAATTATTGAAGCTATTGAATGATTCATTTTGTTCGTATAGGCACATACATTGTAGATATACATACATACATATACATATAGTACATATAATATGTTTTAAGCATCAAACTTAGTGAAATCACAGCTATATACCCCCCAAAAAGCTACACAATAATATCCCACACATTCAAAGAAACCTTAAACGCAGCGAACTAAGAGGTGACATGCAGAGTTTTCGAAACCAACCGAATCGCGGGAAATACGTTTATTCGGCTGTTTTACTGTTGACTTTGTTATGCGCAATGGTACAAAAGGCATATTTACACACATACGTACATATATATGCAAATAACTCATATCAAATATGAGCACATATATATACATATGTATGTATATATGTTTGTATATATGTATGTATGTATGCAAATGTTATGCAGTTGTTTTTAAGTTGAAAAGTGCCTGGCAAACAAACAGACTAGTGAAAGTTCATGGCACACCATACATACATACATATGAGTACATACTCACATACATGTGTATTTGTTAATAAGGTTCCTTTAAATGACCACACACACACACACTGCTGTATTGTGTATAGTTAAATATGTAAAATAAAACAATATATTTACAGTTAAAAACGGTAAAGTGCAAAAAAAGTAATTTTTCGTTAATTTATTACTTAATAAATTTTATTTAAAATCTGTATACAATAATTTAATAACTTTTTATTATCCATTTATCACACATTTTTTTAACATTTTTGATTTAAAATGTTTTGTAGTTTGTTTTTTTCGTAAATAATACTGTTGAAAAACTATTGTTGGTAGTTTCTAGTTACGTTCACGTCTTTCCATCGGTATGGGCACATCATACATTAAATACAGTACACAATTGGCCATGTGTTTGAGAAATTGTTTGTAATTTTTAACACGATTCTTAAATTCATCCCAGAGTGGCAAAAGTGGCTTCTGTGGTTTTTGATCAATCAAATTTGTGTCAAATGAAGCGTTGTCGATCATTGTTTTGTTCTGCGGAGGTGGAAAAAAATTGGAAATTCTTTTTGTAAAATTTTAACAGATAAAAAGTGGGTTAAGCCTAAATTAAGAGTTAGAGGTTAGGTTACTGCCGGGAAATTTGTGATTTCCTAGCATATCTCACTGGAAATCATTATCAGATTTAAATTTAAAGCACAAAGCAAATTAATATGGTGGCATTTCGAAATAAAATTCTTAAAAAAAATAGTAAAAATAAAAAAAAAATTAAAAATATAATTAAAAAAATGCTGCTTCCGTCACGACATTAAAATCGTCCATTGACCAAGCTTTTCCAGCCACCATCTTTGGTACAATAGTCGAAAAATTTAACCTTCACCACTTGACATCCCCAAAAGGGGCTCCAGCACCACAACTGCACTTAACGCCATAAACACTCAGATAATTCATGGCCTTAACCAAAATTAAACCTGTGCGCGAACTGTTCTAGTAGCACTGGACCTGTCGAATGCTTTCGATGCGGTTAATCATACAGTGCCACTATCGGACATTGAGGATTCCTCATTACCGTCTAAGTTGAAGAGGTGGACCATGAATTCACTGAGTGGTCGACGATCATCGGTTGATTTTCGAGATCAAACCTCAAAGCTACGGAAAATTAAACAAGGCGTTTCGCAGGGTGGTGTCCTCTCCCCGATGCTGTTTAATTTCTACACTTCGAGGCTTCCTCCACCACCAGAGGGCGTCTCTTTGATCTCATATGCCGATGACTGTTCGATTGTGGCGTCTGGCCAGGATATTGATAGCCTTTGTTCGAAAGTAAACTGCTATCTCTCCGATCTTTCTTCTGCTGCACTTCTTCACTGCACGACATTTATATCTACAACCCGCGAAATCCTCTGCCTCCCTTTTCACCAGCTGGACGAAGGAGTACCGGCTTGAACTCAATGTGAGGGTCGATGAAGTAAAACTTACGACCACGAACAACCCAAAGTTACTGGGAGTCACATTTGATAGCCTGCAATCCTTCACTTCGCATACGACTGCAATTGCCACCAAAGTACTTAGCCGCAACAAAATTCTCAAACGCAGTTGAAGAAGCTGCAGACTTGCCAGAACACCGCCCTTCGGACCGTGACGGGAAACCTCCTGATGGCGCCGGAGCACCTTTTACACACTGAAACATCATATGCTCCCAGTTAAGTAGCATACTGTTATGCTGTGTAAGCAATATCTGCTGGGATGTTACCGCAAAGATCAGCCCAACAGACACTTATACACAATACAGACAAGACCCAGTGAATAGTGTTCTCGGAGTCCAATCACCACTCATTGCAGAACAAGAGCTCGAGCTGCCTCGAGAGGCCCGCGTAACGCTGGCACAATTACGATCTGGATACTGAGCAGGCTTAACTCATATCTATCCAGACTCGACACAGACATACCCAACTCATGTCTCGCATGCAACGAATCCCCGCACGACACTCACCACCTCTTTGCATGCCCACTTAACCTGACTTATCTAAGACCCCTCTCCCTCTGGTCCGATCCTGTCGAAACAGCGCGTTTCCATCTAACGAAAGGATGACCTCGATGACTGAAACTAAACTTGCCTGACCCTAGACGGGGCTGGCGTGCAGCCGGTACAACAATGGGCTTAGGCTGATCGATTTCACAGAGGTACCGGCACAAGGATATTCATCAAGCTGCATGGTTGGATATGTCTCAAGGGTGTTAGACGAGCCCACGTTCTGAGAATTTAACATAGATTTGTATTATTATTTTGTAGCATCAAAGAATGTCCATCAACAAACACAGGCAAGGTGCGACCTCAAAAAGCTGCCAAACACAACAGACGGAGAAATGGTTTTCTACTCGACTTGTAGTCCTGCTTTGCAGAAGTACTTATAAGCAATTCGATATAAGGAAACTGCGCAACGGTATTTCAAGCTGGCTATGTACCGCGGCTAGAGAGTAATGCCGAATTGCTGAGGAGAGAAAATAGATTGTCTAACTTGCGGGTACGTGCGGGGTGAGATAGATACCAGAAGCAGAAGTGGGTAACAAGACGCATTTGCAGAAAAAAACAATGAGGAATGCGTGAACATCAAGAGCTTGAAAAGCTGACCGCCAGGGGTAATGCTCGAAAGCTCTATGAAAAGATGTGTCGACTTAAAAAAGATTTCAAGACCGGAGCATATTCATATAGGAACGAGAAAGGGAATCTTTCACTTATGAGGGCTGCCTCCGTCGACCGATATCTCGTGGACCCTGGGTTTATCTCGGCGCGCCCGCTGAGAGGCAGTCCCAGATTACCAATCCATGATGATAGCAAAGACATTATATTACCTGACAGCAACAGAAGCCGATGGCTTACCGGCTGTGCTATGCAAATAGCACGGAGAAGAACTGACAAAGTGCACGAATCAACTTCTTTGCAGTATATGGTCAACAAACCGATTTACCTACATCAGTGTTACCTTAGACCTGTTACATCTACCATCCACTATGTATTTACCACGCACCAAATCCGTGCGAAAATCTTTACATCAATCCTAAACCTGCCTTCGGTAGCCTTTACTCCACTACGGCTAAATTTCGTATTCCTATAAAACATAAGCTAAGTAAAGCCCCCTCTCGACGTACAAAGACCAAACTTTAGAAAGTCGCTCATCATTTCTGCCTTGCTAAATGGTGCAGAAGCGTGGACGATGTCGACATCCGATAAGGCGGCTTTGTGAGTTTTGGAATGAAAAATTTTACGGAGGATTTATGGTCCTTCGTGCGTTGGCCATAGTTATTCACCGCAGACATTGACATAGTTCAGCGATTAAAAAGGCTACGCTGGCTCGGTCATGTTGTCCTGCTTTGAAAGTACTCGATGCAGAACTGCCTGGTTGAAGGAAGCGATGCTTTGGAATACCTTTTGCCAAATTAAAGTAAATGTTCGAGGGGCTGAAATACAGACTGGCTTCCTCGAGTCGGTACTACAAAATAGCTTCTGAATGAGATCGGTAAAAACTCGCTTGGTAATTTTTTTTATAAGTTTCAAGTTCTGAAGCAATGTTCAGGCCATCTGGTTGTCATCGGCGTACCATAGTGATTCCCTTGTAGTGCGCCCCCCTGATGAATAATAGAGATGAAAACTGGAAAGAACTGTAGAGCTCAAACTAAACTGGTCGAGCCGAACCGAGATTTTATCTTGCAATGTCTTCACATCTCTATGGAAGTATATCACGCTAAGATGTGGTTTGATATTCTCAAGCACATAGGTGCTGTGGTAGAGAATACACCTAGAACCAGCTTCCGGAACTTTGCTAAAACGAGACGTCTGCCAAATTAATTAGAACTATGTTCGAATTGTGTCGAATTCTTTCTTATTGGCCCTATCCAGTACAGAAAATGGGTGAACCTATTGTTAGAGACAATCTCGGAGCGGTGGCTTGCCTTTTGAGTGTACTCAAATTCATCTCGGAAGCAGTTAAGTAAGGAATTTGGTTGACAGACCGTCAGTCGGGTAACGACTGCTACCGAAACTCAATAACTTCATTATTATTTTTTAGCAATACTTACCACGAACGTGTAGAGATATGACGAGGGCTTCAAACCTATCGTAGTTATGTGATGTGTCTCGCCACTTTGTAGTGTAAAGCTCTTGCCCGCCGTTAGAAAATACGCCTCGTCCTCATCATCACTCTTATAACGCACATTTCCTGCCAAAATTGTCAGCGTAACATTCGTGAGATCGGGTGAAATATAATTATCCAGTGTTAAACCAGGGAAATCGGCTACAAAAATTATATCCGAATAATTACTCCAGGCGAGCACCTCATTTGTCATTGTCTTCAATTTCGGGCGCATATAGTTGAGTTCATTCAAGAGCGGCAACGACCAGCTCGTGTGTTTAAATGGTGACCATTCGGCCTTCAAAATGTCGACACGCGGATCATAGACGCGCTGCTGAAAGCGACCATTCATCGAACACCAAATATCAAAGTACAACGAAATATTGGTCGAACTCAACGGACTGGCTTTGGGATCACGCGTATAATCCGCGCGTATATTGGCCTCAATACATTTGGCATACTGATAAGCCATATCGGCATGTTTCGTCCAACGATCGTACTCGGTAAAGGCATATGGATCTAAGTAGTGAACTTCACCGTTCGCATTATCGACAAGTTTAACCGAGGTCAGCACAGTGTCGTAAGTGTGTACCATCATGTTCCATGAGTAACCGTAGAGGCCCTCGGTCCAATTATTGTAACCTTTTGTAATGAAGTGTGAATATGGCAGAAAGAGTTGGAGCGCGCAATAGAAGAGAATGAGCGTAGTGCGCAGCTTAGCATCAAGGCTTGTTGATGTGGATTTGGCTAACTGCTCAATGCTCATTGCGGCAGACTTAGTGTTTGTGGCTTGGTTTGCTGGGGTAGAAGTAACTCCTAACTCCGCGGCAGGTTCTGGTGCTTGTTTTTGTGTTTCCGCCTTAGATTTGCTGGCGCTCACGATACCCAAAAAGTGCTGCAATCGTTTGAGGCTTAGTTTACGCGGCCAGTTAAAGCCAAAGAAGAGTGGTACCTCAGCCAGGCATACCCAAGGGAACATACCTGAAATAATTTTTATAAAAAATTTAACATTTACTCTTTCTCTTATGCTCGTTCATATCAATCCTACCTATCACGAACAGTCGTGAGTTCATCAAATGAAAACTGAGCATGAAAGGCGTGGCCAACCATCTAGTCGCCTCCCAGGTCATAAAGAACACTATTGAAAAGTCAAAAATCGCTGTAAACCAATGCACAATTAGAAGATCTGTCAGTTCAGACGACAACAGAGCGCGAAATGGCGTAAAGACCCAATGCTCGCTAAGACTCGACATGGCATAACCAGAAAGCCATTCGGCTGTAAACTTCTTAAGACCCGCATACGTGTAGAGCACGAAGAATTGAAATTTGATGAGAAAGTAATTCCAATAGGGCGCGGTGTTGGGCATATTCGGCTGCAGGTATTTATCCAATGAGCTTTGCGGTTTGCATGAAATACAAAAAAAAATATCCAAAAATATATTTTTATAACAGTTGCTCGCGTTCCACTTACCAATATCTATGAGCATCTGTGAAGAGTAGTATCGTGCCGACCAAACCAAATAAATAACTATGATTATTCCATGCCGGCTTATCGAGCAGAAAGATATACCAATACGGCACGATGTACACCAGGCAGCTGAATCGAAAACGATAGCCCAACATTATGCCCAGTGCGCCCAACCACATGATCAGATAGATGCAACCCATCAGTGGCAGCGAGACAGCACGGATGACATTGAAAAGTGGAAAATGACAATGTCGCGGCTCACCGAAACGTGTGTCCATATGGCTGCCGCCACGCTCCTCCGCTATGTCGATGCACATGGCCAAACCTAAATGTGGGTGCACCAGTTAATAGGGTTTAATGTTCGGTGTTTCAGATTTGAGCTAAAACTTTGTCCTTCTTACCATAGAGCATACGAAAAACACCAAGCGCCGAGGCATCTACAGGTCGATGTAGCCAATTTGTGATGTTCGTGTAGTTTGTGAAGGTGTCTACTTCGTAACCAGTGCAAGTGTGAAAGATGTCATGGAATGTGTGTTTGGATTCGGTTGCGTGGTTGATATTCGTTTTCTCTTTATCATTCGCTCCTTCATGGTCAGTAATGTTTGTCTCATTTTCATGATCCTGTTTTGCATTATCTGCCTTGTTAAGCTCCTGATGCTCTGACTTTGTAGTAGTGTTTTTAGTACCTGTTGGTCTTTTTATGGCAGTCATACTGGTTGCTAAGTTATCTGCAAAAAATATTCCAAAAAGCTATTAATATTCACTTAAATATGCATTTTTCAAAGGTTGGGCGGCTTCTTAGTGAGAGGAGCCGCCAATAAGGGAGCAGGTTTCTCTTTCGCGCTTCTACATCTTAAAGTTAATGTGGATATAGGTAAGTAGGAGTATTTCCTGAAGGGCTTTAAGCCTTCGTCCCAATTAGCGCTGGCAATTGCTGTTATAAGGCAGGCCGAAGGGCTTTTTCCTCGACCTATTTAGTGGTTACTTTATTCCTGTTCTGTCATATTTTGGCTGTTTCTTACAGTTGGACAAGGATTTCAAATTGCAAGTGAAGTTTTCTCGTGATTGGTCCCAGCAGACTTGGTATTAGCTGTGCCTCACTGCCTCACTTGGGGAGTAGGCCTGCTAGCGAGCTTAAAACCTTTCTGCAATAATCGACGACGCTTGAATTTACCATTGGCGACGATAGGACCAGCGGTACGGCCTTTTCTTTACCTAGTGCTTCCACTTGGTAGATGCTAGCTGAATTTTATGGACGTAGAAGAGAGGGAGATTTTGATATCTTCGGTGTATATCTTAGCCCTTACTTCACAGCACATTTTGAACCTGACGATGTAGATTGTGGTGGCTCGCCAACAGTCTAAGAGGATCGCAATGCATGATAATTTGAGCTCCAGATCTCAGTTCGACTCTGATTGGTTCTTGAGAAGGAACTGTAGCACCTAGACTCTCCTGCACTTATAGACCGGTGGCAAATTGGAACTCCTGTTATTTCTGTGAACCGTGTCGAATGAGTCAGTGGAACGATGTCGGCTATGCAAGGCTTAAGCGATTATTTGTAGACCTTAATTTTGATTGGCAGCCAATGGCGCCGTGTTTCAAATTTAGAAGAGAGATAAATCATAGAATGTACTATTAACTTGCCCGATTATATGAGCTAGCCGTCAGAGCAGTTAGATAATACCCCTTTATGTGAAGAAGTTAGGATAATTGAGAAACCCATAAGTAAAGGAGAGTACTCCTACGTCCTCATAACATGGATTGTTGTCATATTAATCGCAAAAATATTCCACAAATTGGGTTTCGGGCAAGTATTGTGGGAGTGACAGTCCCTGGCCTGATAAATATCCTCTTACGACAGGCATACCTTACCCCGCGTAAATTACTTTAACTCGGTTGATCTCGTAAATACAAGTAGCTTAAAGTGGTACCAACTAGAATTTACTTGCCTGTGTTAAAGTTATTCAAGAAAACATATGTGACACTGCACATCCTGTCATCCTGCATCCTGTTTCCGCTACTGTGAATGATCTAGGTAAATCCGCCCATTCAACAGCTAGCGGAAGAACTTGAAGATAGCAGGGTCTTTCCTGATTAATACAAGAGTTACTTGAAATGAATTATTGGCGGAGAGACAAGGACTTACTGCAAACACGGATTAAAAAGAAGGACGATGTGACCAAAGATGCTTTCTATGAGTACACCTATTAGTGTCAAACACGTGCTTGGGATATCAACGCCATGTTCAGCCATCCATGACGAAGCATCCTCAAACGGGCTGAGGCTGATCGACTTCGCCGAGGCACGATATATGACTATCTGTAGTATTAGACCGGCTCAAGAAAATAAGATTACATTAGCCCGGATCGAAACCAACTCAATCATGTTGTAATGATTCTAGATTTGTGTAAGTTCTGATGGCAAAGAGAGAGGCTCAAATTGACCCCAAAGCTTACGCTAATTACCGTGGAATAAGCTTCCTCAATACCGCACCAGAGGTCCTATCAAGCGTACTGCGTGAAAACTAAAGCCAACCACCAACCTGTATCCGTGTGGCTTTAGACTTGGAAAAGACTCCTGGAAAGACATCAAATCTTGAAAAAGACTTGGGATAATAAAAACGACACAAACCACCCCTTCGTCGATTTTAAAGCTTCCTTCGACAGCACGAAAAGTTGCTGGCTCCATGCCGCTACGACAGCGTATGGTACACGGTTGTGTAAACTGACGCTGATCAACACCAACAGCTGAGTCAGGATCAGGAAATACGTCTCCTAGCCGTTCGATACTAAATGAGATTGCAGAAATGGGGACTCTTGTTTGTTGTCTTTAACTTAGTGCTGGAGAAAATAATACGAACTGCCGAGCCTAAATAGCGAAGATGCAATATTCTAAAGGGTGATCCAAGTAGAGATACTTTTTTCAATAGTCTGTGTTTGACAAATCACGCGTGAGTCGTGTCAAGCTGTCATGTTATTTTTGTTTAGTATTCTGTAAAGAATGTGTTTCGCGCGCTTCGCTCAACTTATGGTCAACGTAATCGGCCTATTAGCATACTATTCGCAACACCATCACCCATCCTGGGAGCTAGCATTCATTATTGGATAATATTCGACCGAATAGACCACATCCAGCACGCAGTGTAGAAAATATAGCGGGCTTTACTGAGAGTGTACACGAAGACCGTGGAGAGACGATTCGGCTCCGTTCGCAGCAAGTCGGATTGACGTATGGAACGACATGGCACATTTTACGTGGAGATTTTAAATTGAAAACGTACAAGATACAGCTTGTACAAGAACTTAAGCCGCTCGACCTTCCCAAGCGACATCGCATCGCCCTATGGGCTCTTGAAAAGTTCAAAGAAGATTCGACGTTTTCGAGCCAAATTTTGTCAGCGATGAGACCCATTTCTGGCTCAATGGGTATGTAAACAAGCAAAATTGCTCTATTTCGGACAAAGAGCAACCTGAAGAGATTCAAGAGCTGCCATTTCATCCAGAAAAAACGACGGTTTGGTGTGGTTTGTGTGCCGGTGGAATCATCGGTCCATATTTCTTTAAAGGCGTGATGACGGTGAGAACGTAACCGTCAATGGCGACCGTTATTGCGCCATGATTAAATTTGATGCCTGAAATTGAGGCTCGTGATCTCCGCGACATTTGGTTTCAACAAGACGACGTCACTTCCCAAACATCGCACCTATCAATGAATTTATTGAGAGAACACTTCGGCGAGCAAATAATTTGACGTTTTGGGCCGGTCGATTGGCCACCAACATCGGGTGATATCATACCGTTGGACTTTTTCCTGTGGGGATATGTAAAGTCTGAAGTCTATGCGGACAATCTCGCTTCGATTCAGGCCTTGGAGCAAAACATCACGTGTATCATTCGCGAGTCGAAATGCTCGAACGAGTCATCGAAAATTGGACTGAACGGATGGACCATCTGAGACGTAGACGCGGCCAACATTTGAAAGAGATAATCTTCAAAAAATAAATGCCAAAGAATGTTCTTTCGAATGATAATAAACATTCCCCATTAAATTTGAATTTTCTGTGTTTTTTTTTATGTAGAGAACCTCGAAATGGATCACCCTTTATAAAGCGTACAAGTGCTGACGTATGTCAATAATAATGATATTATTGGCCTAAAGAGCCGCGCTGTGAGTTCTGTTTTCTCCATGCTGGGTAAGGAAGGCAGGCGAATGAGTCTGGTAGTGAATGAGGACAAGACGAGACATCTCATGTCGTCAAACACGCAGTTATCACATTTCCGTCTGGGCTCTCACGTCTCTTACTTTAGATATTGGTCTGATTGGAATTTGAACTTTGAATACTTTGAAAAAAAAAATTGAATGAAAACACATATATTTTTTTTTCAGAATTTATTTAAAAATTCGACATAAATACATGCATGCATATTGTATACTAAATACACTTTGAATAAATAACTACCATAATTTTTTTTGTTATATTTTTTTCTTTTACTTTTTTTTTTCACTAAAAAATGAACTTTATTGCAGAAATGCGAATATTTCGGATTTTTTAAAATTCCGACTCAAAAAAAATATTCGCTTCACACTTTATACGTATGTATGTAGTGCGCATACAGCTGAAATGCAAGCAAACACACGCGTGCATACATACACACGCAAAGTATGTGTGTATGTATGCCGATGTGTCATCAGTTCTTGCAAAAAAATGCAATAAAATACAATGCATTCATCCCTTCAGCTGTTGGTGGTTGTTATTATTGTTATACACTTGTTGTTGTTGTAGCACACACACACACATTGTTAAAATGGTATAAAATACCGACAATTTGCATTTTGAAGAAGAATTACTTACAATAATCTCAATGCCGGCCGAAAGGGCGCGGACACATATGCAAAAAATTGCGGTGTTTATTGATTTTTCCTTTTCTCACCAAGTTGTTGTTGTTGTAGCTGTTGTTGTAGCTGTTGTTATACAGTAATGTATAAGTAGTACATACATATATTTACGTATGTAAATATTCATTATTTTCATATCATAATTTCAAAATTTTTTAGAAATCTTTCTATTTTTCACGCGGAAAAAAAAGGTTTTGAGAATTTTTTCATTTAAAAATACTAAAAATACAATTTTTTAATATTGTATTAATCATGTCAACAAATGCTCATACATACATACATAATATGTACATTTCGACAAAATATATTTTCCTATACGTTTATATGTATGTGCATGTATGTATGTACATGCATTTGCTAGTTGGAATCTTTCACAATTTTGCAGTTTATCTCTCCTTTTACATAGGTTTCCCAACATCATCATCTTCTTCTTTTTGAATGTGAATTGAATAAGTATATGTATATGTATGCAATAGTAGTATTAGTGGTAGTAAGTAGTAAATATATTTATTTGCAATATTTCAAATTTTGTCATTAAATAAAGAATTTCATTTCACTTTCTCATTTTGCATTCTCTGCTTTTATTGCATTTAAGCACTACTACTCTCCCCCTCGCTTTTTGTGGTGGTTCTCTAATGACTATTATTCATACATTTTTTGGTGTCAAATTTGAAAAATTTGGACTGCAAGAAATTGACAGTGCCCTTTTTGCATTTTTTCTTTTGAATAAGTACATTGTTTGTATGCAATTATATATATTTTTAATTTTTTTTCAGAATGAAATTTTTTATATTAAAAAAAAAAAACTTGTTTAGAAGAGAATTTTTTTTTTGGAAACGAAAAACTTATTTGAGTTTGAATAAGTAAAAAAAAAAAAAATTGGAATGATTAAGTGGCAACTACATAAAAGGTTTAATTAATTTACTGTTTTATATATTTTTGGAATTTCCTTCGAGAAATTTGTCGTACATTCATTATCCGACTTCTATGTTAAAACAGTTAGTTGCTAAACTATTGACTTTTTTTTTAAATATAAATAGGCTTTAATTAGTACTACCATTTTACCGTCTAAATGCAGTATATATATAAATTTATGTGACTTAAATATTATTATTTATTAAAGCATATCAAAGCAGAAAGTTAAAAAAAATTGGTTTTTGTATTAAAGACATAAAAACTCGATGAAAAGTATTTTTTTTAATTATTAAAAAAAATATCAATTAAAGAATTTTTTCAATAAAGGTTTGGAAAAATATTGTTTTTTTTTTATTTTATCGATTGTATTTCCTTTACTTTATGTTCGTTTAATTTTTTTGATTATTAATTTATTTGATTTAGTTTAATTTAATTTAATTATACTTTAGTTTATTTTTTACTTTAGTTATTATTTTACTTTCGTATTTATTTTATTTTATTTTATTTATTTTATTTTAATTAATTTATTTTATTTTATTTATTTTATTTTATTTTATTTTATTTTATTTATTTTATTTTATTTTATTTATTTTATTTTATATTATTTTAATTTATTTTATTTTATTTTATTTATTTTATTTTATTTTATTATATTTTATTTCTTGTATTTTATTTTATTTTATTTTATTTATTTTATTTTATATTATTTGATTTTAATTTTATTTTATAAAATTTTATTTTATTTTATTTTATTTTATTTTATATTATTATATTTTATTTTATTTTATGTCTTATATTTTATTTTATTTTATTTATTTTATTTTATTTTATTTTGGCTAATTTTATTTTATTTTAATTAATATTGTTTTATATTGTTTCTTATTTTATTTTATTTTATTTACTTTATTTTATTTTATTTATATTTTCCAATTTTTTTTTAAATTTATTTTATTTTATTTTATGTTGTTTTATTTTATTTAATTTTATTTTATTTTAATTTATATTATTTTAATTAAATTTTTTTAATATATTATATTTTATTTGATTTGATTTAATTTGATTTTATTTTTTTATTTTATATTATTATTTTAATTTTTATTATTTTCTTTTATTTTAATTTAATTTATATTATTTTAAATAAGTTTAAATTATTTTATTTCATTTCAATTCATTTTATTTCATTTCATTTAATTTAATTAAATATTATTTTATATTATTTTATTTATGTTTTAATTTTATTTTAGTTTAATTTATTTTATTTTATTTTAATTAAATTATTGTATTTTATGTTATATTATTTTTGATTTTGCATTTTATTTTTTTATATTTTTTATTCTTTTTTATTTAATTTAATTGTATTATATTATATTTTATTTGATTTAATTTAATTTTATTTTATTTTATGTTATTCTAATAAAGTTTCATTTCATTTTATATTATTTTATTTTGTTTTATTTGATTTCAATTTAATTTATTTTATTTTATTTTATTTTATTTCATTTCATTTTATTTTATTTTATTTTATTTTATTTCAATTAAGGTTATTTTATTTATTTTTATTTTTTATAATTTTTTATCTATTTTAGTTTTACTTATTTTAATTTATTATAGTTTTTTCATTATTTTATTTTATTTATTTTATTTTATTTTATTTAATATAATTTTTTTATTTAATTTTTTTTATAATATTTATTTATTTGTTTTATTTTATTTTAATTTATTTTGTTTTAATTTAGTTTATTTTATTTCAATTCATTTTATTTTATTTTATTTTATTTCATTTTTTAAAATTTTTTTATTAATTTTTTTATTTTTTTAATTTTTTTTTTATTAATTATAATTTTTTTATTTTATTTTATTTTTACTTATTTTAATTTATTATAGTTTTCTCATTATTTTTATTTTATTTTATTTTATTTATTATAATTTTATATTTAATTTATTTATTTATTTATTTTATTTTTTATATTTTACTTTATTTTATTTTATTTTGTTTTGTTTTGTTTTATATTATTATATTTTTTAATTTGATTTTAGTTAATTTTTTATTTTATTTTATTATATTCAATTAATTTTTTTTATTTGATTAATTTTATTAATTTTTATTTGAATTCATCATAAATTACAAGAAAAATACTACAAATGGTTTACATATTTACTACAAGTCTGATTTTTTCTTCGGATTTGCATTATTCGTCTCCAACTGTGTTTTGAGTTTTAGGGAATATTACATATTTTCAATACAAGATACATAATTTTTAAGATATTTACCATTTTTCATCATTTTGCATTTCTATATGGTATCAAGTTGGTTACGTACGTGTTTTTGTTTTAAATGTTTCAAATATATATGTAGTTGTTGGTTTTTGCTATGCTTGATAAGTGTGTAATTAAGTACGACAAATATTTTTTATTTTATATTTTCTTTTTTTAAATTACTAGATAAATCATGCTCATAATTTTTTCATAAATATATGTGTGTATTTTTAGCAATATGAGTTTTTTTTGTATAAATAGATCTGCATATTTAAATTGTTTTTTTTTTTGCTTAAAAGTTTCATATTTTTAAAACCCTTGAAATGCTTTTTAAAATTTTGTTTTTGTTTTTTTTTATTTCTTTTGAATGAAATTTGTATTATTTTATTTTGCATAAATTTGCTGAAATCAATACATATTTATTTATGTACACATATTCAATACTTGAAAATGTTAGCCATACCCAAAATTGGTAACTGCTTCAGCCTAATTCACATTTAGAAAATGTAAGAATTTGCATATTTAAATATTTTATATATATATATATATATATATTATTCTCGAAATCGTTCACATTTTTCTTCTTTCATTTATCTGCCTATTTTGCCCCCTTAATGCCATTGAATCGCTCGGTGTTACTCAACCTCACACTCTCTTCTCTCTTCAGTGTACATATATACTCATTACGCTCTCGCTTTCCCCCACCCACTTGTCTGCACCGCTTTGCGGAAAAGCGAAGGATTTTGTCTCTATCGTACACACATTCTATACACCCGGCTCTTTTTCAGTTTTCTCTTACTTGGCAACAGCTGTGGTCTCGCTTGCATTCGCATTTGATGGCGCGCCTATTATGGCTTCTGCTCCTGCCCTATCACTCCCTTCCTCTTCTACATCTGCACCTGCTTCTTCTTCCTCTTCCTCTTCCTCGTCTACGTCAGTCTCTTCTTCTTCGTTCGTTTCATTTTCCGGCACGGCCACTTCGACATCCTTCTCACCACCATCACAACCCTCACAGGCTTGTGTCTTTTCATATAATTTTTCTATTTCTTCCGTTTTCTTTTCTACCGCTCTCGCCGTCTCCGTGGCCGTTGTTTCTTCATCGTTTGCAATGCTCTTCACCTGTTCTTCTGCGGTGTTCTCCTCACAGCTTGTTGTTGCACCCTCCACAGCCGGCTGCTTATCGGTTTTCGATACTGCTGTTGTTGTTGTTGTTGTTGTTGCTGCAGTTGCGGCCGCTGTTGCCGGCGGCTTGCGTTGGTCGCGTTGTTCACGCGGTTGTTGTTGTTGTTGTTGTTGTTGTTGCCTCGGCTCCATTTGCTTTTCATCATCACCCTCCCCGCCATTGTCTTCCCCATCCTCCGTGGTTCTTTTCCGCTTCTTCTTCTTCGTATTTATCCGTCTGCGATTAGCGCTCTCATCCACCCGCCCTTCAATGGCTTTGCCTTATATACGATTCTGATTCAATTGTGAACGTGGTGTGAATGGACTAACCATAACACCGCTGGGCCAGATACTCTCATTGAATAATTCATTGAAACGATAATCTGGTATTGAAATTTTAAATTTACAATATGACAATTGCGATAGATTTGCATCGTTCTTAACCAATTTGGTACATTTGACTAAATTCTTATTGATCTTCAACTCCTCGGCCAAATGTTCGATAATATCATCCTCACTAGTCGAGGTGGCGAATTTGCCCACCTGCACCCAACGCCCATAATCGCAGACGACCTGCAGACGATCCGAATTACAATTGTTACCAACGACGATGAGGTTATTGGTTTGCTTCTTCGGGTCGACATTGTTCGCGCTATTGCCGAATTGGAAATATTGCTGATACATACGTGTCGAGATCTGATTCACGCCATTATATACCTTATTCAATTTCTCCTCCATCGCCTGTAACTTGGCGGCGATTGCTTTGGGTGATGGATTTTTACACTCCTCACAGTTGAATGAAATCAGGGGATTCTTTTGTATCACATCATATAATTCATCATCGATGTTCACACAATTCCGATGAAATTTTTTCAAGCAATCGTCTGAGTTGCATATCATGAGACTGTCTTTGACAATTGGTTTTTTGCACTTTCCACAATTTTCGGCCATTTTGCTGATTTTCTCTGCTCTGCTCTGCTCTAGTCTGCTCTGCTGTTGACTGTTGTGGGCTTGGTTGTGATGCGTTCGCAACTAGCTGACTGTATATGTATTGGTTAATAGCCGTTAACAAAATCTTTTATTTGTTATTTTTTTTCATTCGCTTTTTTTTTTGTTTGGTTACCACTTTTGTCGGTATAACAACAAGAGAAGTGTGTGAAAAAAATCCACCAAGTACCCACTAAAGGTTGAAACAAACTGAATTAATTGAACCAACCCGTGCTGAACCGAAGAACACTGCTGAACAACGGAATGGAATGAGTTTTAGTGGAGAAATAGAATATTTGCTGAAGTACGTGAGAAGTTGTGTGTGCCGCTTTCGCCCAAAAGCCGCTAACTGTTCCGTACGCTCCGAGTGCTGTTGTTCAACTGTTCAAATGTGTCAAATGTCCGGTGCCTCGTAAGCTGCAAGTTACACCCTGTCGGCTTTTCGTCGCGCTACTTTTCCAATATTCGCGTATACTATATGTGAGTATACCTATGTATACATATGTACATATCTATCTACCAACATCCATATTATTTACTTGTATACATAATTTTTGTGAGAAATTTCAGCCACAACACATCAGGTCAAACAAGTACGTGTACTTCAGCTGCTACGCTCCCCACTCTTCGCGACCCATTTGTATGTGCTTTTGTCACCAGCCACTACGGCAACGTCATATGCCGTGTATAATATCGACTTGGCTGGATGTATGTTATGCAACCCCTATTGGTATACAAGTAGTTATCAACTCACAACCCCTATTCGCGCATTCATGTTCGTGCTGTTTGTTTGTGTAATCGACACTCGGTTGTGTGCAGCACTTGATTAGTAACCGTATTTTTCAGTCACTCAGTTCCATGACCCTTGTTTTGCTGTAGTTTTATTTCCTGTTCTATTCGGTTACTTGCATGTTTTGGTAGTCGTTACACTGCCAGTGCCAGTGTTGGGCAACCAACGTTAGCGAATGTGAAATATGAAAATCAACTCCAAAATGTAAAATTTTAGTTGAGTTATGATATGGCAATATGACTTCAAGCAAAATGAGATGACTCACTTGGGGTTTTAAGAGTTATTTATTTATTTTAGAAGCGGAATATCAATTCTGACGCTAATCTTTGCAAGGAATGGAAGGAATAATAACTTGATAGTCGCTTCAGAACATTTTGTTTTTGTTCGGCGAAAAGTTCATTTGAGCCATTTATGTTTGCTGTTATATTTGGCTACTGCGGCTATTGGCCGAGCGAGCTCCTTCTCCAATTTTTGGCGTGCGTTTTGACTTCTTTTTGCCAACAAATAGAGTGACCTACAGTTTATTCCACACCCTCTCCTGCTTTTTACTTTTTTTCTCGGACTCTTTAACCAAAACGTCATATCTGAACGAATCGGTTGTATGGGAGCTATACTATATAGCCGTCCGATTTCGATAATTTCCAATAACCATGTTTGGCTCATTATATGTGTGTAGAATACCGAATTTCATGATCTTAGATTATTTATTGAAGTATTTATGACCCAAAATAGCAAATCTGAAAAATCGGTTGTAAGGGAGCTATATGTATTGACTATACACATTACAAAAATACATCCTCACACTAAGTTTCGTCGAGACTAGTTTGTGTTCAAACCGACGGGCGGACGGGCATGGTTAAATCAACTCAGCTCGTCATCCTGATATGATCAGTATAAATTCTGGTGGGTCTATATCTTCTCCTTCTGGTACTTACATTCTTCAGGCCAAAGTCAATATACTATTTCACATACGTAAAAGATATTCAACATTAATTTTCTATAATTTTGGATGTTGATCGAACCTGGGCTCGAACCCTGGCCGTCCGAATGGTAAGTACCCAATGCTAACCACTCGGCTGTTGCGCAGCTCGGCCGAAAATCTCTTCAGCGGTTTTAAAGCGCCAAATGTATATATAAAGGGTGTTTTTTATAGAGGTATAGAACTTTAAGTTGGCATTACTTTTCAAGATGGCGACCGATTTAACAGCTGTCAAGTGATTTATTCTCAGTTTGGTTTGGCAATTCATCATGAATAGATTCACGCCTGAACAACGCTTGCAAATAGTGCAATTTTATTTCGAAAATAATGGTTCTGTGCGGAAAACGTATCGCGCACTACGTCCATTGTAGCGATGTTTAGCGATGAAGCGCACTTCTGGTTGAATGGCTACGTCAACAAACAAAACTGCCGCATTTGGAGTGAAGGTAATCCTCAAGTGTATGTTGAAACACCGTTACATCCAGAAAAACTGACTGTTTGGTGCGCTTTATGGGCTGGTGGAATCATTGGTACGTACTTTTTCAAAAACGATGGTGGCCAGAACGTTACAGTCAATGGTGATCAGTATAGAGCCATGATTCCTAACTTTTTCATTCCTGAGTTGAATAACCATGATGTCCAGGAGATGTGGCTTCAACAAGACGGCGCAACATGTCACACAGCTCGTGTCACAATAGATTTATTGAAAGACACGTTTGGTGACCGCCTAATTTCACGTTTTGGACCTGTGAATTGGCCTCCAAGATCTTGTGATTTAACACCGCTAGACTACTTTCTGTGGGGCTATGTAAAGTCATTGGTCTATGCGGATAAGCCACAAACGCTTGACCATTTGGAAGACAACATTCGCCGTGTTATTGCCGATGTACGGCAACAAATGTTGGAAAAAGTCATCGAAAATTGGACGTCCAAATTGGACTACATCCGCGCCAGCCGTGGCGGTCATATGCCAGAAATCATATTTAAAATTTAATGCCACAAGATTATCTTTCGGATAAATAAAATTCATGTCAATCGTATAATCCATCGTTGTTTTATTGCAACTTAAAGTTCTATACCTCTATAAAAAACACCCTTTACTTTTATATATAGTTGGAAGACTCAGTTGTCAAGTACTATCCTTCATCCACAATTCACATCAATACGAGATGCTTTAACATGTCGTTGATGTGCGCCTCGACGAAAGTGAGTAACAAGTGATTAAGGAAGTCACGACATTAAAATCGCCTTCAGTGCTAAATACTAGGTTTCGATATAAAAAAAAATCATGGAGCGAAGAACACTTCTTCAGTATTTTAGATGTACATACTCTCCGGGCTCTAACAATGACTTGGACACTATTTTGTCGAAGATACACAACCTGTGTAGCCAAGAATACAAGGCATTAAACACAAGGAAGGCTCTTTGTAGAAAAGCTGAACAAAAAGCTCAGCACAATTGCCAGACGTCTTGTACTCAACTCGCACTGAAGACACTCATTAGCAACTCGATGTAAGAGAACTGTGGAATAGCACTTCAGGTTCCCTACGCCCATCGGGTGGGATAGATATTGAGAGCTGAGGAGGGGAGCAAGACGCATTTGTAGATGAAGATTATGCTCGAAAATTAAATGAAAAATGCGAAGATCTAACGACTGATGCCGGGAGTATATTGAATTTATGGACTTCTCTAATATGTACGTTCCATCACCCGAATATGATGATGTTTGAATAGCGATTGCCTGAATATTCAAGCATGGCGGCGAAGAACTGAACTGAACTGGTACAAGTATATGCATCAATTCTTCGCCTGAGTATGGCTTGTCCGATCCCTTGGATGGGAGGATTGAAATAAAATTATGTTCCTATTATCTTAAAAAGTCTTCTCAAAATCGATTATAAGATTCTATCCAGCATATTGTGTGAAAAACTAAAGCCTACTATCAATGAACTGATCAAACATTGTCAGTTTGGATTTAGACTGCCACCATAGATCAGAACTTAGCATGCGTTAAATACTGGAAAAGACCCCTTTGCCGATTTGAAAGCTGCGTTCGAGAGCACAAAAAGATGCTGCTTCTACGCTGCTACGTTTGAATAGCGTGTGACTTCTTTAACTTATTGTTGGAGAAAATAATACGAGCTGCGAAGCTGAATAGAGAAGGTACAATCTTCTATAAGGATGTACAGCTGCCGGCTTACGCCGATGATATTGACATCATCAAACAGCTGTGAGATTTTCTTTCACCAGACTGGATAAGTAAGTGAAATGTATTGGTCTGGTAGTGAACGGGGTAAGACGAAATATCTCCCTGTTATGAAATAATTAGTCAGCGTATTCGCCTCTTGGCTCCCACATCACTGTTGACAGTCATAACATTGAGATTATAGACAACCCGCCTATCTAAGGCTGAAGAATTTTTGTAAACGGGTGCTAAAGTCCTCTTTCGAAGAACAAAGATCAAGCTGTACATGGTTCTCATTCTCATCCTGCTTCGCCGATTCCTATCAGTCCCTACGGTGCATGGCCGTCTAGCCAAAATCTAGAAAAGAAGGACGTGCCTATGAGCGCTGTTCCCGTCACGATGTGCGAGGCAATTTTAACCCTCGGGAGGGCAAAAAAGATATTTTTTTATAACAGTCGGGAAATTCAGCCTTCTTGACGAAACGTCCCCAACTAGGCTGAGGCTAATCGACTTCGACGGGGCCTAAATTACGTAGATACCTGATTTCGGCATAAGAAAATTCAACAAGCTACATGGCTGTCAGCGGATCGAAACCAAATCGATCATGTTGTGAATGACGGAAAGCTTGCATCGCTGAAAGAACTACGGGCTATCTCAAAGAGAGAGTTTGGGAAGTGATTGAGTGAATGGAAGAAGCGCTGTCATAAGGACATACACTCAAATGAGTACTAGTTTAAAGGCGATTAATGAACACGAATAAGTAAATTAAATTTTTTTTAAACACCTCTCGAACCCAATATGATCTCTGATATTAGGGTGATCCAAGCAGAGGTACCTTTTACAATAGCATTTTTTTGGACAGATCACGCTTGAGTCTTGTCTAGCTGTCATTTTATTTTTGTTCAGTATTGCTGGGCAATTCATCATGGAAAGTCTTACGTCCAGCACGCAGTGAAGAAAATATAGCGGTCGTAGCTGAGAGTGTACACGAAGTCCGTGGAGAGTCGATTCGGCGCCGTTCGCAGTAGCTCGCACTGACGTATGGAACGACTTGGTGCATTTTACGTCGCGATCTTAAATTGAAAGCGTACAAAATACAGCTTGTGCAAGAACTGAAACCGCTCGGCCTTCCCAAGCGACATCGATCCTTTCTATGGGCTCTTGAAAAGCTCCAAGAGGATGCGACGTTTTCGAGCCAAATTTTGTTCAGCGATTAGGCTCATTTCTGGCTCAATGGGTAATGCGAAATTGCCGGATTTGGGACGAAGAACAACCTGTAGAAATTCAAGAGCTGCCATTTCATCCAGAAAAAACAACGGTTTGGTGTGGTTTGTGGGCCGGTGGAATCATCGGTCCACATTTCTTTAAAAATGATGCCGGTGAGAACGTAACCGTCAATGGTGACACCGTTATCGCGCCATGATAACCGACTATTTGATGCCTGAAATTGAAGCTCGTGATCTCTGCGTCATTTGTTTTCTACAAGACGGCGCCACTTCCCACACATCGCATAAATAAATGGATTTATTGAGTGAACACTTCGGTGAGCAGATACTTTCACATTTTGGGTCAGTCGATTGCCCACCAAGATCGTGTGATATCACACCGTTAGACTTTTTCCTGTGGAGATATAGAAAGTCTAAAGTCTATGCGGACAATCCCGCTTCGATTCAGGCCGTGAAGCAAAACATCACGCGTGTCATTCGACAGTTACCAGTCGAAATGCTCGAACGAGTCATTGAAAATTGGACTCGAAATGGATCACCCTTTAATATTTTTTCAAAACTTGGTATATTGTATTTATATATATTTATTGTTTTATGGTTACAACACAGTAGGATATACAAAGATCTATGAGATTTTTGCTTTCTCTAGGTTAGACAAAGAAGCAAAGCGAATGAATCTGGTAGTGAACGAGGGAGGGCAAGACGAAATATCTCCTGTCATCAAATAAACAGTCATCGCATTCGCGACTTGGCTCCCATGTTACTGTTGACAGTCACAACTTCGAAATCGTAGATAATTTCGTCTATCTGGGAACCAGCATTAACAACACCAACAATGTCAGCCTTGAAATCCAACGCAGAATCACTCTTGCCAACAGATGCTACTTTGGACTGAGTAGGCAATTGAAAAGTAAAGTCCTCTCTCGACGAACCAAAACCAAACTCTACAAGTCGCTCATCATTCCCGTCCTGACATATAGTGCAGAGGCATGGACGATGATGTGTCGGCTTTAGGAATTTTCGATAGTAAAGTTTTGCGGAAGATTTATGGTTCTTTGCGCGTTGGCAACGGCGAATACCGCAGACGATGAAACGATGAGCTGTACGAGCTATACGACGACAATGACATAGTTCAGTGAATGAAGAGACAGCGGCTACGCTGGCTAGGACATGTCGTCCGAATGGATGAAAACGCTCCAGCTTTGAAAGTATTCGACGAATTACCCGCTGGCGGAAGCAGAGGAAGAGGAAGACCTCCACTCCGTTGGAAGGATCAGATGAAGAGCGATCTGGTATCACTTGGTATTTCTAACTGGCGCTAAATAGCAAAAAGAAGAAACGAGTGGCGCGTTATTGTTGACGAGGCTATAATCGCGTAAGCGGTGACTCTGCCAAAGATGAAGCATAGAGAAGTGGATCTTCCAGTTCTAAAGCCACACTGATAAGTTAAGACACAGGATCAGTTTGTTGATGGTGGGTTTTAATCTCCCACACAATATGCTTGACAGGACCTGGCGTTGCGAATTCGCCATCTCCGTATTTTTCACTTTTACTGCCACTGAGCAGTGCTGTTATTAAATGCACTCGCATAAGGATATGGAGGCAGTTTTACTATGCAACCACATTTTTAGATGCTTATAATTAATAATAAAATTTTCCTAAAATATATACAATTTCTAAAAATAAACACAACAACAACAACATTCAAAACATCAAATGGCCATAAACGTGATTTGTTTACATCAAGGACGAAATCAGTTGTTATGCTTTGCCTTGCCTTTGTGGCACGTGCAACAACACGTCACTTACCTGTCGAACTCAAGTGCTCACCACCAAAATGTTGCTATTTTTAGCTAATATTTCTACGAAATGCTAATTTTGTCAATGAAATTATATAAATAAATTTTTTTTTTTTGAAAAAACCTACTAATTTTCGATGCCAAAAAAATACAGAAAATTACGAATTTGGTTCACGTTTTATATACTTTTTTGGGGAAACTTTTTTTTCGATAGGACAAACGTTAAATGGTGAACTCTCTCGCACCAACACAATAACACAACTGAAGTTGAGCTACAAAGTGGATCTGTATTTATACGTGTTACACTGCTGAAGGCAAGAAGCTGTTAGCTCCAGCAGGCGAAGGCATCATCGCTTGCTTGTTAGTCTGTATTTCAGGATTTTTTTATATTTTTTTTTGGATTTTTATTTTTGTCTTCCTCTTATTAGCTCCTCATAAATTATGAGTGTATACACAATGCAAAGTCAAACTGATGCAAAGGGATAATTGCGCATGTCCTTGTCCAAGTAGTGGCGTCCTGTATTGAGGACCTGCCTGAATTTGTTTCATAATTGCTTAAATATATACATACTCATGTATATATATATATATATATATATATGGATATATATATATATATATATTAGTTTATTTATGGTATTGCGGGATTACATGTGTGAAAACAAAAACATAAAATCTGCATAATATGAGTATGAGTATATGCCAGTGCGTGGCTGTCCGCAGATTGCGTATACGCCATGGCAGCTCGCCGCCCCTATGGCATGTCAATGATGCTCAGCTGTTTTATTATGCAAATATGTTTATGTATAGATATGTGTGCATATCGTTGACACCTCATTTAAATATAAAATAGAAATATCTAATATACTCACATACATATGTACATACATACATATTAGCCACTAAGTAAACCATTGTTGTTGACATAAATTAATTGTTGCTTTGCTTACGCCTACTAGTCGGAGGTGAAAGTCTTATAGTCGCCAATGCGACGCGATCTTACCTTTATTTATTTTTGTTATGAACCCTAAATTAGATGCACAGGTAAGTGAGTGTGAATATTCAAATGTACTCGCTTCTCCATATACCGCAAGCGGTAGAGAAAAAGTGAGAGTTTTCCGTTCTCAGTGATCCATTTCGAGGTTCTCTACTTTTTTAAAGAAAAAAAAAACACAGAAAATTCAAATTTAATGGTGAATGTTTATTATCATTCGAAAGAACATTCTTTGGCATTTATTTTTTTCAAGATTATCTCTTTCAATTGTTGGCCGAGGCTACGTCTCAGATGATCCATCCGTTGAGTCCAATTTTCAATGACTCGTTCGAGCATTTCGACTGGTAACTGGCAAATGACACGCGTGATGTTTTGCTCCAAGGCCTGAATCGAAGTGGGATTGTCCGCATAGACTTTAGGCTTTACACATCCCCACAGGAAAAAGTCTAATGGTGTGATATCACAGATAATTATCTGCTCACCGAAGTGTTCTCTCAATAAATCCATTGATTGAAGCCCAAAAGGCTTGTAACCATCAAACATACTTCTTCCAGCAATAGTCTGTAGAGGAATCAGTTTTTGTGTACCTTCATATGGACTTAACTCTAGTAGCGCCATCTATGTGCCAGACCGGGGACTTTTCAATTGACCTGTTATGTATGTATTTCCAAATATAACTATATTCGTGGGCGTAGGCTTAAATCTAGGAATTTCTATCGTACTTTCTAAGGTAAACAACAAATATTTACTCTGTGTTTATTTTCGGCATAATCCCAGGGAATACTATGCTAAATTTAAACCGCAGTAGATCAAACCATGGACTCTGCCAATCCTTTTTTTAAAGGGTGATCCAAGTAGAGATACTTTTTTCAATAGCCTTTTTTTGACAGATAACGCGTGAGTCATGTCAAGCTGTCATGTTATTTTTGTTCAGTATTGTTTGCCATTTCATCATGGAAGGTTTTACGCCTGAACAACGTTTACAAATCATTCAACTTTATTACGAAAAATTCACGTTCTGTAAAGAATGTGTTTCGCGCGCTATGCTCAACTTTTGGTCAACACAATCGGCCTACTGAGCGTACTATTCCCAAAACCATCACCCATCTTGAGAACCAGCATTCATTATTGGATAATATTCGACCGAATGGATCACGTCCAGTACGCAATGAACAAAATATAGCGGCCGTAGGTGAGAGTGTATACGAAGACTATGGAGAGTCGATTTAGCGCTGTTCGCTGAAACTCGGGCTGACGTATGGAACTACTTTGCGCATTTTACGTGCAAAAACTGAAGCTGCTCGACCTTCCCAAACTTTGTGCTCTTGAAAGGTTCCAAGAAGATCCGACGTCTTCGAGCCAAATTTTGTTCAACGATGAGGCCCATTTCTGGCTCAACGGGTATGTAAACAAGCAAAATTGACGCATTTGGGATGAAGAGCAACCTGAAGAGATTCAAGAGCTGCCATTTCATCCACAAAAAGCAACGGTTTGGTGTGGTTTGTGGGTCGGTGGAATCATCGGTCCATATTCCTTCAAAAAAATGCCTGTGAGAACGTAACCGTCAAAGGCGACCGTTATCGTGCCATGATAACCGACTATTTGATGCCTGAAATTGAAGCTCTTCGCGACATTTGGTTTCAACAAGACGGCGTTACTTCCCACACCTTCCCACACATTGCATCAATCAATGGATTTATTGAGAGAACACTTCGGTGAGCAGATAATTTCACGTTTTGAGCCGGTCGATTGGCCACCAAGATCGTGTGATATAACAACGTTAGACTTTTTTCTGTGGGGATATGTAAAGTCTAAAGTCTATGTGGGCAATCCCGCTTCAATTCAGCCATTGGAGCAAAACATCGCGCGTGTCATTCGGCAGTTAACAGTCGGAATGCTCGAACGAGTCATCGAAAATTGGACTCAACGCATGGACCATCTGAGATGTAGCCGCGGTCAACATTTGAAAGAGATAATCTTCAAAAAATAAATGCCAAAGAATGTTTTCTCGAATGAATATGAATTTTCTGCGTTTTTTTTTTTAAAGTAAGGAACCTCGAAATGGATCACCCTTTATTTATTATTTCACACGTTTATAAACATACTCATACGAGCGCACATATTTACATACTTGCAAAAGCTGGTCTGTGGTTTACCAAGTCCAATTGTCGCCATGTTCATAAATATTTACACTGGAAACTAAAGTGGTTAAACAGACGTTTCTACTCGAAAGGAAGTGTGGGAGGCAGTGGCTTTGTACACGAGCCTGTGTTATACGCTCACGTATGTACACATACGAGTGTGTGCATATGTACTTATAGATAAATTTATACAAATTCACCTTAATTGGGTTTGACAGGTTAAACTTGTTACATAGTTGTGGCGTTATTTATTCACTTTAGTGGTTTTATTGGATTTACATTTAATTGATTAATCGGTTTACGTGTCCTCAAATAACGCCTAAATATGTATGTATGTATATGTATTTTATTAAATAAATTTGTTAAACTTTTATTACATATCTATCTATATAAATATTTGGCGAAGTGTAGTCCACATTCTACACCAGTTTTACGACAAAACTCTTCACTTCAAGAGCAAAATTATGCCCTGCTCAGTGTCTCCCAACTCTCGAGCAAATAGAGATATAGAAAAAAAAAACAAGCCATAAAACTTACGCCAGTAGTGAAAATTCAAACTGAACATGAATTTCTTGTCGATTGTTTAGCGGGAGCTCCAAATTTGTTAACAGGCCGCTGATCGACATTCACAGAGATTCGAATTAAAGCCTTCGTTTTCACTCATCTTCCTTAATAATGCCTTACTCATTGCAGAAGAAGAACTCGAAATTCGTCGTAAGGCCTTAACCAGACGAGAGCACCGTCATATTCAATATATGTACTGCTTTCAGAAAGCTCCATACCGAATTCTTTGCATCATTCTTAATCCTCTTCGTCTTCTTTTTTATTGGCACCGCTTACGCGATTATAGCAGAGTTAACCCACCATTCTGTGCTTCCCTTTGCCGTTCGGTGCTGATTTTAGACACCAAGTCAGGTTTTGCTATAGCTAATCTTTCCAACGGAGTGGAGGTCTTCCTCTTCTACTGCTTCCACTGGCGAGATACTTTCAAAGTTGAAGCGTTCTAATACATTCAAACAACAGGATTTCGCCAGCGAAACCGCTGTCTCTTTATTCGCTGGACTATGTCATTGTCTCCATATATTTCCTACATCTCATCGTTCAGTCGACTGCGGTATTCGTCGATCATAAATCTAATGCAGAACCTATCTATCGAAAACTTCTGGTACCAACTCATGGGATGTCGTCATCGCCCGGGCTTCTACAACATACCTCAGGGTAGCTATGATGATCGTTTTGTAGAGTTTAGTATTTGTTCGTCGAGAGAGCATTTTAGTTTTGCGAGTTTATTTATTTATTTAGAATTTCAAAATTATGACAGTGAAGTGTGAATCAAGGCAGGAATGCGCTGGTTGTTTGTTTGACCCATTTGCCCTCACTTCCTTACTTATCTGAAAAGTCTGATGGCATAAATATCATCGGTATACCCGTGCTTATGGAGTATAGATCGTTTATTATGGAACTATCCTAAGAGGTCCTTCTCAATTCTGACGGAGCTGTAAGTGTTGTTCAGGGATACCAAATTCAGCCATAGCGGTGCAGAGAGGGATATTTAGGAGGCTTATCTTACGATGATTGGCGCAAATTGTCGGATCCCGTGTTTTGTGAATTGGGCTGAGCACATTTACATTCCAATCGTAAGCTCCGCATACTTATGCATTTCGGCATCTCACTTCTTCTCTCTGCAAATGCTTCGCGCTTACCTCCTCATCTCTACCACACAGCGCTCGTTACGGTCGATCGCAACGTTGCGAGCCAAACGGCCTTCTTTCTCTCAATAGCAGTTTGACGTTCCCCATTGTACCAGCTACTTTTTGACATTGTCCAAAACCAAATATTTCTCTAAGAGCAGCTCGTATGGCGCTTGAAATGTCATCCCATAGTTCCCTTACACCGTGTTGCTGATGAGAGTTCTCAAAGAGCAGTAGTCGAAGTCAAGTAAGAAAACCATTTGTCTGGCTATTATGATTGCAGCTTTTCGACGTTGAGCCATCCTTGTTTTTGTTGATGGGCCTTCTTTGCTGCACAGAGGTGGATGCGTATCTTCGCTATGACTTGATATTGATCCGAGTTGCTGTTAACATAGGTCCTCGACACGATAAGAACACTGGATACATCCCGTTCTCATTTATGACAATATCAGCGAGGTGGTTGTGAGTTTTTCGATCCAGAGACAGACCGATGAATTTTTTTTCCTCGAATCTGGTACTAAAGACAACCATATTTCGAGCCACGAGAAAATTGATTAGCCTCAAATCATTTGGTGATGTTTCGTCAAGGAGGCTAAATTTTCGTATAAGGCGACTATGATTCTGGTTAACATTCCAGAGCTGCATGGAATTTTAACGGTAGTAGTTTCGACTATGAAATCCGACCCAGGACTTAAAAATGTATCGTGGTAACTGTGGTTCGAAAGAGTGCCCAACACATTTAGAGGTAGAGGTCTGGATAGGTATGGACTCATTACTAAGGTGTTAATGGACTCATTACCTTGGTCGAGTTACCAATTGGCACCACGGTGCAGGCATTGTTCGAGCACTAGATAAATCGTGTTTGAAGACGCATGATTTGCTGGCTTTGTGCGGACTTGCGTTGTGATTTCGCGGCGTTTGCTCAATATTTGTATTCGTGGAGCATTAATCAGCATCGAAAAACTGAGGTTAGGCCGTCGACGGCAGGTACTCACGATAAACCTATCGTATGTTGCTACCCTCCCTGCCGCCATTCACCATTTTTGACATCGACGAACCAAAACCAAACTCTACATATCGCTCATCATTCCCGTCCTGACATATGGTGCAGAAGACTGGATGATGTCTACATCCGATGAGTCAGCTTTAGGAGTTTTCGCAACGGCGAATACCGCAGACGATGGAACGAGGAGCTGTACGAGCTAAACGACGACATTGACATAGTCCAGCGAATCAAGAGACAGCGGCTACGCTGGCTAGGTAATGTCGTCCGAATGGATGAAAGCACTTCAGCTTTGAAAGTATTCGATAGAGTACCCGCTGGCGGAAGCAGAGGAAGAGGAAGACCAGGTGGAGAGCCACCTGGTATCACTTGGTATTTTTAACTGACGCGAAACGGCAAAAAGAAGAAACGAGTAGCGTGCTATTGTTGACGAGGCTATAATCGCGTAAGCGGTGCCTACGCCAAAGAAGAAGAAGAAGAAGGCGGGATCAAAGCTCATAAGTACTTTCCAGGACTCATAAAAGGCATTTTTGGTCTCATTCTCCTCCGTCTTCGCTCGGTTTGGTGCAGGACGTTCATTTCAAGGAATGAACGTTAGGATTAGGTCACACACGGCAACTGCAACAGCCTTTGTATGGCGGTTGTAATAGATTTCAAAGGGATCCTCCTCTGCCCTTGTCCCTTTAATCGTACTTCGGCGATGTGGTCAGCCCTAATTCTTACAAGAACATCAACCCATTGCGGTGCCTTATCGTTGTCAATCAACTTGTATAAGGTATAAAAATTTTACCGTTAAGGTCAGTATGCAGCTCTAACGAAAACCAAAAACTTCATATAAAAAAGTGCAAAAAAAGATGCGCGAAAATTTTTTTTACGAAGAAGTACGCACCTCGAACGAAAAAAACTCCATTTTCTACTGCCTATTTCTATTTAAACAAATACGAAGGCACGGCAACACAGGTTTCCGATCGAAATAAATTGTCTCATAAACATTTTGCGACAAACAAGAAGACTAATTTTCAAGCGTATTAAAGCAAGCTTATTAAGCAATTAATGTAATATTTTTAGTTTTTTCATCAATTTCTACACATTTTTTATTTTTAGCCATGAAAAAGGTAAGAATACATAATCAGCGACAAATATCTACTCATGTTCTTCGTTTTATTTATTTGCGTTTTCATATCTTCTTCCTAAGTAAAGAGCTGTTCACAATAGAAAATCATCTGTCAAATTTCCGTGCCTACTAAATTTTTCCATCCACGCAATATATGAGTTTTTTTCCCTAGAGGTGCATACCGACCTTTAGTCTTTCAAACCCTAAATAAAATGCAAAAAATCTAAGTTTTTTGTAGTTTTATTTATTTATTTATTTAAATATTTATGTATTGGGTGCAATTAGTCATTCATTAAATTAATTAATTAATATTATTATCGTTTTTATAATATATTCACATTCATATACATACATATGTGTACGTAGTAAGTATGTATTACCATACACAGACAGAGTTTTTTTTGTTAATTTTTTAGCCATTTCGAAAAAAAAATTCAATCTTTCTCAATTAGTTGTTTACTATTTTTAAATTTTTTTGTTTGTTTTTATTTTTTTGTAATTAATTTTGCTTACACTCAACTCTGGAGTTGTGGATTTATGCTTTTTTATGCTTTTGTATGTATGTATGTGAGTTATTATGCATTTAATATTTTTGTCTTTACTGCAGCTAGTAATTATATATACCCTTTACAACACTGTCTATTTTTTTTAAATTCTATTAAATTTTTTTTTTCAATTTTAACATGGATTTCTAGTATTCGTTTCTTTGTGTTTTTGCTGCACTTTTTTTGGTTTGTAAAATTCTATTTTTTTTCATAATTAAAATTAATTATTTATTATTGGAACTTTATGTTTTTACTTAACTAAAAACTTATTTTTTCAATTTAATTAGAAAGTATTTAGTGTTAAGGAAAGAGACTAAACAGCTTCGAAGAGGCATTTTTATGGAATTTGCATATTTTGCAGTTTACAGAGTACAAGTAGTTAAAACTACTAACATTTATAATTTTAAATTGTTTAAAAAAAATTATTTTTTATGAAACAGTCATCTAACACTTACTAGAGATCTATATATATATATATATATATATATATATATATATTGTGTGAATATCTTGATCTCAAAAAAAATTGCATTAAAGCTGCTTTTGCTAATATTTATATGTATGTATGTATCTTTTCTTGTAGATCTACTTACCAAATATGTTTTGTATGTATGCAAGTATATTGGAGTTTTGGTGAATTCCCTTAATTGTTTGCTGTATTCAGGAGATTTAGACTTTTTAAGCGAACTTCTTCTCTTTATTGTAGTTTCCTCAAAAAAACGTTTTTAAATTATTATTATAATTTTTTTAAATACTCATTAATAGTAGTTACATGTCACATACATATGTACTTGCGTATATATACATATAGAATATGAGTGAAAATGATTGTATACATTTTTAGTGTTTAAACATCTTTTTATTCACCACCAACAGCTGACTGGCTTAAACATATTTCTATTCACCACACTTCTTTGGTGAGTTGTAATATTTTCTGGGCAAATTGAAGACCATGAAATAGCATTAATTGGGCTCTTTCGCTTATAACTGTTGCTAAATTAGTAAAAATCTATGTTAATTTATTTAGTTATAATTTTTTTGAAAGCCTAGAAACAATTTCATTCGTATTTTTTTTAATTCCCTCAATTATTAAATTTCCCTACAGGTCGAACTTTTAAATAATATATATATATATATAAAAGGATATATTGTTAGAATGTTATGTTGAAAATTTATTTAATGTACATAAAATATATAAATAAAAAACCTTAAAATTTTATTAGAGACCGCAATGTACCAAA
Source organism: Neoceratitis asiatica (assembly GCA_030068015.2). Lineage (NCBI taxonomy): Eukaryota > Metazoa > Arthropoda > Insecta > Diptera > Tephritidae > Neoceratitis > Neoceratitis asiatica. The sequence continues at coordinate 66,462,445 of CM061526.1, forward strand.
GAAAAAAGTTTATTAAGCCCAGTCTTCAAGTAGGTGAGAATTTTTGTGGAATTTTCTTTCATTTGGCATACTATTAGTGTAATATCTTTTGCAAGCATTTGTGAATATATTTGATTTTAAAGAGCTTTTTTATGTTGTCTCTATATTTGTTTTCCATCTAAGGATTACGCCTTACGCTTTTTATAATAGTTTGATATTCTTTTATGAAAATCGGCGTTGTTTTATAATTTCTTCGCCATTTTATATCATAAATTTCAATAATAATTAATTTATACATAATTTTGTTTTTAAAATTGCCAATAGCATAAATAAATTTCTTAGTGAATCAGCAAAATTAAAAAAAAAAATCTCACAAAGCTTAAAACCCAACTTACCACGGCGTACCATAAATCCAAATTCACCACATACTGCGCTTGGTGAACAGCTGACAACAATCGATATTATTGCACTAGATCAAAGTATAGACGGAAACTGATTTTTTATTGCTTTTTTTTTCAGAAACGCAATCTGTGAACAGCGTAAACTGAGTTGATTTTATGAGCAGAGCATTTTAAAAGAAATTTTTTTCTGAACTTTTTTCTAATAAATCCGTTGGTAGACAGAATCTTACGGCACGTCGTTGGACAGAGGGAATTTGATGCTTGAAATGAATGTAGTATGCAGCTATATGAAGTTGGACTGCCAGCGCAAACGCAACCGCTAAAAGTTGGTTATGTTTTTGCGCGTGGCAACTATTAGGGATTGTCCATAAACCACGTGGTCATATTTTAGGCCTTCTGGTACCCTTCACTCCCTTCAGATAACTTACGTGGCCTTAAAATATTGAGCAAATAAGGGGATATTAAAATCGCTTAAGAGTTGTCCAACTTTTGGCATTACGTTACAAAAGTATTCATTTTATATGTCAAAATAAAAATGTCACGCAACGTGTCTCAAAATCTTCTATCTGTCCACAGCTTAAGTGTGAATACAAAGATAACAGCTGGGATTGCTTGCTTAGTATTAAATCTAGCCAATAATATAGTTAATCGAAAAAATTATCCGAAGAATCAACAAAGTAGCTTCTCTTTGGTTGCTGAAACATGCGATTCTTCTCAAATCTTCTCAAATGTTGCTGCTTTGGGAAACGGCTGAAGGATTAAGCCGATATCAGATAGAACTTTTTCGCCACGTTGCGTTACAGATTGATTTTGATGTTTTTAGATGAATACATGCAGCTCTACGAAATTAACCTCATAAGCAACGCCAAAAAAAAAAAAAAATGGCCAGGTCTCATCTTTTTGCGAGCGTTGACCATTCGCTGATTTTACTTTCAATTTTTTTTGCTTAATTTTAATGCGAATTCTCAAAAAATCAAGAAGGAAAACTACAAAACAAGTACAATAATTACTTAATATGACAAATTATTAGTGTTTTGATGGCAAAATAATTGAATGGAAAAATGTTCAATGCGTCATACCTTGGGCGCATTTAGCGTTGATAACAAAGTTGGAAATGTCACGCAACGCAGTAAAGTTCTATCTGTCCTATCGTACCGTACTGTCAGGTGTCAGAATGATATATTGCAGAGATTGCGCCAATCACAGTAATGCTACTCAGAGTTATAAAATTTGACAATCAGCTGTTGTGTTGCGCACGTCACACTTCGTCGAATCACAATAATGAAATAACGCGAATATAGGTATTATTTTTGAAACTATGTAATTAAGTATTCTAAAATTGTGACGGTGTTGTTTGCATAAAAAAATCGCATTGATGCAATCTATGCACTTTTATTTTTGTTACAGTATTTGCTGTTGAAAAGTAAAAGCCTCTAATTGGGAAACTCATCAGTTCTAAATTCAGCTGTTTTGCCAATAAAGGTCGGTATGCAACTCTAGCGAAAAAAAGACTCATATATTTCGTGGATGGAAATACGTTTGAAAATTTCTCTTTCTCTTGTTTCTCGCGAAATATATTTGCGAGACTATTTATTTCGCTTGGAAACCTGTGTTGCCGTGCTTTCGTATTTGCTTAAAAACTTTAGAAATAGGCAGTAGAAAATGGTGTTTTTTTCGTTCGAGGTGCGTACTGCTTCGTAAAAAAAATTTCGCCCATCGTTTTTTTTTTTGCATTTTTGTTATATGGAGTTTTTGGTTTCCGTAAGAGCTGCATACCGACCTTAAGGTAGCCAAGCGTTTGAAAAATGTACTACTAAGCGCAGAAATTAATTTTGTAATTTTAAAAATTCATTTCCTAAAAAAACAATCACTAAAGACAAGCCAACTCCACCTCAAAAGTGTATAAATGTTATATAAATACATATATATATTTTTTTAATAATTATAAAAATATATTATATGTACCTGCCTACTACTTGTACATGTTCGTTGATATAATTAAATTAAATACGTAAAATTTTTATTTATGCTGGCTAACGAACCTTTATTGACTTTATTTTAAATATTGTTAAATTTTGAAAAGCGTAAAATACAAATATCTACATTAAGTGGAAAATGAAAATTGGAAAATATACGTTTTGGAAAAAATAATTAAATTAATTACAAATAAAGAATTATTTGAAATTATGTTTTGTATTGTTGTTCAAAAATTTTCGTTTTTACCTTTTTTCGTAGTTTTGGCATTTAATAATTAATAATTATACATATACATACATAATAATTAATAATTAGGCCTTCGTACTGATTAGGTTTATGCAATATATATTTTTATGTATGTAGTATTTAATATAAGTAAATATATGTAATGTTATACACGCCATTTCAAGCAAAAAACATGTTTTTTTTTTAAATTTTCTAATACAAATTTAACATTCCCATACATGTGCCGCATATAATTGTTTTTGTTTTGTTTTTTTCACTTTATTTGTATTGTTTTAACATTAACTTGCTTATATTTATTGAATTTTTTTCTTGTCTACTTAAATAAATTTTTTGCTAAGCAACAAAAATTTCTTTTCTTTTATTTATTTATTTTTTCAATAAAAATATACAATAGTTGATAAAATAAATAATTTTTTTTTACAGTTTATTCAAATAAAAGTTTTGAAGCGCAAATTAGGAGAACTCAAAAATTATTTTGAAATATATGAAATAAATATAAAACTTGTTAAAACCACTAAATTCATTTATTTGCTTGTCACATTAGTAGGTTTTCTGCACTTTTTTCCACATTTTTCTTTTTTATTTCTGTTTTTTTTTTTGGTTTGTTTGGTAATTACTGCATATTAATTTTTTATTATATTATCATATTTTTTATTTAATATATATATATGTTTTGTTTTAAATAATACAAGTAGTTTTTTTCTGTCTGTTGAAGTTTTCAAACAATGGTTGCTTTGCCTGTTGCTCTTTGGTTTCAATTTTTTGTTTTTTTTTTGTATTTTATTTATATTTTATTTGTATTTTATTTGTATATATTTTGTTCTTGTTGTTGCTGTCACTTCTGTGTTTTTGTTGTTGTTTTTTCATAAATAATTTTAACATAAACAAATACCTTTCATTAAATGTCAAAATTTCAAATTTAATTTGTAAATTATTTATATTATTATTCTCAACTCATTGTTGGTGTGTTAAAGTAGTAAGTAATTTTGTATGAGTCAATTTTCTTTTTTTGGTATATGTTATGTATGTTTTGCTGCATTGCTGAAAGTAGATTTGTCAAAAACGTTCAATTTTTGATATTCATTTGTATTTTCGTATGCGTATAATTGTTGTGACGTGGCAATTTTCGTTTACAAACAAAACAGCTGGTGGAACTGCTCGTCGCACGCTCAACGAACGAAAGTGTGCTAAAAGTTGACGTTTGGGTGGTCAGTTCATGGAATGTGGGGAATATAAAAAGGAAGTTGGGGAAAGTAAAAGTTTTGCTAGAACTTTATGGGAAATTACGAAAAAATAAATTCAAATAAATTTGAATTCGAATTAAAAATAGTTCAAATTGCAAGAAAATAGCGAAAAAGAACAAAAATTAAAAATATAAATAATTAAAAATAAAAATAAAAATAAAATAAAAATAAAAACTTAAAAAAAAAAATTTAAAAAATTAATTTAAAAAAAATTAAAAATAAAGTAAAATAATTCGTAAACAGATAATGAAGAATGTGAAAAAATGACTATTTTAGAATTGAGCAATTTATTGAAAAAAAAAATTGGTTTTTTATACGAATAAGACTATTTAAATTAAAAAAAACATTTTGAACTAAAAAGTAAATAAAACACACATACATACATATATTTCTATGCACATATCATAAATAAATAACAATTCAAAGAAAAAATTAGCATTAAAATTTATTTTAATAGTTTTTTTTTAAATCCAGCATTTCACCACAGCTACCTGCCAAATTCCCACTGCACACAACAAAGTATACACGAAAAATTCGAAAATGAAAAATTACGCTACATTTTACTGCACGCATATGTATGTAGTTATCTGCAAAATTATTCATAGCGCTATTGAGGAGGTTATGTGTGCGGCAGCATGTTTGCCACTAATTGTTGCACATTTTTTAACACCTCGAGCACTTTTTTGCTCACCTTCAACATTGTGTTTTTTTATTTTATTATTATCTCCTTTAAATATTTGTTTTTTTCTAGTGATGATTTAAAGTATTTTTTGTAGTTTTCATTCTTATTATTTTTTATTTTAATTTTTATTTTTTTATAATTTACCTCACCACCTTTTCACCTTTTCACCCTTTTCACCTTTTTCACTTAACTCATTCATATTTGCATTGAAAAGCTTTATACTGCTGCTGCATCATGTTGCTCTTTGTTGTTGCCAACACTGCCATCGTCAGCCAATGATGAGGTGCCAGCAGCTGGCGCTTGTGCCTGTTGCGGTGGTGGTGGTGGCATATATTGTGGATATTGTGGATATTGTGGCTGTGTTTCGCCGCCTATTAATCCTAGTTTATCTGTGTTGTTTGTAGGAAATAGAAATTTGAGAGATTTTTTGTTGTGTTAGTTGCAGTGTACATAGGTTACATACCTACATATGTATATTTGTGAAGCAAATGAAATGTTATCAATATTTAAATGACATTTAATTACAATAATTACATACATACATACATACGTCATGAATGAAAAATTACATACATACATAGAGAAATTAGGTGAATAATGGATATATTATAGTCGAAATGCCTTAATGTACAGGTATGTATGTGTGTATGTATGTAGCTATGCGCCATGTGAGGAATAAATACAGTAAATTTCAGTTAAGATGGCTTAAGACAGCTACTATACTTCGTGAATTACAATGCCTAGAACGATGCGCTCGGCACGGTGATGACATCGTGTTTGGCCAGTATGAACAAAGAATATATTTTCGGCACAACTCTCGGCAAATTCAGCCTACATGACGAAATACTGTCAAATGGCTTGAGGTTGATCGATTTTGCCGTAGTCCGAAATGTGGTTGTCTCTAGTATTGGCCTTCATCAAGTTACTTGGCTCTCTCCAGTCGAAAAAATTGAAACCTGATCGATCATATAGTGATATTTGGACGATATATCTCAGGTTTACTAGACCTAACATCGAATATTATATCTTGTAACGGCAAAGATACGCAACCGCCTTTGTGCTGCAAGTCAACAAACACCAGGAAGGTGCGACGTTGCAATCACAGCAGCTAGCCAAACGGGTTTCTTCTCGACGCAACACTTCTATCATCAGAGAGCACTCGTCAGCAACTCGATATTCGGCAAGGTCAGACGAAAAGCTGATACCATCAGGATTGTCGAACTCAGCAGTGGAGAGAAAATGAACTGCCTACAGTGTAACATCGCGTGAGTTGTGGGAGAGCTATGGGAGAGAGCTGAAGATATCCAGAGTTGAAGAGGGAAGCAGGAGTCATTTATATATATTTGGCGCTTTGTAACTGCTGAAGCGATTTTTGGCCGAATTCCTACTCCAATTTATGGGTTTGCGTTTTGATGTTTCTATGGAGAAACATAGTTTATTCTAAGCTGCCTACGAGCGGCCGATGAATTTTTATGAGGAGCTTATCATTTCAAGTCAGAAATACACTCGGAGGGCTTAACATTCCTTGCCGAGAGGCGACCGCAATTAGGCCTTTCGAATTGTAGTACGCAATTCTAACCACTCGGCTATTGCGGCAATAAGACTCACGTATAACTCAAGGCAGTGATCTAGCGACTGTTGTTCAGGGAATTATGAGTTTATGGAGGGAAAGCTTCTGCAGCCGGCTGCATGCATAAAATAGTGCTCAGCCCAATCCACAATTTGCGAGAATTATCGTAAGATATGTCTCCTCAATATCCTATAAATGGTCAAATTGAGCGTACTGTGTTTAGACTAAAGCCCATCGTCAACGAACTGATATGGCCTTATCAGTATGGCTTCGGAACTGGAAAATCTAGAAGTGGCCAGAAATGCACCATGTGACGAATCTTAGAAAAGACACGTGAAAGATTGGCATACGCCATTTCTATCTTCAGCACAAATAAGAAGAGCTGCCTCTACGACTGAATTTGGCTCCTCGGTAAAACTTACATATACTACGTATAAGTAAACTGACGCTGGATAATACCAGAAGCGCAGTTAAAATTGGGAAGGACCACTGCGAGCCGCTCGTTACCAAACGAGATTTCAAAGAGGGAGACGAAATTATCTATAACTTCAAGTTATGATTTCAACAGTGATGCTGGGCGCCTACTGCGTATGTGACTGCTCTGTTCGGCTCCGCAGCTTGTATTATTTTCTCCAGGGTTAAGTTGAAAAAGTCGTATATTAGACGACAGAGAATCATCCATTGTCAATAGGTGCTACTTTGTTTCCGACAAACCAAAATTAAAGTCTAAAAGTCCCTCATCATTCCTGTCCTACTATGTGGTACGGAGATGCGGACGAAGACAACATATGATGAGTCGGCGTTAGTAGTTTTCGAGAAAAAGGTTTTGCGGACGGCTTATAGATTTTGCATATTGGCAATGGCGAATACCACAGACGCTGGAACGATGATCGAGGAGGAAGCGAAAAACTTCCACTCTGTTGGAAGGATCAGGTGGAGAAGATCTGGCTGCACTTCGTATCGCCAATTAGTACGAAATGGCTAAGAGAGAAACAGCCGTAACTCGGCTATACGCCATCACCAGTAAAAAAGAAGATAGCAATGTGTAAAAAGACTAAACTTTTCGGTTGCTAGGTCAAAATACTATAAATCGGAGTGCAGTGAATATAATTTTAACTGAAATGGTAAAAGTCGTAGGTCATTAGGTACACTTTTCTGCTCTTTTTTTTTGCTAAACTTTTGTCCAAAAGCTTGATCACCACAGCAAATGTATGTTTGTACTGAGATCACTACAGATATGTATGCCGAGTATAAAAGCTATACGCGCTGCACAAATATAATGAAAAGAATTTATGAGCTTCTGACAAGTGAAAGCTTTAGGACTAAGTTTTCGCATACTCATACTCCACGCAATAGAAAGCTCTCAACCAAACTATTATTATCTTAAGACGAATTGAGACTTTTTTGATTTCTATTTATAACAATATGTGTCTCGATATAAATGCATATGGAGAATTATGAAAGCACAAAATTACTTGAGCTTCAATTATTTGAGCTTTCATTAACTGAAAGCTTTTTATTTAGATTTTTTTTTTACACATAGACAATTTCGAAGGAGGCTATGTGTGTTAATGTGTTAATAGTTATAACTGAAAAAAGCTATTACTAGATAATTATTATTGCATGCATGCCAAGTTGGTGAGCAAATGGGTTAGTTAGTGGTTATAGTATGTGAGGTGTGAATTTGGAAATATGGTATTGTTGTTGATGGCGCTGAATGATGTTGATGAAAATGCTAAAACTAATCGAATGAAGCATGAAATTTACGCATAAATCAAATTTAAACTTTTAACGCACACTCAAGCAAATTATGAATACTCAAAATAATGCTGGTTTATAGCTTACAAATTTTGTTTCGTGTTCGTGTTTGAAAAGCGCAATCAACGCAAATGTTTTTTTTTTTATAGTAAATTTGCTATAATTTTTTTTTGTTTCTGTTAATGTTATGATTTTTCGGCAATTATTTTTTTAATTTTTTTTTCGAAATAAATTAAGGAAATTTTGAATTTTTGTGCGGTAATTTTTTAGGCATGCTCTTCCACGGCAGCCTCGCTCTTTTCTTCGTCATTGTTGGTCGGTGTTCTTTGTATGGTATGTTCGGTTGCGTTATCGTCTGCACTTTTTGACTCTGACACTTTGCGTTCGTTTTTGGTTTTGGTTTCGGATTCATGTGTTTGTCTATTATGTTTCGATGGATGAACTTCAGATTGAGCGGATTGATCAGATTGAGTTTCATGCTCATGTGCGATTTCTGATTCGGTTTCGGATGCGTTGTTGTCTTTGTTATGTGATTTAGATGTTTTTGTGTGGTGTTGTTGTTTGCCAATTGCATTATTATTATTGTGATCGGTATGCACGTATTCGGGTTGTGAATGTTGTTGTGCTGATGAGACTGTTTCGTCTACGGCTGTAACGGCTGGTACTACCCATGCTTCTACGAATGCGAAAGAATTTGTGTTTGGAACAAAAAAAAAAAAAACAGAAACAGAAAGATTTTGTGCAAATTTATAATTTTTTATTGTAATTTCTATTAATTATAATTTTTCCAATTTTTAAGTGTAGCGATTTTATGTGTGTTGTATATTTTTTTAAGCTTGTTGGCATGAGTTGTAAGTAAAATTTGTGAGTGATGAGCGTTGAAACATTAAAATAAAAAATAAGAGTAAAAATTAGAAATTTTCTTTTTATTAATAGCACATTTCTTATTAACTAATTCATGGAAAGTAAATATATTTTTTTATCCTCGAGCTTTCATTTCACTACCATTGCTTGTTAGCTGTGTCAAAATATGATTTTTTTAAAGCGCTCTTTAGCATTTCATTAATTATTTTGAAAATTACACCAAATGCTAAGTGAAAATTATTATATTTTTAATTTTACCTTCCGTTGATTATAAATTGGGTTTATATATATGTATATATGTTTATTGGTTTTTTATAAAATAACGTCGTTAAATTATTTTACGTAAAGTTAAGCTTCATCTTTCTCTGCAATTTTCAACAGATAATTGTGAATTAATTTTTTTTTTTGAAAATTAAAATTTTCTGTTGTTTTTGTATGATTTTTTTTATCGCTTAATGTGTATGAGATCTTATGTACCATGAGTATTTTGTAATAAAAATTTTTTTTTGTTCGATAAGTTTCTCAACTTTGCAATCAGCAATAAACTACGGGTTTAGCAGTTGTTCTATTCAAAGCCGTTATCAAAATGGGGAGCAAGACGTTCGAAATATTTGAGAAAAAGTAAAGAAATCAAAAAAATTAACTTAAAAAATTATACTAGCATCAAGCAATATTTAAAAAATTTTAAATTATTCAAGAAAAGTTTTAATTCCTTCCTAAAGGGTGATCCAACTAGAGGTAATTTTTTCAATAGCCTGTTTTTGGCAGATCACGCGTGAGTCGTGTCAAGTTGTCATGTTATTTTTGTTCAGTATTGTTTGGCATTTCATCATGGAAAGACTTACGCCCGAACAACGTTTACAAATCATTCAACTTTATTACGAAAATACACGTTCGGTAAAGAATGTGTTTCACGCGCTTCGCTCAACTTATGGTCAACTTAATCGGCCTACTGAGCGTACTATTCGCAACACCATCACCCATATTGAGATAGATATGTAAAGTCTAAAGTCTATGCGGACAATCTCGCTTCGATTCAGGTCTTGAAGCAAAACATGACGCTTGTCATTCGCCAGTTGCCAGTCGAAATGCTCGAACGAGTCATCGAAAATTGAACTCAATGGATGGACTATCTGAAACGTAGCCTCAGCCAACATTTAAATAAGATAATCTTTAAAAAACAAATGCCAAAGAATGTTCTGTCGAATTATGGCAAAAATTCCCCATTAAATTTCAATTTTCTGTGGTTTTTCTTTGTAAAAGTAGGGAACCTGGAAATGCATCACCCTTTACATATTTATTAAAAGATACTTTATATTCCCCAAAAACTCAGTATAAAAAAATTTAATTATCGATTCTGCGCTTCGCTGACAAACTTTTTGCTAATTTCTAAAAATTTTAAACTAAAAACTATTAAATGATTTGATTTGATTTAGAAAAACCAGAGGCTCACAGTGAGTATTGGCGGAATGCCTGTTATACCTTTGTATCATATCCAGCTAAGGAAAATTGTATGAATAGATCCAAATGGTTTTACTTCATATATACGAGGTCTGTTTAATAGGTGACTTATCTACGAAAGGAAAGACTTAATAAATACTGCAATACATTCAAGTCGTCCAAAAGAGGTCGTCACGCCAGAAATCGTCGATATCATCTGTGGAATAATATTGCACGATCGGAGAATAAAAATACGTGGCTGAGGCTGTAGGAATCTCTACTGAGTGGGTGTATTACATTTTACAGGAATATTTGGAAATGAAAAAGCTATGTTTGCGATGGGTGATGAGTTTGCTCACATACGATCGTAAGTGCAACCGTGTAATCACTTCAAATTAGTGTTTGGTTACCGTTTCGTTACCGTAGATGAAAAATGAAGTCACCACACTTGGCCAGAGACCAAATAACAATCAAGAGAGTGAGATTCGGGTGGGTGAACGTGCACCAAAGAAGGTTAAGGTGGATCTGTCGGCCAATAAGGTCATGACCATAGTTTTTTGGTATGCACGAGCTATCATTCACATCGATTACCTTGAATAGATTAAAACGATTAACGGCGAATATTATTCAGCGCCTTTAGATTGAATCGATATTGATTTGAAGGAAAAAGGACCACATTTGTCAAATAAAAATATGTTATTCCATCAGGACAATGCACGGGTACATACGTGTATGGTCATCATGGCGAAAATTCATAAATTAGGCTACGAACTGTTACCCCATCCAGCATATTCACCTGACCTGAGACTATTTCTTGTTTCGAAATCTGAAGAAATGGCTGGGTGGTAAGAGATTCGAGTCAAATGAAGAGTTCATCACAGAAACAAACTGCTATGATGAATTTTTATGTGTAGTTTTTATTTCATATTAGAAACTCACTCGGAGGGCTTAACATTCCCTGCCGGGAGGAGACCGTAATTAGAAAAATTGTTTGCATATAATTTTTGATGTGGGTTGAACCAGGCTCGAAACCTGGCCATGAGATTGGTGGAAGGCAATGCTAACCACTCGGCTACTGCAACCATGTAGAGCATACCCTTCTCCTCTCATCCAATATATCATGTATTTTTGTGCCCATTGAATGGTTTGCAGTCATAGGTGACCAACTGTATTCAAACGGAGCCTCCCGGATACAGGTTCACCTCTGAAAGTATCGAAGGATTACTGCGGTACAATTTATCCAGCCACAGAAATGTCAGAAATTGGTGAAAATGCGGTACAGCGATAGCGAGTAACCCAGATCAAAGTTTTTGCTGTTATAAAACTCTGTCAAGGCATACAGAGTGCAGCTTTTAAGGATTTAGGGAAGCTCAGTGAAATGTCAGGCCCGAATGCGTAAAGAAAACCCTCGCAGACGAAAGGTGGTATGCAGGTAATGATAGAGAGAAAACAAACTCCTCTTTGCTTGCCAAGAAATCAGCCTTTAAAAGACCTTGCAGAGTAGAACACTGCAAGTGGTTCCAAGAGGCATAGGTCTTCTAAATTATCGAAGTTGATGTCATAAACTGCGACACAGTTCCGTGCGATGAGAAAAAACTCTTATTAAGAAGCTAGCTTAAAGATTGAGTGAAGCTGAGAACGTGAAGAACTCTATAAGTAAAAGGGACGAAATTTAAAGCCAACCGAGGATCAAATAGAAGCAACGATGCACCTCTTTTATACGGCATTAATTATGGAGCAGTAATCAGCACAATGACAATCCTCAAGAAGAGTAAGCCTCAAAACATAGAAGCAGAGGTGTCCTTGAGTAAGTCTGCTGGTGTCGCAACTTTCTCGGAGGAGGCTCCTTCACATCCAAAGGGGGCCTCGAGCAATGGGGATGAAACTACGAAGGCAGTGGAACTCTCAAAATCGACTGTGAGTGAACCAGTGGAGCGTGGCCTATCGGCTGTGGCTGGTGACAAGTCTGCCTCAGAATGTGCCTAGCTCTTTTTAAGACGATCCAGAGCCAAAAGGCCTTTGATTAGGGTGATAAGCAACAAGGTATGTGGATTAAACTCTATAGCCTACTAAGTGGTATCAGCACTTACATGAGGTAGGCCTTCTACTAGACGAAATACAGGAAACAATTAAGGAAACTACCCATCATAACCAGACCTGATCAGAGATCAGTTTTCAGACCACCTTTATATATCCTTTATTCTCACCACGAGATCATTTTTGATCTCCGTATTCAGAAGCCGAAGGTGAACTGAACTAAATTCAAAAAAGTACTGTCAACTTCCTTAAAAAAAAACGCTTCTCACAGGATATGCCTGACTTATCGCTAACTACTCATGAAGTGACCAACTTCAAAACAAAGTCTGTACTGCTGACTGAGCTAGACTCATTTTAAAAAATTGTTTTATCGTTGGACTTTGTTACAAAAGTTTGTAACACTGCTTTTGAGGCATCATGCCCTATTCCGAAAGGAAATCTCAGAGCTTCGGAATAATAGCAGAAAGTTCTGTTATTAAAATAATAACATAATAAAATAAAACGAGTTTATATATTTAAAATAAAAACAAAAACAATAGAGATTTTCTTATATAAAATTAAGTGATTTAAACTAATTTAAATTAATTAAAAAATAAATATTAAATGAAATCTACACGGGAAAGGTTTTCAACTCAACATTAAGTACACCTATGTGAATGCACAAAAAAAAAAAAACGAGGAAATCAAAGCAAAAAAATACAAACAAACATACAAGTAAACCAACGAACTAACAAACAAACAGCACAAACGTGAACAAATTTTGCTTTTTTATCTTTATAAATAACGAATTCTCTAAGGAAAATAACTTTTAACAACTTAATTTCGCACTTTTTACTTGATGAGAGTCACACAAAAGGCACATTCAGAATTTTTTGCTTTCCTTTTACTCATTTTTTTGAAATAACAGTGATTGGAATTTAAAAATAATTTAATTTTTTTCTATTTCTAATTAAGAATTAAAAAATTTCGTAAGTGGTCTGTAATGCAATCTCAATGCGGACATTTCTTCTATATAGATTTTTATTGCGAAATTTACATAATTTTAAATAATATTTCACTAAATAAATTCTATTAGATTTATACAAATTTCTCTTCGAGTTTGGCACAAAAGTCTTTGGTTTCATCCCAAAAATATGCTACTACTAAAAGGCCTGAAACAACCTTAATGTACTATTACACCGATCGAGACTCCTGATTTCTAAATAATAACTATCATCTCAAATGAACGAATCAAAATATTACTTTTATATTAATTATCAACAGACCTATTTGAATATAAAAGCATGTTATGCTGCATTTAGGGTCTTTCATTAACCCTCCAGCACCTGATCTTTGTTGCGATTGTTGAGGTAATAATTTTCTAAGCGGACTCTTAACGATGAGCATTCCAAGCAACATCAACAGCAGCGTTGTATACGATTTTTAATATGTCTCGGGCGCAAGACAACATCTCTAGTCCACTAAATTTCAAGATATACGATTTTCATAGAGGCAGACGGATGGAGCAAAGGGCTTAAGTTTGTAGACAAAGCACTGTATATCTTTGAAGAAGGTCCTAAAGCGAACAAGCTGGTCGTGAGCTGCAGTTTATTACGCCAAACCAAAGATCTAAAGGACATTCAAGCTGCCAAACCACTGCGGTATCGTTCAATCCAATATATTTGGTTCAAAAATGGCGGCAGAGCGGCAAAGATAAGACATATTTACATATATACCGAAATAGCTCAAATGCAATCTGAAAACTGACAGAGCAATAAAGAGATCACTTTAATTGGTTACCATATCCTATATCGAAGGTAGTGGGATAGATAATAAACCCTACTGGTTAAGGTGTGTTTCTGGAATTACCCGTCGTAAGAGGCACCTAAAATCTAATAGTTGCCGCGAATCCAGTTGGATCTTTATACCGAAACGAACCGGAAAACACCTTGTGGAATTTATTGTGGTTAAAACAACAAATAATTTGGTAAAGATGTCATCTTTTCAGCACAGGATGTCATTATTATTGACTCACGCCCAGGGAAATGAAGAGTTCACTACAAGTGCCAACAGGCTCGGGAAACGACCACAGGATAGCAAAATAGCGAAAAATATGTGCAAACCATATGCTTGACGTGAAGCTTATTATGTTCTGACTAGTGATGAAGAGCTCAGAATGCAAGCTGATGTCGGAAATATTAACTAAATAATCTGTTGGCAACGCATGCCTTCACATTAGGTCTGACTGAGGATAAAAAATTAAAAAAATTAATGAAATACAAGAATCATGATCAGAGAGAGAATAAGCTGCAGCAGCTACAGCCATCAATCGAAAAAAGACCAAAATAATTGCTCCAATATGCTGAGAGAAAAGCAATGTTCTATAAACTGGAGACACAACAGATTAGACTGAGACTATCCAAGGGATCAACCAGTTCAACATAACCATACATTACCCTGCAAACAATTGTGCGACTAATCTCTAGAGAGAGAGTAATCAGCTACTCGACTTGCACCTGCACTCTGAGAGCTTTCATCAGCAGCTCGATATAAGGGAACTGTGGAACGAAATAGTAAACTCCTTACGTACCGCTGCTTCGAGAGCAATTGGTTTACAATAATGCCAGAAAAACAGCTGATACGATGAGAAATTTCGAACTGCAGTGGAGAGAAAGCAGACTGCCTGCCTTACAACTTTACGATCCAATACAACTTGTGCGTGGTGGGAGAGATATGGAGAGCTGAAGAGGGAAGCGAAACGCATTTGCAGACGAAAAGAGAAAGAGGCCGAAAAGCATGAGTAAGAAGAGCTTAAGAAGCTGACCGACAGGAGTAATGGTCGAAAATTCTATTAGAAATGGCGACAGATGTCCAGAGCATATTTAGGGTATGAAGGGAACACTTCTCAAACCTGCTTTATGGCAGTGAAAGTAAAAACCCCGGAGATGGCGTACCTGAAACCCCAATCGATGACGATGGTATAGACATTCCATCGCTCGATTATGATAAATTTCGACTAGCGATTGCCCGTTATAAAAATAACAAAGCGGTGGGAGCCGATGGCTTACCAGTAGAGCTGATCAATTACGGTGGCGAAGCACTGTTCCTTTGCAGAAGTTGGTCGGACGAAAGCATGCCTGACGAATGGAACTTAAGTGTGCTCGCGCAATCCAAAAAAAGGAGCCCCCTTCCATCTGCGGCAATTACTGTGGGATAAATCTTCGCATATAAGGTTTTATCTAGCGTATAATGTGAAAGTTTAAAGCCCACCGTCAAGAAATTGATCGGCCCTTATCAGTGTGATTTAGACCTTTAGACCTGGTAAATCCACCAATGACCAAATATTCACCGTCCGCCAAGTCTTGGAGAAGACCAGAAAGAATCGATACACATCTCTCTTTCATCGATTTTAAAGTTGCCTTCGATAGCACGATAAGGAACTGCTTTTGCGCCGCTATGTCTGAATTTGATATCCCCACAAAACTCATATGACTAAGTAAACTGAGCCTGGATAATACCAGAAGTGCAGTCAGAATTGGAAAGGACCTCTCCGAGCGTTCGATACCAAACGAGGCTTCAGACAGGGCGACTTTTTATCGTGTGATTTCTTCAATTTGATGCTGGAGAAAATAATAAGAGCTGCAGAGCTAAATACTTGTAGACCAGAATATTCTAGAAGAGTTTACAATTGTTGGAGTATGCCGATGATATTGATATGATTAGTCTTAACAACCGCACCGTAAGTTCTGCTGTCTCCAGACTGGATAAGGAAGGGAGGCGAAAGGTTCTGATCGTGCATAATTTCGTCTATCTAGGAACCAGAATTAACAAAATCAACAATGTTAGCCTTGAAATCCAACGCAAAAATACTCTTGCCAACAGATGCTACTTTGGGCTGAGTAGTCAATTGAAAAGTAAAGTCCTTTCTCTCAGAAGCCTGGACGATGTCGACAGCCGATGAGTCGGCTTTAGGAGTTTTCGAGAGTAAAGTTTTGCGGAAAATTTATGGTCCTTTGCGCGTTGGCAACGGCGAGCAGAGAATCAAGAGACAGTGGCTACGCTGGCTAGGGCATGCCGTGCGTATGGATGAAAACGCTGCAGCTTTGAAAGTATTCGATGGAGTACTAGATGATGGAGTACTAGCTGAAGCAGAGGACTAGCTGAAGCAGAGGAAGAGGAAGACTTCCACTCCGTTGGAAAAAACAGCTGGAGGGTGACCTGGATTTACTTGGTATTTCCAACTGCCGCCAAGCACAAAGAGAAGGAACGAGTAGCGCGCTTCTGTTGATGCGGCTCTAATCGGTATAAGCAGTGCTAACCCAATGCCTCTGCTGTCCTATTTCAATTTATAATTTCTATTCGCAGGTGTTATTTAGAGTGTGGACTAATTAATAAAATTTTAATTTTGTAAAGAATGGATAGAAAAAAATTGATTTTATATAATTTTCTCCGTAAGTAATGCAATAGCAAGCGCATTTTGAGTGGACTTCAAGATGAAATTATTAAATATTTAATAAAAATTTATTTTAAAAGTACCGTTTATCGAGATCTTATCGATTTTTCGTCAAATCGCTACCTTCTCGATGAAGTTTTTATAAAAAATTTTTTTTTTTAAAAAACGCATTTAATTTTTTAGTAAAATTTTTCATTACAAAAATAAATAAAAATTCTGAATGTGAATTTTGAGTGTATCAAGTACAAGAAAAGCTGAGTACTAACTTCGAAATACTGCCATTTTTTTGCCTACTTTGTGTACTAAAAATGTACAAAAAACAACACAAACAACACAATTTAACTTTCTAACTACAAATTACTGAAGCTTTTGTCGTTGTCTGCTTGCCAAAAATATGTATGTAAGCATACAAAGAAATTTTGAAATTGATATCGAACCTGGTGCGCCCCAGCCAATTGAGGATTTCATAGTATGAGATTGCACTGTGATACTGATTTCGGATGTGATTAATGGAGTTTTGATGATACTTTTTTGTAATTTTTCTTTGTAATTTTTTTTTAAATATTTTTTGTTTTTAAATATATTTTTTTTGTAATTTTTCTTTTAATATTTTTTAGATATTTTTTTTTAATTTTTGCTTTCTGTTTATGCGCTGTGATGATAAATTTAATTGACATTTTTTTTTTCTTTACGATAATTTGCGTTAAATTTTTTTGCTCCAATTAGCTGTTGCACTGCCTATGATGATGGCTGTCTTTGATGGGTGCTGGGTTGCTTAAACTACTTTTATAGCGCATTTTTTTCTATCATATCCAATTTGTTTATAAGTATATAATACTATGTAGTGGATAGGTTCTTTTTTTTATGGTAATTATACATATGTACAACTTTGAAATTTCGTTTTCGCTTATATTTTGTGGGTTTTAATAAATTTCTTAATTTTTTTTATTTCTCTCTCAATAATACTCTCTAGCTTTCTACATAAAATTACCTACAAAAGTAAAATGAAAATTAATATACATATATTTATAAATATATAATAGAGCTACAGATACCCGGGTATCGAGCATTGCGAGCAACTCGCTCATTGCTCAACTGCGCAGCAGAACAAAAAAATTTTAATTTTGTTTGTCAAAATTCCTTTGGCGTTTCAATGAATTTTACACTTTGCATAAATAAATTTAAAATGATTAAAAAAAAGTTTTGACAAAAAAGTCAAAGTGTTTGTCAAAATACTAGAAATGCTCGTGCTCGTACTCGGCTCGAAAAATTTTCAAGTAATGAGCAATGAGCTGTTGTGCGAGTGCTCGTTGCTCAAATGCTCGCATAGCTCGAAAATGTTTGAGCACAATCTGGAACTCTAATATATATGTAGAAATAATATAAAAAATTAAAATTTGATGTTGAATATTATGAAAGAAATGTTTTGTGTTTGTGTGTGTGAGAAATTAAAATATTTGTTGTTTTTTTTTACGCTAGTATATTAGAGAAAAATATGATTGTTAAACTATTTTACTAAAATTATTTAATTTTTTATAAAATTCAAAACTGTGCTGTAAAAAAAAATTTATTTCAATCAAAAGTGCTTTTCTTTAAACACATACTGCTGTGCATTATAAACTAATATTTTTTTTATATCTATTTGTTTGACTATCAAAAAAAAAGTTGAAATTTTAAGTAAAGTAGTAAAGGTCGGTATGCACCCCCAGCGAAAAAAAAACTCATATATTGCGTGGATGGAAAAATGTAGTGGGCACCGAAAAATTTGACAGATATTTTTCTATTGTGAGCAGCCCTTTTACATAGGAAGAAGATATGAAAACGTAAATAAATAAAACCAAAAGCATGAGTAGAGCGCGGTAAATATTTGTCGCCGATTTTATATACTAACGTTTTCCATGACTAAAAACAAAAAAAAAAAATGTGTAGAAATTGATGAAAAACTAAAAATATTACATAAATTGCTTAATAAGCTTGCTTTAATACGCTTGAAAACTAGTCTTCTTCTTGTTTGTCGCGAAATATATTTGCGAGACTATTTATTTCGCTTGGAAACCTGTGTTGCCGTGCTTTCGTATTTGCTTAAAAACATTAAAAATTAGCAGAAAAAAAAATTTTCGCTCATCGTTTTTTTTTTTGCACTTTTTTATATGGAATTTTTGGTTTTCGTTAGAGCTGCATACTGAACTTAAAGTGGTAAGTTGTGCAAAAATTGAATTTCAAACATTTCAAGAGGCACTATTAAAATTGATTATTTTATAAGTATGTATAAGTGTATGCCACTTTTAAGTAGTTTACGTGTTGAAATATTAAAAATATTTTTAATAAAAATATAATAATATTTTTAATAAAAATACTATAATATTTTTATAAAATATATATAATTAATATTTTTAATAAAAAATATTTTTTTTCTCAAAATTTCCCAACACTTATTTTTCAGTAAATTATTTTCAATTTTTCTCCACTTACTTGCAATAATGCCCACAATAACCAGTCCAATAACGCCCATAATAATCATCATCTATGCATGAACATACAAATGTTTATTAAATTTTCTTCTTCTTTTTTTTTTTTTAAATAATATGAAATTATTTCATACCTTCAAATTTTGCAACCAAAATTTTCGTTTTAGTTTACCAGCTTGTTGCTCAAATTGCGAAGCACCCTGCTGTAAGGCATCAGCTCGATCATCCAATTCCGATAGCTTCTGATCTCTCTCAAGCACCTTCTCTACATTTGTTCGCATAATATCGACAACCTGTGGAGATACATATGTACATATATGGTAGTTAGAAGAAGAGCGAAGGCAGAATGAATAGAGTGTGTGGAAGAAGCTTATTTTACTGTGAGCCGGAAATGCCAAATACGAGTGTAACGTGTGATCCCTTTCGAGGTTCCCAACTGTGTTCTTCGCTTGCTCAACAATATCAAAACTATTTTATTACTCATTTCATTATAATATGACAGCATAATGACTTAGAACTACAGGGTTGCCATATAACATATATAACACCAACTTTTTTAAAGAAAAAAAAATAGAAAATTCAAATTTAATGGGGAATGTTTATCATTCGAAAGAACATTCTTTGGCATTTATTTTTTGAAGATTATCTCTTGCAAATGTTGGCCACGACTAGTCTCAGTTGGTCCATCCGTTGAGTCCAATTTTCGATTCGAGGAAACGCGCGAAGTTTCGTTCCAAGGATTGAATGGAAGCGGATTTGACCGCATAGACTTGCTTTACACATCCCCACAGGAAAAAGTCTAACGGTGTAATATCACATGATCTTGGTGGCCAATCGACCGGCCCAACACGTGAAATTATCAGCTCACCCAAGTGTTCTCTAAATAAATCCATTGATTGGCGCCGTCTTGTTGAAACCAGATGTCGCGAAGATCAAGAGCTTCAATTTCAGGTATCAAATAGTCGGTTATAATGGCGGGCTAACGGTCGCCATTGACGGTTACGTTCTCAACGGCATCATTTTTGAAGAAATATGCACCGATGATTCCACCGGCCCACAAACTACACCAACCCGTTTTTGTTTCTGGATCAAATGGCAGCACTTGAATCTCTTCAGGTTGCTCTTCGTCCCAAATACGGCAATTTTGCTTGTTTACATACCCATGGAGCCAGAAATGGGCCTCATCGCTTAACAAAATTCGGCTCGAAAACGTCTGATCTTCTTTGAACTTTTCAAGAGCCCATAGAGCGAAGCGATGTCGCTTGGGAAGGTCGTGCGGCTTCAGTTCTTGCACAAGCTGTATTTTGTACGCTTTCAATTTAAGATCTAGATGTAAAATGCACCAATTCGTTCCATACGTCAGTTCGAGTTGCTGCGAACGGCTCCGAATCGACTCTTCATGGTCTTCGTGTACAATCTCAGCTACTGTCGCTACATTTTCTTCAATGCGTGCTGGACATGGTCTATTCGGTCGAATATTATCCTGTAATGAATGCTGGGTCTCAAGATGGGCGATGGTGTTGCGAATAGTAAGTTGAACGAAACGCGCGAAACACATTCTTTACAGAACGTGAATTTTCTTCATTAAGTTTAAAGATTTTTAAACGTTGTTCAAGCGTCAGTCTTTCAATGATTAAATGCCAAGCCATACTGAACAAAAACAACGTGACAGCTTGATACGACGCATGCGTGATCTGTCAAAATAAAGCTATTAAAAAAAGCACCCCTCTACTTGGATCACCCTTTATAATGAACGGGATAGACCGATAACTGAAGCATGCTTTAGAGTACATTAATCGAATGTTCGTTATCGATAATAATTCGTACTGAATTTTACAGACACCTATGTAGGCAATTGATGGCTGTAAAAAGGCGTAGGACCTTTAATTTTACAATGTAGTGTTTGAATCCGAAGGATTTCGAAAAAGATCGTGGTTAAATTTAGCGAAAATTGTTGCATTAAATACGAGTATATCGTATCTACTCAAGAAACAAAGTTTCACATTTCAATAATAAATATTTTAACAAAAATCCTGACTCATTCCGTATATTACAAATAATTCTGGACTCACCTCATCGACTTGTGCCTGCGTTTGTTGTAACCGTTTTTGTGCTGCAATCTGTTGAGGATTGCGTGGTCCACCAACAATCTCACCATCGCCACCCTCACCTGCGGCATCAGCAGCTGGTGGTGCATCGGCAGCTGGTGCTGGTTCCGCCCTATGAAATTGAAATGAAAAACAAATAATAATGATATTTTTTATAATATTTATATTATAATTGAATAAAATAAAATATTTTAACAAAAATAAAATTTTAATCATAATAATAAATAGTTAAAAATTTTAAATTATAAACAACAACAACAAAAAATTTAATAATAAATTCATAATAATTCAAAACAAAATAATTCCATTTTATTTTTTTACTAAATAAATAATTATAATGTGCTTTGAAAATATTCTAACCTCAAAATTATCAAAAATCATCTACTTAATACTTCTACTCCTTTATGTTTTATGTTTTATTTTTACTTTTACTTTTTCAAGCCTTTTAGCGATAATCGACATTGTTATTTTTTTATTAAATTCATATTTACTTACTCCTTCTTTTTGTCTTTCTTGCCCATTTTGTTTTAAAGTTTTAAATTTTTTTGACTTATCGATAAGCTTGAAATTAAAATTAAAATAATTTGTAAAATAAACATTGCCTTGTGAAAGTGTTTTCAATTTATCGTTTCAGTGTGATGTTATCGATAATAAGTATAGATCAATAGTTCTTTTGCTATCTTTACTTTTTCAACAAGATTTTATATTTTATGGAGAGCACACTTCTCCAGCTGTGAAACTGAAACATTAGGAGGTGGCGAATCCGAAATGTCAATCGATGACAATGGAGTAGATGTCCCACTACCTGACTGTGATGAAGTTTGGCGAATAGAAATGTTATGCCTTGAGAATAACAAAGCGACTATGCCGCTGGTTTACCAGCTAAGCTATTCAAATATACGGACGAAGAACTGACAAGGTGCATGCATCAGCTTCTTTGCAGAACATGATCGGCTGGAACATAAGTGTGCACTGCTCAATCCATAAAAAAGACGATTCCACCGTGGGATAAGCCACCTAAATATACGTCTTATCTAGCGTATTGTGTGAAATACTAAAGACCAAGGTAAACAAACTGTTTGGACCTTATCAATTCGGCCTTCTATCTATCTATATTTGGCGCTTTGTAACCGCTGAAGCGATTTTTGGCCGAGCTCCTCCTCCAGTTTGTGGTTTTGCGTCTTGATGTTTTCACCAACAAATGGAGGGACCTACAGTTTATTCTGAGCCGTCTCCGAACAGCTTTTGGATTTTTATGAGGAACCTTTTTTTATGTGATGTCAGAAATACACTTGAAGGGCTTGACATTCCCTGCCGAGGGGCGACCGCAATCAGAAAAATTAATTTTCTATAATTCTGGATGTTGGTCGAACCTGGGCTCGAACCAGGGCCTTACGAATGTACAGTACGCAATGCTAACCATTCAGCTATCGCGACCGCCAATTTGGTAAATTGCCCTTAGACCTGTTAAATCTCCATTGGAACCGTGAGAAAAGGTGCCCACTAGATCATACAAGAAGTGCAGTCAAAAGTGGGAAGCACCTCTCCGAACCGTTAGGTACCAAACCAGATTTCAGACAGGTTGACTCTCTGTCGTGTAACTTTTTTAACTTATTGCTGGAGGAAATAATAAAAGCTTCAGAGCTAAATAGACAATGTACCGTAAGGCGTATGCCTTAACAATGATAAAAAATATCCATCCATACATCAAACAAGCAGGCTTTGACGTCACTGTGAACAGTCTTAACTTCGAAGTTGTAGATAATTTCGTCTAACTTAGTAGTATAAAGTAGAACGTAGAACGCAGAAACACTCTTGTCATTATGTATTACTTTAGGCTGACCAGGCAATTGAAAAGTAAAATCCTCTCGCGACGAACTAAAACTAAACTCATCTTTCTCGTTCTCTTATATGGGGTGGAAGCGTGGAGGATGTCGACATCTGATGAATTGGCTTTAGGCGTTTGCGAGAGAAAAGTTTTGCGGAAGGTTTACTTAAATTGCACAAAAATGTTGGAAGCTGCAAGTATCACAGACAATGAAACGATGGCCTGTATGAGATATACGGTGACACTAAAGGAAAGAGGCTATGCTGGCTTGGTCATATTATTCAGATGAATGAAAGCTCCCACCTTTGAAAGAAATCGACTTAGTTCAGAGGGGAAAGGAAGGTCTGCGCTCTCTTTGTTCTAAATGGTGATCCAAGTAAAGGTCCTTTTTTCAATAGCCTTTTTTGGCAGATCACGCGCGAGTCCTGTCAAGCTTTCATGCTATTTTTGTTCAGTATTGTTTTGCATTTCATCATGGAAAGACTTACGCTTGAACAAAGTTTACAATTATTCAAGTTTGTTATGAAACTTCACGTTCTGTGCGCGCTACACTCAACTTATGATCATTATAATCGGCCGTAGCTGAGAGTGTACACGAAGACCGTGGAGAACCGATTCGGCGCCGTTCGCAGCAACTCAGACCGGCGTATTTTACATCGAGATCTTAAATTGAAAGTGTACAAAATACAGCTTGCGCAAGAACTGAAGCCGTTTGACCTTCCCAAGCGACATAGCTTCGTTTTATGGGCTCTTGAAAAGTTCCAAGAAGATCCGACCTACCTGAGCCAAATTTTGTTCAGCGATGCGGCCGATTTCTGGCTCCATGGGTATGTAAACAAACAAAATTGCCACATTTGAGACGAAGAGCAATCTGAAGTAATTCAAGAGCTACCATTTCATCTAGAAAAACAACGGTTTGGTAACCGTCAATCGCGACCGTTATCGCGCTATGGTAATCGACTATTTGATACCTGAAATTGAAGCTCGTGATCTCCACGACATTTGGTTTCAACAAGACGGCGCCACTTCCCACACATCGCACCAATCAAAGGATTTATTGAGAGAACACTTCAGTGAGCAGATAATTTCACTTTTTGGGTCAGTCGATTGGCCACAAAGATCGTGTGATATCACACCGTTAGACTTGTTCCTGTGGGGATATGTAAAGTCTAAGCTCTATGCGGACAATCCCACTTCGATTCAGGCCTTGCAGTAAAACATCACGCATGTCATTCGCCAGTTATCAGTCGAAATGCTCGAACGAGTCATCGAAAATTGGACTCAACGGATGGATCATCTGAGATGTAGACGTGGCCAGCATTTGAAGAAGATAATCTTCAAAAAATAAATGCCAAAGAATGCTTTTCGAATGAGCACTAGGAACTACTAAGGCTACCTATGGCTACACTTGAAAGGTAACCCAATGAACCTCCAACCAGTACTAGAATGTAAATTTTAGCAAATTTGACGACTTGAACCTTCGGGAATATGGAATGGTGGAACGCTAGCGAAACTTACGACACCGGAATGAACGAATAAAAAATCTATGTCCTCTCAGGTAAGGTCTAAAAATAAAGATTTTTATCCTTTTTTACAAAAAAAAAAAAAAATTATAGAAGAAATCTCCAACGGCTGAAATCGACGCCAATTGAATTGCAATTCACAATACCTTTCCAATTCATATACATATGTATGTACATACATATTTAAATTGCACAAATCAATAATGTATATAACGCTGGCTGCCAATTTTTCGCGATAATAATAAAAAAGTAGTTCCGAAAAAAAGTGAAGGAATAATCCAGCTTGTGCCAAATCATCAGAAAATTATTTCCCTCAGTAACACCACAATTACAGGCGACGACATTTCAATAGCCTTACCAATTCCCACTCCTCCAACAACAATAAACCAACTAAATTCATTACTGCATGTAGCGCAATATTGGCAGCTGTAACGTGACACATAATTATTAATTAATAATCAAAAAAAAAAAAAAAAAAAAAACAGTATCTTGGGGTTTAACAATTGATTGTGTCAGTATGTATGTATGCATGCCAGTATTTATAGCATTGCGTTAACGGAATTTCCTTTGCCGGTTGAAAAAAAAACATCAACGCGGATACAATTACAATGGGTTAGTAACACTGGTTCAGAGTGGTGGTAGAAAAAATTGAGTTTAATTCGATTTTTAATCTTCAGCGACAATCAATAATCGAAAATGCAATTTGATATTTATTTTCGTGAATTATGTGGTCCTGTCTAAACTTCTTTTTTATTAAGCAGAGAATTTTATTGTTTTAAATATATTAGGCGGTGCTCAATATTATTTAATTAAATATGAAAAAAAGCAACCCTGCTACCTTCAACGTAACTACTGACGGCTTAGAGCGAAATACAATATATTATTCTATTAAATCGCGTTGAATGTTTTATTTATTATCAAAGAATTTTGAAAATGTAAATAGCAGTGCCGTTTTTCTCGAAAAACATTTTTTTTTTGATAGCAACCATCTTTAAGAAACAATCACAGTGACATTATTTATGTACATACTAAAAGGTGATCCAAGTAGAGGTATTTTTTCAATAGCCTTTTTTTGACAGATCACACGTGAGTTGTGTCAAGCTGTCATGTTATTTTTATTCAGTAATCTTTGGCATTACATGGTGGAAAGACTTACGCCTGAACAACGTTTACAAATCATTCAAATTTATTACGAAAATTCACGTTCACGTTGCGCTTCGCTCAACTTATGATCAACATAATCGGCCTACTCGCTTCGCTCTATCGGCTCTTGAAAAGTACCAAGAAGATTCGACGTTTTCGTGCCAAATTTCCGGCTCAATGCAATGGGTATGCAAACAAACAAAATTTCCACATTTGAGATGAAGAGCAACCTGTAGAGATTCAAGAGCTCCAATTTCATCCAGAAAAAAAAGTTTGGTGTGGTTTGTGGGCCGGTGATCGTTTGATGATTGAAATTGAAGCTCGTGATCTCCGCGACGGAGACGGTGCCACTTCCCACACATCGCATCATTCAATGGATTTATTGGAGATTGGCCACCAATATCGTGAGATATCACACCGTTAGACTTTTTCCTGTGGGTATATATAAAGTCTAAAGTCTATGCGGACAATTCCGCTTCGACTCAGGCCTTGGAGCAAAACATCATGCGTGTCATTAACCAGTCACCAGTCGAAATGCTCGAAGGAATAATCGAAAATTGGATTCAACGGATGGACCATCTGAGACGTAGCCGCGGCCAAAATTTGAAATTTTCAAAAAATAAATGCCAAAGAATGTTTTTTCGAATGATAGTAAACATTCCCCATTAAATTTGAATTTTCTGTGTTTTTTATTTAAAAAAAGTAGGGAGCCCCGAAATAGATCACCCGTTAAATAAACGTCATCTGATGAAATGGAAAAAAATGATGACGATGGCAAAAAAAAGTTTATTTAAAATTTTCTCTAAAATTAGCTCCTAAAGATGATTAAAGACTTGCGCAGCTCATCAGTCAAATTTGTTTTTGTCAAATTTTCGATGTTTAAGCGCTTCAATTGAGGGTGACATTTAACGCCGAGGAGCGCACTCAATTAGAAAAACTGATTTTCTATAATTTTGTGAGTACGGTCAGGATTCGAACCGATGTAAATGAAGGATGTCTCGTTTTAATTTTCAATAACATCGATAACAGTACAAAATTTCTATGTATTTCATGTCTCACCCGTAATGCATCCCTATTGCCCCTAATAGTAGGCAACATTTTTTTTTTTACAAAAAAAGGTATTTAGCGTCTAGAAAAGATATATTTGAACTTGTATTTCTTGGAGGAAAATCAAATAGTTATGATCAGATATGATATACGTTAATCAGAATAACGAGCTGAGTGGATTTATCCATGTTGGTCTGCCTGCTTCAACTAAAACTAGTCTCTCAGATTTTAATATATTTGAACGAAATTTAGTGTGAGGATGATTTTTGCGAAGTATTGATCATTTCAGAATGGTCGACTATCTCATATAACTGAAAATCATCGAAATCAAATTTTGCTTTTTGCAATAAATTTGATGTGTTTAGGAAAGGTATAAGGCCATCAGCATGGCTGATCACAACAATTCTTGCTTGTTTTTGTTCAAAAGAGTGGCAGAATTCGATTTTTACTCTTTAAGATTAAGTACTTTCTTTCTTTGTTAATTTACCATTTTTAAATAAATTTTTTCCTTAAGTTGTAGTCTACTTTTGGGAGTATATACCCATTATTTGAGCGAACAAACTAATACCATTTTGAACCTTGAACGCTATTTTTTAATACCGATAAGAAATCTAAAGGCAAGCTGTTAACGCCAGCATATAAAATAAAAACTGCAACGCTTGTATGTGTGTATGTGATTATGAGAGGTTATCGATATCTTTCAACGACCCACCGTTGGCCGTCAACCATCTTGTTTTATTTTTGCCTTTTGCTTTTGTATCACAATTGATTGTTATGATTGTTATGTTAGACATCACCATAGCTAAAAATCTTTGCATTTTTGTAATAAAAATCACACACTAATTAGAATAAAATGTAAATAAATGCAAAAAAAAAAAAGTGCAAAATGACACACATACCAAGTGAATGAAAGAAAATAAAAAATTAATAATAAATTGTAAAATCAATAATGACAGCTACTTACATTTTCCTCGCTTTGTTTCGCTACGGCGACTGCGACTGTGACTGCTGGTCTAAAAGCACTGAGCACTGAGAGAAATTTAATATTAGTTACTGCTGCTGCTGCTGCTGCTACTGTTCCTGCTACTGCTACTGCTGTTGGTGTCGCTGTTACCGATTTTGGCTGCTGTGCTGCGTGTAGAGACGAGTGGGCGATAGGGTGCGGCAGGTAGACTATAGATAGCACACAATCTTGCTATTCTGTCTACAAAAAACAAAAAAACAAAAAACACTTTAAGATACTCGGTATCCTCGCAACGACTGACAGGCAACTGTAATGCGAGAGAGTTAATGCAGAGAAGGAGAACATAAGGAAGAAAAGTTCAAAACATTGAATAATAATATTGGCTGACAGTTTGACGTTTCTTACTCACCACGCACAAATACTCGCGCACACTAGCACACAGAGCACAGGGTTGACGTGTGGGTGACGGGCGAGCGAGTTTCTGTTGTGTGTTTTTATGCTCTCTTTGTTTGCTTTATTTTCCTTTTAAGCAACGTATGTGTTGTGAATTCGCATGTATGTGTTTTTGTTTTCGAAATTATATAGCTGTTGGCAATCGAAGTTCGAAATTTTAGTGGAGATTACGCGTTATATTTTTTTCGTCGCCTGTCTGACTTTTCTACGCTGAATGACACGCAAAATTTCCACTCGTATGTGTCCTCTGTGTATTTTTTTCTATTTTTTTTTTGTAGGCTTTTCTTCTAGCTGGATAATGCAAGTAATTTAACGCTTGATATTTGACACTAATTTTTATTTAGGGGAAATAAAATAATAATAAAATTGAGATTTTAATTTTTTTTTTGTAATAATTTTTTTTAATTAAAAGAAAAATTTTTTTAAATTTGTTTTATACTGTTTAAGTAAGAGTTAGCTGCAAAATTTTTATGTTTAATTCTTTATTTATAATAAAAAAATTTCTTTAACACTTTTTTCAAACAAATTTATATGTAATTCAGTTCGTTTTTTTACAATTTTCCATAAAACTTGCTGGCCGAAAAAATCAATGAAAATTTTCACTTCATTACGCTAGTGTGACACATGTATTACCACTTCAATATTTTTTCTCAATCTTAGAGCCAAGTGAAATTTTTAATATCACACCAGAAACCCAACAAATGCCTAAACTCTTATTATTTTTCAAAAAATTTTCAAATATTCAAATTTTTTTTTACACTTTTCTTAATAATTGAAATAAATTTCTTTGTTTAATTTGCTGCATTAAATCGACACATTTTCACTTACGGTAAATTTTTAACCAACTGCGAAAATTTTTTCCATTGCTCGTTTGCACAGCTACTCGTCTCACTGGTATAATGAATATTCGAAACCAATACGAAATGTGTTGGAATTTTCAATAGTTGTGTGCGTGTGTGTGTGTATCCTTTATACCAACCAGCGGAAGTGAGACCGCAAATTACGCATTCACACATTTCGTCAGATATTCACTTCTCTCTTTCACTTCCGCTTTGCGCAAACTCAATGCGAACGCATCCTGGAGACTATTGGAGACTTGGAGTATCGTCCGTCCATTGGAAATGCAATACATGCATAATACCGTCTTGTTGTTGTTGATGCTCATGAATGAAATTGCGTTTTGCAATTGAAAAGCGAATGAAAAAAAAGGAGGAATTTGAATTCAAAGTGTGACATCCGAGAAATCTATTTTTAGCTAACGGCAAGTTATTTAAAGTAGACACAGGACACGTATGTTACATATACATATGTATATGAATAGGAATTTATATGAGGCAGTAGATGAAGCGTGCAAATTATTTTAGTATTATTATTTATTCAATTCAAATTTGTATTAGTTTGGCCCACAGCTCGCTTATTAGAGGAATTGAAGCTAGCCTTTGTGGGATTTCTCTTTGTGAGATTTCTTTTCCATTGTCCTGTCGTTTGAAAAATCGAATATAGAATGATAAATATATTTGAGAAATTCTCCTTCGAGGCTGTTTTAGCCTTTTCATTGGAGCTGGATTCTGCGTAGCGGGTCCCAAGCCCAGCGTATAACATTGCTACGCGAGTAGATTTAGATTTTGGACCCATTTATAAAGGGTGATACAAGTGGAGATACTTTTTTATAATAGCCTTTTTTTGACAGATCACGCGTGAGTCATGCCAGGCTATCATGTCAACATAATCGGCCCATTGAGCATACTATTCGCAACACCATCACCAATCTTGTACGTGCAGCATGCAGTGAAGAAAATATAGCGGTCGTAACTGAGAGTGTACATAGAGACCGTGGAGAATGGATTCGGTGCCGTTCGTAGCAGGTCGGACTGATGCCTGTAACGACTTGGCCCATTTTACGTCCAGATCTTAAATTGAAAGCGTACAAAATGCAGCTTGTGAAAGAACTGAAGCCGCTCGACCTTCCCAAGCGACATCGCTTCGCTCTATGGGCTCTTGAAAAGCTCCAAGAAGATCCGACGTTTTCGAGCCAAATTTTGTTCAGCGATTTCTGGCTCAATGGGTATGTAAACAAGCAAAATTGCCGCACTTGGGACGAAGAGAAGTCTGAAGAGATTTAAGAGCTGCCATTTCATCCAGAAAAATCAACGGTTTAGTGTGGTTTGTGAGCCGGCGAAATCATAGGTCCATATTTCTTCAAACACGATACCGGTGAGAACGAACATAACCGTCAATGGCGACAGTTATCGCGCCATGATAACCGACCATTTGATGCCAGAAATCGTAGCTCGTGATCTCCACGACATTTGGTTTCAACAAGACGGCGGCACTTTTCACACATCGCATCAATCAATGGATCTATGGAGATAAAACTTCGGTGAGCAGATAATTTCACGTTTTGGGCCGGTCGATTGGCCACCAACATCGTATGATATCACACCGTTAGACTTTTTCCTATGGGGATATGTAAAGTCTAAAGTTTATGCGGACAATCCCGCTTCGATTCAGGCCTTGGAACAAAACATGACGCTTGTCATTCGCCAGTTAGCAGTCGAAATGTCGAACGAGACATCGAAAATTGGACTCAACGGATGGACTATCTGAGACGTAGCCGCGGCCAACATTTGCAAGAGATAATCTTCAAAAAATAAATGCCAAAGAATGTTTCTGTATTTTTTTCTTTAAAAAAGTAGGGAACCTCGAAGTGGATCAACCTTTACAGTTAGTCACTTGCCTCAAGGCAGACGGCTGCTCCCGGCCGCACCTCTGGTGACAGTTGCTGCGAAAAGACTTTAGTGAACTCTTAAACCGGATTGGTGCGAGTGGCTTTACTAAAGCTCCCACTCTTATAGCCGCGGCCCAAAACTCCATGCGAGTTGAGCTGCTTAAATTTCCAGGAAGTGCGACGAGACCACATACCCCGAAGCTGAAATGTACTCCATTACAACCCAAATTTAAAAAATTCAGAGAACAAAGAATAGTATGATCGCGCTTGAGAATGGGGTCAGGTGTAAAAATCAATGCAAGTGAAGAAAGCTTGCGATTTGCATTCACCTGGGATTATTTTACATATGCTTCAAGCAGGCTACGACTTGTCATCCTAAACCAAGTGTCATTTGGGTAGCCCACAAACATCCGCTAAAGTGGGAATGCAAGCCTCTGTGATTATGCATAAGGTTTGGGACCCATCACGTACAAAATCTGATCAAAAGAAAAATAAAGCAATAAACCTCGAATGAGAGACCACTGCAACCGCTATAAAGATCACGATTTGAGGGCATGCACCTGGAATGTTCGATCTCTAAATTGAGAAGGTGCCGTTACCCAACTGGTTGATGTTCTAACGAAAAGACTGACATCACCACTCTGTCATCGAGTCTTGGCAGTTACCCTGGTGGAGATGAACGTCTGCCCACAAACTGAATGAAAGCAAAGTTCTTCGACCCATCGCTGAAAGACAATGGACCAAATATACTTTATATGAGAGCCTAGAACGCAAAGACAAAATCGTGTTTGGCTACTTTATCGCTAGGGTAGGTAGAGAAAGCTACTTCGGAAAAGAAGTCTCAAAATCTAGGCTACGTGCGCACACTCCGGGGATCTACCATCGATTAGGTATACTGTCTTTTTGCAGCAAAGAACGCCTATCACCAAACATCAGGAAGGTTCGACATCACAGTAGAGAGCCAGCTGGTTTCCTACCGACTCACTTCAGCTCTCTTAAAGAACTTATCAGAAATTCAATAGAAGGCAAATGTGGTAAAACACGAAAGAAAACCTGGCACGATGAGGAATGTGGGACTGCTGTGAAGAGAAAAAAGCTGAGTATTCACAACGCCGACATGTGGGATAAAAGCCGTGAGTTGAAGAGGGAAGCAAGACATACTTGCACACAAAAGCAGCGAAGTGTATAAGCATGTAGAGCCTAAGTAGCTGGTTGAAAGGTGAAAAGCTAGAAAGTTCTATTAGAATACTTTCAGAAGGCCTCACAACTGGAGTATACTCATGTAGGAAGTATACGAGCTAAATAACATATCTGAATGGGCTTCAGAGGCTATTCAAAATTTCTAAGATCAGCAGGCCTTCATATCAAGCCAAGCAGTCACTAAAGCCTTACTTTCATACAGCACGAAGTCGGCCGTGGAGATCGAAAGATCTGGCTAAGAAAATAAGACCATATGGAAATCGAAGGCTATGAGGCAGCTGATGAACTGCCTAAAAAAAGTATCATTTTAGAACAGGATGCAACCATTGACCTACCCATCACATTTAGAGAAGAAAAGAGTACTCTTTGACAGATGAACGAGCAAATGGTTTGAAAAATAGCGACAACTATGTGCAAGGCGAAACTTCCAAAGTTTTTACTACCGAAAGAAGTCCGAACTCCAGGGTGTTAGTAGGATCAGCAACGCTAAAAGGTAACAAGTGCACGAAATTTATGGAAACAGTGCAGTAGCTAATCCGTGAGTGTCGGGCAGTCGACAGGTGGAGGCTATTGTTACATGGCGCAGAAAAGCGGTCCTGCAGCATCAATTAGGAATGAATAAAGTGTTTCAATTTGCGAGGAGGATAAAAATGTTCTTCAAACTAGAGACACAACAAAGAGTGCAGCAGCGCATCTTTGGTCGAATTCAGTGTATCCCTAACACTATGTTAGTAATATCGTATAGGTCAGACTCGTTGAAGTCAACTAGTTCAACTTAACCCATGGTGATCTATGTATGGGCAACGGCGAGTGCCTTTGTCAATGGAATGATGGACTATACTACAATATTGACATAGTTCAAATTATTAAGAAACAGTGGTTACGCTGTTCCTGTTTTCCAGAAAAATAAGAGTCTTTAAAAGAATTTTTCTAATTGCGGTCATCGCTCGACAGAGAATGTCAAGCGCTCGAGAATATTTCTTACATGAAATAATAGTAGGGAAGTCCATGATGCTAAATGGGGATTTACTCGAGCATCATAGAGACCTATTGATAAATCTTCCGCACAACTTTTCTCTCGAAAACTCCTAAAGCCGACTCATCGGATTTAGAAATCGTCCAGGCTTCTGCACCATATGCCAGGACGGGAATGATGAGCGACTTGTAGAGTTTGCTTTTGGTTCGTCGAGAGAAAGGACTTTTCTTTTCAATTGCCCCCTCAGTCCAAAGTAACATCTGTTGGCAAGAGTGATTCTGGGTTGGATTTCAAGGCTGAAATTGTTGGTGTTGTTAATGCTGGTTCCCAGATAGACGAAATTATCTACGATTTCGAAGTTGTGACTGTAAACAGTGACGTGGGAGCCAAGTCGCGAATGCGATGACTGTTTATTTGATGACAGGAGATATTTCGTCTTGCCCTCATTGGTAGTGACCAGACCCATTCGCTTCGCTTCTTTGTCTAATCTGGAGAACGCAGAACTTATGGTAAGGTTGTTATGACCAATTATATCAATGTCATCGGCATACGCCAACAATTGCACACGGTTGTAGAATATTGTGCCTGGTCTGTTTAGCTCTGCAGCTCGTATTATTTTCTCTTTTCTCCACCATCAAATTAAAGAAATCACTCCTTGTCAGAAACCTCGTTTGGTATCGAATGGCTCGGAGAGGTCCTTCCCAATTCTGACTGCGCTTCTGGTATTATCCGGCACCAGTTAACATAGTCGTATGAGTTTTGTGGGGATATCAAATTCATACAAAGCGTCGTGGGGACTATTCCTTATCGTGCTGTCGAAGGCAGCTTTAAAATCGATAAAAAGGTGGTGTGTATCGATTATTTCCTCTTGGGTCTGCTTCAAGATTTGGGGCATAGTCAATAGTGGATTTGCCCGGTCTAAAGCCACACCGATAAGGTCCGATCAGTTTGTTGGCGGTGGGCTTTAGTCTTTCACATAATATGCTAGATAGGACCTTATATGCGATATTGAGGAGGCTTTCAACCAACACATTTTTTAAAGTAAAATACAAACACAATTGAAATAGTTAATTCAATTAATATTTTTCATTATGTTCCTCAGTTCAAAATGCAAAAAGAAAATGTTATATTCCTTTTTTTCATTTTCGAGATAACAGTATCTAAATGCAGCAACATGTAAACATAGGCACCACATAGTCTGCGTTCAGTTTGCTTGATTTGATAATACCGTTACTTTTCATGAAGATGTTTCTTCTTTTTGCATTTGTTGTCTTTTATTCTAATAAATTAATTTAAAGAGTTCCTGACGTGCTTTAATATTAGTTTGAAAAAAAAAAATGGAAACCAAAGTGAAATAAATTACTGTTTCAGAGGAAAAAATTATTATTAAACTGTGGGAAGATGGCGAAAGTTTGAGAAAAATTGGACAAACTATTGGGAAAACGTATTTCTTCGTCCAGCGCGTAGTAAATAATTTCAAGCAATCCGGTATTTTAACGTCAACCCCCCGATTTGGTCATCCAAAAATATTATCAGTACGGAAAGAACGTAAAATAATAAATGTGCTGAAAGTTAATCCGGGAATTACGTCAGCAAATATAGGTGAAAATAAAACGTTTAAACACAATTTGTGCAGAAACTGCTAACAAAAATTTTGCGTAAATCTGGATATCATGGCAGAGTCGCTCGAAAAAAAACCTTATATCTCACCTGTCAACAGACGAAAGCGTATTGAATTTGCTCATAATTATATAAATAAGTCTCCGGAATTCTGGAAAAAAGTCTTTTTTTTTTCCGGATGAGAGCAAATTTTGTACATTCGGCATAAGAGCTCGTCAAATTGTGTGGCGCAAATCAAGAACTGTCCTTGAAAAACAAAATCTTGTTGGTACAGTGAAACAGTGTGGTGGTGGATATATGGTGTGGGGGTGCATGGCGACTAATGGTGTGGGGGTCAGCTTGAATTTATCGAATCGACAATGGATAAATGGGGATATTTTTTAAACTTCTTAAAAAATAACTTGAAACAAACTGCAGAGAATCTAGGGCTTTTTTTTCGATGTTTTTGGTTTCAACAGGATATCGATACGAAGCATACTGCTGAAATAGTCAGACTTTGGTGGCTCTAGTATAATACCCCCAGAGAGCTTAAAACGCCTGCTCAGTCACCCGATCTCAATCCTATAGAGCAACTCTGGGATATATTAAGAAAAAAATTCGTCAGCATATAATAACAAGTAAAGAGATTTTGCGAAGAGTTATACTGGCAGATTAGTCCCGAATTACAGCATAGGCAACAGATAAGTTGGTAAATTCAATGCCAAACCGATTGAATATGGTATTAAAACAACGTGGTTGTATCCAACAAAATATTAAATTTAATTTTTCTTTATATTTTTGATGCTTTTAATTATAATTATAAACGAAAATGAAAATGGAAATATAAATTTTTGCTTTTGCATTTTAAACTAAAAAATATAATGAATAAATTCATATAAAAATATTTAACTGAATTAACTATTTCAGTTGTGTTTTTATTTTACTTAAAAAATGTGTTGGGGTGAATGCAGACTTGATGGTCGATTTAATCAATTAATTATTTTAAAAAGTCTACTTCAAAAAATTAAATTCATTTTTTTGGATTTTTTCAACATGTGATTATGTTTTATAATATTTTTTACCTCTTTTTTTGAATTTAAAATTTATATTTTTTCATATTCTAATTACATTTGTATATTTGAAAATGTTTCGAAGGCATTTTATGGCAAATGTTTCCATTAAAATAATTTATATATTTTTTTTTAATATTTTTACTTGCTTATTCTTACATTTGTACATATTTTTGTTTTTGTAAATTTACATTTTACTTTTTATTTTAGTTTTTTTTTATACTTTTTACTGTTTTTTTTTTTTTTTGTTTTTTGTTACATTTGCACTTTTTACTTTGGGCTTCAAAAACTCATAAATTTTTCTTTCAAAAAAAGTATAAATAAGAGGATTTCGAATTGGAAATTGTCTCCACTCTATTTAACATTTCGAACGATACGAATTTTGAGGCTGCCAATATATCCGCATGCTAAAAAAAAAGATAAGTATTTATTTGTAAAATGCTTTAATATTAAGGTTTAAAAAAATCACAAACAATGTGTATACAAAATTAAAAAAAAATATTTTTTTTGCAACAACATACCATTAGAAACGATTTCGTAATTTTCGCATTAATCAGTTGTATTTTAACGGGCTCCACAGGCAATACTCTGTTATCTACCTGGAAACATAAGTATGGAACTATATTCCTAAAAAATTATACACAAATTAGTATAGATTTGTATATTTACAGCAACAACAAGAAAATTTCTCCTTTAGATTCTTAGGAAATTTAAGCTGCAGATCCGTTTATTTTTGTGTAAGAACAATGGCGTAGTGCCGTTTCAGCAGAGAACGTAGAAGACAGAGAAGGACCAGCGCGTGTCGTTTGTCAAATCGTTCCGATTTTCCAATTAGCCTAGAACAGCAATAGGGAATTCACACCACGAAATCTCAAGGGAATTTCACCGCACTTTAACAGTGAGCGGGCAGAAATAATG
Organism: Neoceratitis asiatica; assembly: GCA_030068015.2. Classification (NCBI taxonomy): domain Eukaryota; kingdom Metazoa; phylum Arthropoda; class Insecta; order Diptera; family Tephritidae; genus Neoceratitis; species Neoceratitis asiatica. The sequence continues at coordinate 66,499,100 of CM061526.1, forward strand.
CTCAAAGTGAGAATGATTGTATGCTAAATGAGAAAATACATGCAAAGTAAATGTAAAATTGGTAAAGCCAATGCAAGATAAATGTAAGAATCCAGATGGTTATTATCAGAAAGTTATGAACTTATTATTGTTTATTTTTAAATATCATTAAATATTCCTAATATTTATAAAATCATATTTTTTCCGTATATGTAACTACCAATTTCTTATATTTTACTAATAGTTTTTTTAGTGATAAAATATTATATTTTAATATTTGAAATATATGCATGAAAATATATTATATTTTAATGTTTTATTTAATTATATTAAATAATAATTTATTTTTGGAGGCAAATATAAAAATAAATAAGCAAATCGAAATTCATTCATGCATATCGACATATGAGCATACGTACATATACACAAAAAAGCATAGTAAGAACAAGCACGCATGCTCATATGGATATACATACATATTTATACGCACATAAAATGATATGTATATACATACATACATACATATGTTCATATGTGCATAAGTCAAAGCGTACACATCCAGCAGAAAATACCGCTAGTTAAATTTGCAAAAAATGCCCTTCTCATATGTGATGTGCATATTCGTGGTACACAAAGTTCACTGTACCTGAATTTCTATACCAAAATGCGAAAAATAAAATAAATGACATATAAAAATCAAACATTCTTGAAGGCAGGCAAGGCAGCCTCGCTCGTGGACAAAAAAAGGCACGCGAGAAGAAGGCAAGGAATTGCTTGCTGGTCAATATGAGCTAATAGGCAAACAGCGAATTTAGCAGCACGAAGCCGAATTGCTTCATTTTAGCAGACAAAGTGAATTTTAGTCGAAGTCATAAGAATTTGAAGTGATGCTTGTGGACGGCATATGAATGCTACGCGTTCAAGGGAAAAGGGCATGCAAATGTATGTTGTTGTTGCTTAAGCTATTTGCTATAAGAAGAAGCAACTACAACAAATACCGCATTCAAACCCTCTTTCCTTCTACTCTTCATCCACAAGCACTTTCCTCGCGACGAAGTCAAATTTTGCCAAATATTAAAAATTGATGTTGAGCTGACGACAATGCGAAAACACATACATTCAAGCATTTTAATACGTATACGCGAAACATATACAATCATAACAATGCGAATTCCCTTCCTTCATGCGTCCCCCATCCATAAACATCTTCTCCGCGATGATGACAAAATCTATAAAAATCAAAAATTTAAGTTGATCTGAAGCAAAGACTAACACATTCAAAGGTCCATGTATGTATACGAAAAACGCATACATACAAAAGGCATGCCAACTTCTTTCCCTTGTGTCCCGTCATCCACAAGCATTTCTTGCGGCGATCGAAAAATCTGCCAATTTAATAAAATTAAAATAGGAAAAAGGAGTTAGGATTTGAACTCAAGGAACTTTAGTCATGTGCCAGCACAAAGCAGCAGCTTGCTTCATATTGAGGTAACAGGCAAACAACAAATATAGAAGTGCGATGACAGCTTTTGTATGGTTTGCTTCATTTCGGTGGTTGACACTTGACTTTTTGCCGGAGTCAAAGGAATTGTTTGTTGTTGTTGCTTTTGCGTAACATTTCGCGACAATGTTTTTTGTACTTGTTTTTTTTTGTCACCGTCGCGAAGAAGCAACTTGTGGACATGAGTATGCGCGGCATGTGCGCGGTGGTATTTATGAATAATCGCACTTTGCTTTGTTGTACGGCGCTTGCGTCTATGAATGAAAATGTTATTGTTGTAATTTTCTAAGATTTTTGTGGAGTAAACGAAGTTTGTATGTATACGATCTCTAATGCAAATAATATGTTTCTATGGGTTTGGACATGCGTGTATGTATATATTGATTTCTTGACACAGGTCAATATTTTCGATAGTGTATATACGAACACATGTACATATATATGTATGTCATATCCAAACTATTAATTGATACTTTAGAATTTATCCTTGAACTTTTTTCAGGGGTATAAATTAATAAAATAATAAAATTATTAATTCCAAATATAAAAACAACCCTTCCTTTTCGACGGAAAATCAACATTTTTTCATCAGATAATTGAAGTTTGCTATCAGATTATAAAGATATTTGAAAAACGTATGAAATCTATTAATTAGTTGAATCTGTTTCATCTCTATTCTAAAAATTTATTAATTATATATAAAATAATATTTTCGTTTATTTTGATAACAAGCATACGTAACTTTGTTATCTATGGTTAACATATAGCAATGTTATGCACGGACATTTCTGAGCATAATTATTATTACTACGCTCAGATATGTTACGCTCCAAAAGCCAATTCTGTTAAATTCTGGCGGGAGTGGTGAAATTCCCTTGAGATGTTCTGGCTTATTCTTGACGTTTTACACGATTTTTCGTAATTGGTCCTTCTCTGTCTTCTACGTTCTCTGGTTTCAGTTTCTCGTTTTCTTTTGCACCGCTTAGGGTTGTCGAACTCATTTCTTTGCTGATTTAAAAACTGATATTTTTCAATCTTTGTAAATTGCTTAAAAATATAGCGTAATAAAAACTCAATACTTAAAAATATGGCGCTAAAAACGCTAAAACTACTAAAGCTTATATAAACAAATTATTTTTCAGTTTTTATTATAAATAAATTGAAATTTAAGAAAAGGTATAAAAGAAAAGTTTTTGCAACAAATTATTGTGACTTACAATCTCTCTGCACTACCGTGAATGGTTACAGTAAAAAGCAACTACCAATTTCTTATATTTTAATAATAGTTTTTTTAGTGATAAAATATTATATTTTAATATTTGAAATATATGCATGAAAATATATTATATTTTAATGTTTTATTTAATTATAGTAAATAATAATTTATTTTTGGAGGCAAATATAAAAATAAATAAGCAAATCGAAATTCATTCATGCATATCAACATATGAGCGTACGTACATATGTATACACAAAAAAGCGTAGTAAGAACAAGCACGCATGCTCATATCCATACGCACATGTTTATACGCACATAAAATTATATGTATATACATACATACATACATACATATGTTCATATGTGCATAAGTCAAAGCGTACACATCCAGCAGAAAATACCGCTAGTTAAATTTGCAAAAAATGCCCTTCTCATGGCAAACGCACACGTCTCCCTTCGCGCGTCTCTTCCAAAAATCGAAGTGCCAAACATTAGAAGCTGAAAAATTTTGTGTCTTCACTTGACAATTTTAAAACGCACTCTCGATAATCCGAACTGAGTTCTTTACATTTGTTAAACGAATGTTTAAAAAAGCACATGATTATTTTTAAATATATATTTTTTTCATTAAATTTATGTTTAATACTTCGATATTATCGAAAATTTTATAGAAACTAGATATCAATGAGCAATTATTTATGTAGAAGTACTGTAGCTAGATGCACAATGCATGGTTCAAATGTGATGTGCATATTCGTGGTATACAAAGTTCACTGTACCTGAATTTCTACACCAAAATGCGAGAAATAAAATAAATGACACAAAAATCAAACATTCTTGAAAGCAGCATTTTTGCCATCCATATTCGCTTGTGGACAAAAGGGCACGCGGGAAGGCAAGGAATTGCTTGCTGGTCAATATGAGCTAATAGGCGAACAGCGAATTTAGCAGCACGAAGCCGAATTGCTTCATTTTAGCAGACAAAGTGAATTTTAGTCGAAGTCATAAGAATTTGAAGTGATGCTTGTGGACGGCATATGAATGCTACGGGTTCAAGGGAAAAGGGCATGCAAATGTATGTTGTTGTTGCATAAGCTGTTTGCTATAAAAAGAAGAAGCAACTACAACAAATACGGCATGCAAACCCTCTTTCCTTCTACGACGAAGTAAAATTTTGCCAAATATTGAAAATTGATGTTTAGTTGACGACACATACATTCAAGCATTTTAATACGTATACGCGAAACATACACAATCAAACAATGCGAATTCCCTTCCTTCATGCATCCCCCAATCCAAAAACATCTTCTCCGCGACGATGACAAAATTTATAAAAATCCAAAATTTAAGTTGAGCAAAGACAAACACATTCAAAGGTCCATGTATGTATACAAAAAACTCATACATACAAAAGGCATCCCAACTTCTTTCCTTTGTGCCCCGTCATCCACAAGTATTTCTTGCGACGATCGAAAAATCGGCCAATTTAATAAAATTGAAATAAGAAAATAGAGTTAGGATTTGAACTCATGGTACTTTTGTCGTGTGCCAGCACAAGGCAGCAGCTTGCTTCATAGTGAGGTAACAGGCGAACAGCAAATATAGAGAGCGATGATAGATTTTGTATGGTTCGCTTCATGTTTGTAGGAGTCAAAGGAATTGTTTGTTGTTGTTGCTTTTGCTTCACATTTCGCGGCCATGATTTTTTGTATTTGTGATTTTTGTCACCGTCGCGAAGTAGCAACTTGTTGGCAAGGGCTTGCGCGGCGTATGTGCGGTGGGATTTTGAATGAACGCACTTTGCTTTGTTGTATGGCGCATGCGTTTATGAATGAAAATGTTATTGTTGTAATTTGCTAAGATTTTTGTGTAGTAAACGAAGTTTGTATGTATACGATCTCTGATGCAAATAATATGTTTGTATGTGCTTGGACATGCGTGTATGTATATATTGATTTCTTGACAGAGGTCAATATTTTCAATAGTGTATATACGAACACATGTACATATGTATGTCATATCTAAACTATGAATTGATACTTTAGAATTTATCCTTGAACTTTTTTCAGGTTTATAAATTAATAAAATAATAAAATTTTTAATTGCAAATATAAACAACCCTTCTTTTTCGACGGCAAATCAACATCAGATTATAAAGATATTTGAAAAACGTATGAAATCTATTAATTAGTTTTATCTGTTTCATCTCTATTCTAAAAATTTATTAATATTTATATAAAATAATATTTTCGTTTATTTTGATAACAAGCATACGTAAATTTGTTATCTATGGTTAACATATAGCAATGTTATGCACGGACATTTCTGAGCATAATTATTATTACTACGCTCAGATATGTTACGCTCCAAAAGCCAATTCTGTTAAATTCTGGCGGGAGTGGTGAAATTCCCTTGAGATGTTCTGGCTTATTCTTGACGTTTTACACGATTTTTCGTAATTGGTCCTTCTCTGTCTTCTACGTTCTCTGTAAAAAGTAGCAACACATATCAACTTAAATTTAAACATATGCAAAACATATGGTGCCAAGTTATATATATGCACATACATAAGTAAATTAACATGAGTGCAGCTGGAAATGATAAAAATCCTGTGGAACTGACTGCAATTACCGAGGATAAGCGTCCAAAGTTTGGAAATCGTTTTCTAACCGATGACAATGATGTCTTTCAACACAACGCTTGGTAAATATGTGAAGTTAACATACAAATACGTTTTGAACTTACGTCTTTGCTCAAGTTGGGAGCACACGCGTTATCGTAAAAAACCAGCACTTGGCAGCCGGTTTTTAAATGATCCTCGCGATATATATGAATTTAATGCCTGGTATTGTATAGCAAATTACTTGAATGTAATCTTATCATTTTCTTTTTCTATATATCCTCTCTCACCAGGGATAATGTTGAATGGAATGCGGAGCAAGAGCAAGAGGCACTTGTTGCTGTGACAAAGAACTCTACACAGAAAATGAATGCTGAAGATAAAGAGAAGTTTCAAAATGATGCTGATAAATTTTGGGATTCATTTTATGGTGTACATCAAAATCGTTTCTTCAAAGATCGCCACTGGTTATTTACAGAGTTCACTGAACTTACTGCGCCACAAAGTATTGAAGACCAAAAGCCACGTAGTATATTTGAATTAGGCTGTGGCGTTGGAAATACTATATTGCCTATTTTGAAATATAGCAATGAGACGCAATTAAAAGTTTATGGCTGTGATTTTTCCGAACGTGCAATAGAAATTTTGCGTACTAGCAAAGATTATGATGCCAAACGTTGTGAAGTGTTTGTAATGGATGCAACACTTGAAGAGTGGTCTGTGCCTTTTGCTGAAGGTACATTGGATATCATAGTGTTAATTTTTGTACTCTCCGCTATTGAGCCTGCAAAAATGAGTCGCATAGCTGCTAACTGTTTTCGTTACTTGCGTCCGGGTGGTTTGGTACTTTTTCGTGATTATGGCCGTTATGATATGGCACAGCTGCGTTTCAAGAGCGGTAAATGTCTGGAGGATAATTTTTATGTGCGTGGTGATGGCACAATGGTATACTTTTTCACCCAAGAAGAGGTACGGGATCTTTTCTGTAACGTCGGCTTTGTGGAAGAGCAAAGCGTTGTAGACCGCCGTCTCCAAGTGAACCGCGGACGCATGCTGAAAATGTACAGGGTTTGGATACAAACAAAAATGCGCAAACCAATAAATGAAGCAGTAAAAGAGTAAAAAATAGTATGTAGACGTTTACTGTTTAGTGAAAATATGCTATAGAAAGATATGAAAAGCTACTACAAGCTGAAATATTCATTTTGGCTACTGGGGGGTTCTAAACTATTTAGAAGAAATTATACTTTTCTCAAGCATCAGCCATTTTATAGAATCATTGTCTCGATCAACAGGACACGCGAGTTTGTTTTTGCTCATCACCGAACATAGGTTAGCTTCACGCAATTTACTGGGAACGCCTTCAAAAATCTACCTTCGCCAACCGACGTCATTATTGGCGAGCATTAATTCCGCCAGATTTCACGGCCGTCGCTGCTCCGGAAACTGACTTTAGCGTTTCTGCAATAGGTGAACAAGCGAAGCAAGTTAATTGATCATTTAAGGTAATGCAACTTCAACTCTGGGGCAGCCAGGCTTGGGTGGCCGCCACTCGTCAGATTCGAAGAAGTGGACTAGCTATTTTAACCGGCTTTTCACGCTGCACCCTTAGGTAGAATAAAATGCCTACGCCTACGTAAACTGGCAAACACCTGCGCAGCCCTCGATTGATGCTAAAACAACTGGATCTGACTTCTCAAACAATGCCCGCCATGCGAAAACAAGGTAGAATGGTCCAGCTATTGAAACCGGGTAAACAAGCAAATAAAGGGAATAGTATTCGTTATAGTTGTTGTAGTTGTTGTAGAGGCTTCATATAACGGTTGGCCTAGGAAACGAGAGGGAGAAAGGTGTTAGATGAGTCTGGTTAAGTTGGCATGCAAAGAGGTGGTTAGTATCGTACGGGGATTCGGTGCATGTTTTGGGTATGTCGTGGTCGATTCTGGATAGACAGGGTTTAAGTTTACTACAATATCCTGATCTTAATTGTGTCAATGTTACTCGGGTCTCTTGAGGCAGCTCCAGGTTTTGTTCTGTTATGGGTGGTGATTGGACTACGAGAACACCATTCACGGGAAGAGTTCTCAAAGGTGTTAACGCTCCAATGAAATTAAATAACCGCTTCTAAGTGAATTTCCAAAAAACCGAATAGTTTAAACATTCAATTCTTTCATATTCGAAAACACACCCCAATTGCAACCGTGTCAAAAAGTTGTAACTTGGCATCACTGTAGCGACCAGTGTTAACGAAAACCTGAAAGCAAGAACGAGTCAGTTTTCGAGTGAATTTCCAGGTAAATGGAGTAATAGTTGCGGCAACTCGTTTGCATCCTCGCGTTGTTGTTGTTGTTTTTTAAGTGATTGGAAAAAAAATTTCTATGGATGTATAAAATTATATTCGATGTAAAAATCTATAACTAATATATCTGTTTCAAAAAAAAAAAATTGTGAGTTTGAAGTGCATGCAGTGAAAGGGGCGGTGGCTGCGGCTGAGTGAGAATAAGAAGAAAAAAATGTAATAAATTTAACTATGGAACATTTAATGGAAGACGGGTGAATCACACTCATGCACACACACATGCATATACACGTAGATAAATACAATTGCAGCACACCTGCGAACGGTGGTGTGAAGTGTGGAAACAACGAAACAAAAGTATATACAATACACTAAAAAAACACAAATAACTCCAAAAGAGAATTGTCGAATGCAATTCCTCCATATAAATGTGCAAAAAAAAATTTTTCTCGTGCATCGGTTGGTACAAATATTACGATGTTTAGCTGAAATAATAGAGCTGATTGTGTCAAATCTCTGCGTATGTAAATTAAGAAGAATACACCATATTCTAACGAAAGCAAAATCAAAAATTTTGACATATACCAAAATAAAAAATCAAAAAATACTTGCCTATATATTGAAAGAAATTAAAAAAATTGTGTTAAATAAATTTATAATGAAAAATTCTAAAGCGTGAAATTCGTGTACAATATTCTGTTTTGATTTTTTTCGTATGTGTCAAAAGTGAAATACAAAATCTGTTGTAGCAAATTGTTGTGGAATTTGTAAACTCACGGACAAAAGAATAGCATTTCAAAAGAAATTAAAACCAAGAAAACACAACTTTTCCGGTATTATATATATGTATACATAAGGATGTGTGGCTGCATAGTTCTGATGCAAATCGGCATAAAATGCAGTATAATATTTCACAAGGCTTACAATTGGAAAATCGAAATTTTATTTTTATTGTTCCAGACCACAGAATTACATAATATTAAATATTATTAAGGCTGTTTTAAAGCAGTTCATAGGTGTAAATGTATGGGCAACCCCATTCCAAAAATAAGATATAAAAATAGTGAAAATTCCAATAAAAAATAATGTGAAAAGAATAACAATCTTTAACAACGAATAACTTATAAACTATAATACATTATTTAAATTTTATTTCACAAAATATTGAGCATAGGCATCCTTCTGATCATTCCTACAAAGTTTCAAGCCGAAATTCCTCTTTCGTTTGCTTATAATATGAAGTGCGACTGAAAACTACAGAACACACATTTTTTGTTGTTTTGTTGTCTATGTTGATAATCACTGAAAGATTAATTTTACAAATTTTTTGTATAAATTAAATTTGATATATAACTAACGTAGGCATATTTGAAAGAAATAAATAAAAAATAAATAAAAAAAACGCTTCATAGCCTCTAGCTACGTAGCAAAGTATTCATTTAACGAAGTCTATAAAGAAGAAAAAATTTCCGATTTTTTTTTATAATTATCTTCATTAAAATAAAATGAAGTTAGCTCTAATTTAACGTAACGCGTACTCTGTGTGAACTATATTTATCACAGCATTACTCTCTTACACTACACTTCCCTCCAACTTTTTCTTCTGTATGTAATTTTATGAATAACCAAAAAGTCAACGACAATTAAAACAAGAAGAAATATTACTAGTTATATGTAAATAGAATTGGCTGCATTGGCTTGCTGTTGTTGTTTGGATGTTGTTGCCGTGAAATAAAGTGGTCGGCGCCGTGTACGCGAATGCATTGATGAGACACAAGCGTTCAACGCCAACAACGCAACCACCAACCGGCACGTCATCACGCATTCCAAAGCGTATGAAGTAAAACTAAAAAATATATATATATACATAAATATATGTATATTCAGTTTCGGCTTTATTACCTATACCAGTTTACTTTACATATTTTCTTTCCGGTCTTACCTGTAACTCGTTATTGTAGCGTCATTGGGCGCTACCTGCGTGTCGCAGTGCTCTGCTTTATCACATACACATTCTCATATGTATGTATGCTTGGAAATAAATAATGCATTAAAATGCTCACTTTATTTTGTTTAATAAAAAAAAATACTTATCTAAAAATTTTCATTTTATACTCCTAGAAGATTGTTGTGTGAATTCGAAATAACTCTTGAAATCCGCCCGCATTTATTGTCGGCGGTTTTTGTGTTCTACCCCACCAAATAAAAAGTAGTAGGTAGTAGTAGTAGTAAATTAATTTGAAATAAACTGTGGCGAAAAATACTGAATTTTTACGTATAAACTTACGGTTGAATAGTGTAATTTAAAACTACAAAATACATATTTTTGGATACCAAGCGTACTTTTTTTTGTGGATTTACTTCTCACGGCTTTGACAAATGGATGAAGCAGCAGAAAGCGCCAACAAGATGAATTGGGGGACGCAATTATGGGTGAGTAAAAAAAAAAAAAAAAGTATATAGCTAAAATAAATATATAAATAAAATAATTCTAGTGTTGCTTTAAAATGCAACCTTTAGAGTTCAATGCTTAAGAAAAAACTATTGTGAATGACAATCAAGGTACAGCTGTCTGCTGTCATCCCATTTATAATTTCTAGCGCAGTGTAATAGACTAATATTTATCTGCATGGAACAGGCTACAATTCTTTCGCAAAAAAAAAAATCCCTAAAGTGCTTGTGAAGTCCAACTGGTAACAGCAAAATAGTGTTCATTTTTAAAAACAAATATCCAATAAGACCAACTTGAATAGCGAGAAGGCGCTACACGCTACGCCTGGCCGATCCCGGTGATCTCCGTATTAGGGAACTCAACACCGAGATTCGGAACAAGGTCAACATCCACAAGCGGAACAAGTGGGAGGAGCACTTAAGGTCCTGCAATCTCTCCTCTGGGGTAACCAATCCCTGGGCGACAGTTAAATCGTTAACTAATCCGACGAGACGTGATGATCGGGTGGAAATTTCATTCTCCGTCTGCGCAAAATGCTAAACACCAGCGCGACGCTTGATTTCTCCAGGCAAGAGGTTCAGGGGTTTATCAAGCAACCAAATCCATCAGGCCCGACGGAATAAGCATTCTAATGTTAAAACATTTGGGCCCAGCGGGAGCAGACTATCTCACCAAGGTTTTCAATCTGTCTTTGACCACTCTAATTATACTCGACGTATGGAAACTGGGTAGCGTGGTCCCGCTACTAAAGCCAATAGCGAGAACAATTGAGGCCTTGCTGCTCCCGTCTCTTACTCACTATCTGAGCCCAGCTACACATCAGCATGGCTTCCGGAAAGTGCACAGGACCACAACTGCACTTAACGCCATAAACACTCAGATAATTTATGGCCTTAATCAAAATCGACCCAGTGCCCGAACTGTTCTAGTAGCACTGGACTGTCGAATGCTTTCGATACGGTTAATAATGCAGTGCTAATATCGGACGAATTACCCGAGTGGTCGACGGTCATCGGTTGATTTTCGAGGTCAAACTTCAAAGCTACGGAAAATTAAACAAGGGGTTCCGCAGGGTGGTGTCCTCTCCCCGATGCTGTTTAATTTCTACATTTCGAGGCTTCCCCCACCCCCAGAGGGCGTCTCTTTGATCTCATACGCCGATGACTGTTCGATTTTGGCGTCTGGCCAGGATATTGATTGCCTTTGTTCGAAAGTAAACTGCTACCTCGCCGACCTTTCCAACTTCTTCACTGCACTACATTTACATCTACTAACCGCGAAAATCTTCTGCCACCTTTTTCACCAGCTGGACGAAGGAGTGCCGGCTTGAACCCAAAGTGAAAGTCGATGACGTAAACATTCCGCCCACGAACAACCCAAAGGTACTGGGAGTCAAATTTGATAGTCTGCACTCCTTCACTCCGCATACGACTGCAATTGTCACCAAAGTGCAGAGTCGCAACAAAATCCTCAAATCGCTAGCCGGTAGCACCTGGGGGAAAGACAAAGAAACGCTGCTGGCAATGTACAAGGCCATTGGTCGGCCGGTCCTAAACTATGCTACGCCGATTTGGACGCCGGGGACTAGAGAGACGCAGTTGAAGAAACTCCAGACTTGTCAGAACACCGCCCTTCGAACCGTGCCAGGAAACCTCCTGATGGCGCCGGAGCACCACTTAGACGGTGAAACATCTATGCTCCCAGTTATGGAGCATAATGTTATGCTGTGTAAGCAATAATACCACATATATTGGAATCCGAACCACCACCTAGGCACATCTGGAAGGAAGTACTTGACTATCGGGACGACGTACAGCAATACAGACAAGATCCGCTGGACAGGATGGCATAAGGACAAGCCATAAACACCATTCACCGAGAGTCCGTTAACATCATTCACCGAGAGTCCGTTAACACCTTCGTGAACTCTCCTCCCGTGAATGGTGTTCTCGGAGTCCAATTACCACCCATTGCAGAACAAGAGCTCGAGCTGCCTCGAGAGACCCGCGTAACTCTGGCACAATTAAGATCTGGATACTGTAGCAGGCTTAGCTCCTACCTATCCAGACTCGACTCTGACATACCCAACATATGTCCCGCATGCAACGAATCCCCCCACGACACTAACCAGGCTTTGCAAAAGTCCCGTTACCACGGATAACGTTCTCAGCTGTCAATAAAATTTTTGTAGCACTGTCATTTTCCTCTAATTTGTGAAAAAATACAGTAAATTGTGTAAAATATGGAAAGAAAATCAAAAGAAACCTCATTTTTGAATAAAGAAAAAGAAAATTTTATGTTTGAAATGTAAGAAAACCATTGCAGGCGATATAAAAGGCTAGTAATAGAAGCTTTTCAACTATTTACAGTATTTTGCAGAGGAGTTCGCTAACGTTGAGGCAGCTGCCCAAGAAAGTCGTGATAAAGCCTTTATTGTGAGAAAAATCAAAGAATAACCATGTATTCCTTTTGTTGTTTTGATCTTCCGACAAGGTGGTAAGTTGTTTTAAAATGGAACGATTTTCCGTCATTTCTTGTCAATTTTGGTTTTTCGACAAACCGGTTTCGGCTTTCCGCCATCTTCAATGCCTAGTTCCTAGTTTTCTTCGGAAAGCCGAAAAGGGTTTGTCTAAAAACCAAAATTGACAAGAAATGACGGAAAATCGTTCCATTTTAAAACAATAACCATGTACTTCAACTCCAGAAATCAATTGCAGCCTCGTTGAGTATGCTAAAATTTGTATCAACAATGAAACTGTACGCAGGATGCATAGAGCTGCTGGTTGTAATGAGCGCACTCGATATCGAGTTTTGATCGAAAATAATTTTCAGTGATTAAACGATATTTAACATTAATTAGTTTTTCGAGCTGTATCAAACCCTAATTTGATTTTGGGAAAAATGAGGGGTCACTACATACTTCAGCAGGACAACAACCTGTAACACACAGCTCACATAATACAATTATTTTAGCAACGCCCCCGCAATCTCCAAATCTTAATTCGATTCAGCACTTTTTGGCAGATGTGGAACGCAATATTCTAAAACACCAAAAGACATCCAAAATCGGCCTGCAAGAATGGGAAATACTCAATGTCCGCGGAATTAAAAAATATATAATAATAAAAAGTTTATGGAAATACTGGCTTTCTTGAAATTATTTTTCCGAATACTTCTCTGAGACAGTGTAAAGATCGGTATGCAGCTCTAGCGAAAAAAACTCATATATTTCGTGGATGGAAAAATGTAAATGGCACGGAAATTTGACAGAGTGTGGTAAATATTTGTCGCTGATTATGTATACTAACGTTTTCCATGGCTAAAAATAAATAAAAGGTGTAGAAATTGATGAAAAAACTAAAAATATTACATAAATTGTTTTATAGGCTTGTTTTAATACGTTTGAAAACTTTTCTTCTTGTTTGTCGTGAAATACATGTGAGACTATTTATTTCGCTCGGAAACCTGTGTAGACGTGCTTTGTTTTGCACTTTTTTTATATGGATTTTTGGTTTTCGCTAGAGCTGCATACCGACCTTATATGCAAATCGCGAAATAGAAAAAACAATTTCGTTAAGAATTTTTGTGTGGCCGGCTAAGGGGGTTACATTACGATATTAGCATATTTTAAACCCGTGGGCAGGACTTAACTGCCAAACTTGATTGGAGAAGAAATATAATTTCGTTAAGATTTTTTGTTTTACCTGCTAAGGGGATTATATTACGATGTTAGCATAATTTATACCCGTGGGCAGGACTTAACTGCCACTATTGAGTTTTATTTGTACTTTTGTGAATTTTTGTCATTACCTTTTCAAGACTTCTTACAAAACTGGACACTTACATAAGTCATACGAAAGCCACTTTGTCTCAATTTCTACATATGTCAACTTTATTCTTTAATTTTTATCTGTATTTCTTTGGCTATACATTACAACGGTATATATACATAACAGTTCAGCTGTAAAGTCCCCGGCCTGACACATAGATGACGCTGGTAGAATTAAATCCACATAGATTTTTAGTTAGCCCTAACCTTCAAAAAATGCGTGTATAAATTTGACAGCTGCCGCATCATTAGTTTGTGAATTATAGAATTTTTAGTGAAACAATTTTTGTTATTGTGAAAAAATGGATAAAAAGGAATTTTGCCTGTTGATAAATTTATTGCTTTTTGAAGAGGAAAATACAGTTAAAGAAAAACTTGGCTTGATGACGAGTTTTCCGACACTGCCCCAGGAAAATCTACCATCTAGGATTGTTATGCTAAGTTTAAACGTAGTGAAATGAGCACCGAAGACGGTGAATGCAGTGGACACCCCCAAAAAAGAGGTTGTGACCGACGAAAACATCAAAAAAAATCTAAATAATGATTTTGAGTGACCGTCAATTGAAATTGAATGAAATATCAGGCAATATTAAGATGTCAACTGAACGTGTACATCATACCATTCACGAATATTTGTGTATGAGAAAGTTCTGTGAAAAGTGGGTGCCGCGCGAGCTTACTTTTTACCAAAAACAAAGCGGGGTTGATGATTCGGTGCAGTTTTTGGAGATGTTCAAGCGTAATAAACCCGAGTTTTTGCCCCGATTTGTGAACATGGCTCCATCATTTCACTCCGAACTCCATTCGACAGTCATCCAAGTGGACTGCACACGATAAACCCGCTCCAAAGCGTAGAAAAACGCATCAGTCGGCTGACAAGGTTATGGTGTTTGTATTTTGGGATGTGCATGGAATAAATTTCATTGGCTAACTTGAAAAAGGGAGGACTGTTAACAGCATATTCTCCAGATCTGGCCACCAGCGACTTTTTCTGTTCTCATATATCAAAAGAATGCTCGCTGGGAAGTAATTTTCGTCGAATGAAGAGCTGATCGCCGAAACTTAGATCTATTTTGAAGCAAAGAACAAATCGTACTACAATAATGGCATCGAAAAGTTGTACGGACGCTATAATCAGTGTATCACCCGTGAAGGGAACAATGTTGAATAAGAAAAATGAATTTTGCCAAAAAAAATGTGTTTTACTATGGTAGGCTGGGGCCTTTTCAATTGATCTGTTGTGTACATATGGCTAATATTGAATATATATTTTCATCTGACTTTTATTTTGCTACATTCTTTTTTTTTCCAAACTGGTTTTGTGGCTTTTATGCAAATATCGCGTTGGCCAACACGGAGTCAAGAGCCAAGAGTCGTCGCGTACAGTGAGCGAGTGAGTTTGTCTTTTAGACGCGTTGTTTGTTTGTCTCTCTGTCGTTGGCTTCTGCGTTGGCCTGTTCTTGGCCATATTTTGTGCTTTCTTTCGTTTCGCCATTTATGAAAGCACGTGTGGTATATGTATGTATGTATGTTATTAATAATAAATTTTTTTATTGTCATAAACGCAGATTTTCGAATTTAACATGCAAACAAATAGAATTTCTTTATGATGAACTGCGTTAGGTCGCAACTCTCAGGTAGTGAAACTTTTTCGCCGCTTTTACCTCTTCATTTACCAGTTTGCACAAACACACATATTTATGAAATTGGCGAAAAAACTAATTTTCGGCACTTCACCCCCAACACGTAACCATCTGGTACCTACCTTTTTTCGGTTTTTTCGGCAGTGGTGGTAATAAACTACCCTTAAATTGTTCCCCCCACAGCTGTTGACGGCTGCACGGTAACAACTCATTGCCTGCAGCGCCGTGTGCACAACTGTCCAAACCTTTCTCATCCATGAATGTCAGTTTTCGTGTATTACTACCTCTGACTACCTCGTTGCACGCTCCTCTGTCTGCTTACAGTTCACGGTACTCAGTGCCCTCATTCTACTTTCGGGGGTTGTTTACTTCCGTGTTTGTCAGCTGGACGCTGGTGCGCCTCTAGGTGTCGTGCGTCACAAATATTCGCCGAAAAAAACCATTCAGCATACATATTATATACATATGTACGTATATGCATGTACATACGAGTATATATATATGGCAAATTGATAGCAGTCCGTCTAGACTATCTGATTTCCGTATTTTACCGGCTCGCCCGCTTGAAGTGGACACATACCAGCGACGAGTAAGTACGTTACTACTCGTCCATTTTCTGCCTTTTGTTCTCTTGCCATTATAGAGTATGCATTATGTATATGTGTGTGTGTGTGTGTGTTTGTTCGTTCCGCAAATTCATATTTAATTGCTCTATTGCAGTATAAAATTGTATTGCACTCGTCGTCGTAGTCATTCGTTGGCCATTTTGGTAATGAATTAAGTGCTTGGTTGCTTGTTGATTGCCTGGGGTTTGCTTCCATGTCTGTTTGTCTGGCTCTGTGTGCGTCTGTCGAATATCAATAAGCACTGCATACATGCTCAATGTTAATGAATACTGATGAGATCTGGGGTCAAAGAATTGATGAAATTACGCGTGTTTGTGGAATTTTTGGCATTCATGTTGTTGTACTTTCGACATTCCAATTTTTATTTTATTTTTCATTTTCCCATACAAATCGATACTTCTGTGGCAGAAAGAAAAAAATACCAAAAGGAATCATGGCAAAAATGGTTTGGAAATGAAAGATTTCGGAACAGCTGCATTGGCCGATTGCGGTTAACAGTGCATACTACTATGTTTAGGGTCAACTCAGGCCCAAGCAACATCGAAAGCCACTTCAACTCACAGTTATTAGAAACGGGAAACGTTCTCTACCATGGCACTAGAAGCTCTGCTTGATCGCATACTCCCGCAAAGAGTTATAGAACGCGAAGACCAATGTTGAAAACAGCCGGTTCTCGGCATCGGAATCAACCGGACCAAGGGCTGTCATAATTTTAGGCGACTTAACGCCCTTTAGGTTAACGGGAAAATTCAACGAAGCAACGCCTTGCAGCAGGTCTGCTTTAAATCCTTCACATCAAGGCTAGTTTCGAACCGAACCCAGTTTCGATAGATTACTTCTGCTGTATGTGACGAAGACGACCCCACCATTCTTATATTCCGGTTAGAAATGCACCATGTTACCTGCGCTTAACTCAAGCCTCTACATCTGTGCCTTGAGCATTATTACCCTTTTTGGGTAAGCACCCAAAGATCTCCACGGTACAACGAATCTCTCGGAAGCATGACTCCCCAATCTTCTCATACATCTAGGTCCGTCTCCCGTGTGGGGGCTACTAAGCAGCTCAAAGTAATCCACGTTTTCTGTTCCGTTGCTTAGACCACAGTAAGTCGGAATATGACATCCCACAGATGCACTTTTTACTCTGGCAGGTGCCTTTTTCGGAATAATCTGGTTTGTCCACCATTCGTGAGTGGAATGATGCGTATGTTGTCCCATGCAGTAACAGTCTGCCTACGCTAATAAATTCTGCATCGCCGTAAACTATCAGCAACGAGCGGTAAACTTTTCAGCGGGTAATACGGCTACAACATCCAAAAGCCTCACATCACTATCTCTCTCCCCATATTACGAACGCATTCCCGAGGCAGACTAGACTCATCCCATTTGACTGTAACAAACTCCAAGGAAAGATCACAGAGATAGCCGGGAGCACCTGTCAATAGTCGCGGTCCAGGAAATAACACAGCTGTGCCGGTTTCAACGTCACAACACTATACAGTGTCGTCTTATCGACGGCGACGTCAACCGCAGATATACTACTCTAAATTGTAAGGGTAAGTAATTGTTGATCGGTCAGTCGTTGTCGCGCTCGAGATATTTAATATATACATTCCTCACGTTACTGGTTGCCCAGTAGGATACCCACTTGATATATATACATACTATTTAAAGGCCGGGATAACCGAGTGGTTAGCATTGCGTACTGACATTCGGAAGGCCTGGGTTCGAGCCCAGGTTCGAGCAACATCCAAAATGATAGAATTTTTTTTTTTCTAATTGCGGTCGCCCCTAGGCAGGGAAATAAAGCTCCTCATAAAAACCCATCAGCCGTTCGGAGGCGGCTTAGAATAAACTGTAGGTCCCTCCATTTGTTGTTAAAAACATCAAGACGCAAAACCACAAATTGGAGAAGGAGCTCGGCCGAAAATCGCTTCAGCGGTTACAAAGCGCCATATATATATATACATATATATATATATATTTAAAGCCGGAAACTGACTAATATATACACGATCTTTGGCTTTCTAGCATGTCAAATGACAGTGAGAGAATCGACCTTGTCAGAACACGGGCCCGAGGACTTTAACGGGAAACCTACTGGTGTCACATATACACAACTTACACGGTAAAACATCTATTTTCCCAAAAGCACCATCTAGGTACATACGGTAGGGAGTATTCGCCCTAAAGAACTTTATGCAGCAGCACAGAACGGAACCGCTGAACAGGACGAGCTACCGAAAGGCCGTAAACGCCATTTATAGAGTGCTCTTCAACATCTTTATGAACTCTCTTCAGGTGAATGGTGTAATTGGAATCCAAGCGGCACTCAAAGCAGACAAAGTGCTTAAGCTGGCTCGTGTAACCCGTGTAATACTGGCACAGTTTAGGTGTGGACAGACAGACTCAGCTTTTACGTATTTATGTCCTGCTTGCAATGAACACACGCACGACACTAACAACTAAGTTGTTCTATGCATGACCGTTTTTATTGATAATAACGGGTGATCTAAGTAGAGGTACTTTTTTCAATAGCTTTTTTTTGACAGATCACGCGTGAGTCGTTTCGTGCGCCTCGCCCACCTTCGGATCAACATATTCGACCGAATATACCACGTTCGGCACGCAGTGAAGAAAATATAGCGGCCGTAGCGTGCTCACGAAGACCGTGGAGAGTCGATTCGACGCCATTTGCAGCAACTCGTACTGACGTATGGAACGACTTGGCGCATTTTACGTCGAGATCTTAAATTGAAACCGTCTAAAATACAGCTTGTGCAAAAACTGAAGCCGCTCGACCTTCCCAGGCGACACCGCTACGCTCTATGGGCTCTTGAAAAGATCCAAGGAGATTCGAAGTATTAGAGCCAAATTTCGTTCAAGCGATGAGGCCCATTTCTGACTCAATGGGTGATCTCCGCGACATTTGTTTTCAACAAGACAGCGCCACTTCCCACACATCGCATCAATCAATAGAGTTATTGAGAGAAAACTTCGGTGAGCAGATAATTTCACGTTTTGGGCCATCAAGTTCGTGTGATATCACATCGTTAGACTCTCCTATGGGGATATGTAAAGTCTATATTCTATGCGGACAATACCGCTTTAATTCAGGCCTTGGAGCAAAACTTCACGCGTGTCATTCGCCAGTTACCAGTCGAATTTCTCGAACCAGTCAACAAAAATTGGACTCAACGAATGGACAATCTGAGACGTAGCCGCGGCCAACATTTGAAAGAGATAATTGTCAAAAAATAAATGCCAAAGAATGTTCTTTCGAATGATAATGAACATTCCCCATTAAATTAGAATTTTCAGTGTTTTTTTTTTTTTCTTTAAAAAAGTAGGGAACCTCGAAATGTATCACTCCTTACAAAAATTGTTCTGTGTGAAAATATTTCTTTTTCTTTAACATTTTTTCACTTTTAAGAAATTTTAATTACTTAATTTCTCTTTTTTTTTGCATACAAATTTACATATTTATATACATACATAGAGAAGTATAATGACTTCTACAGGTAAATATGCAAAAATCTCGCTTGTGACTTTCAAATTTCTACACGTAAAAAAAAATAAAATATTAAGTTATACGTAAAATAATAATTTTTTCTTAACATTTTGTTGTTGGAACCGCTTTTCACATGTGATCAATGAGCGATATCGCTATCAACAACAGCGCATTAATAAGCTCTAAAAGCGAGCGCAAACAGAAAATAAAAATTTGAATAAGTAAAAAGCGGAAAATGTACAGTATCAATTAATGAGCACACAGAATAAATCTAACTGAAAATATATGTAAAAATTTTCGGACTTAAGAAGGAAAAGAAAGAAACTAATGCAAAAGTAATCAAACTAAAAATTCGTCACTCGCACATGTGACTGACTCGCTATAATAACCAAGCACTTAAGTAACGAGATGAGCGCGGCATTGACAGACAAGCAAACAAGCAAATGTGAAAAATAAATAAATAACAAATAAACAAACAAACAAACAAACAAATATATATATATATATATATATATATATATATATATATATATAAAGAGTATTTGATGAAGAAAAAGCCATGCAAAGCAGCAACAAAGATTATCCGCGCTTGAAACGACGGTTGAAAAGTAAACATGACAATCAGTCAAACCACGCCGCTTGACACATTGCGAAAAGTCACAAGCGGCGAAAATGACAGTTAATTTGAAAATTTTGCATGCTTTTATGCTTATAAATTTCCACATTTTATAACCACCAGCGAATGGACGGACGAACGAGCGAATGTTGAATATTTGCCTACTTAAGGCTTTAAATAGGTGTGTCAAAGCGGGTCAAAAGCGGCTGGACGCCGTGGTTAATTGAAAAATGTAAAAAAAAAAATATTTATTACATACATACATACACATACATATGTATGTACAATGAAACAGTGGCATGTACGCGTAAAAGAAAAATCGTTTTGACTTTCTTTCGTTAGTTTTTCCTTTTTCATGAATACCACGCGGCAGTTAAACTGATTGACATTTAGCTGTAGACAGACAGACAGCGTATGTATGTATGTACGTTTGTGGCAGCAGGCGGTCAATAAGTTTTGACGACATTTCACTTTGAGTTTTGAGCTTTGATATTTTCATGAAGGTGGCTCATTTGCATATCAAAAAAAAAAAAAACAAAAAAAATCCCAACTAACATTTTTTCAATAACTTTTGGCCATAAGTATGTACATATGTATTTATGTAAAATAATAATATAAAGTTGGCAGTAATGGCCTTGCATTTAAATACTTTACCATATTGAGTGACACCAGACCGTTAGCTATTAAAAGTGAATTCGCTTGCACTCAATCGCACGTGTACATATGTATACAGTGCTTGTAAATATGTATGAACCCTCATACTATATACATATATTTTTAGTTGGTAGCTAAAACTCAAATTAGTATGCTTTCATAGTGCGTTTCGAAGTACTGCATTATTGCTAACACATTTGCAATTATTTATTTATATACATACATACATACATATGTTTGCCTATTACTTATAGAAATTTGTATGGCGCATGCGCTCCTACTTTATTCAGTGTTGAAAAGAGCTGCATATATAAAACTTAAATTGACTTTTAAGCACTTATTTGTGCGTAAACATTGAAGATTCATCAATAAAAATAAAAATTTAACTAATAGTAGATTTATACTAGTAACAATGTAAGTAGTTTGCAAAGTAGTTGCAAATAAAATAATTTGGGGATGATTAAAATTTAAAAAATCATTTTGATCAATGATAAAAGTTATAGAAAAACTAAAACCAGATTTATACTATCCTGAAAGTAAGTAAAGGGTGATCCCAGTAGAGGTACATTTTTCAATAGCCTTTCTTTGACAGATCACGTGTGAGTCGTGTCAAGCTGTCATGTTATTTTTGTTCAGTATTGTTTAGCATTTCATCATGGAAAGACTTGCGCCAGAACAAGGTTTAAAAATCATTCAACTTCATTACAAAAAATCACGTTCTGTATGTAAAGAATTTTTTTCGCGCGCTTCGCTCAACTTATGGTCAACATAATCGGCCTACTGAGCATACTATTCGCAACACCATCACCCATCTTGAGACCCGGCATTCATTATTGTATAATATTCGACCGAATAGACCACGTCCAGCACGCAGTGAAGAAAATATAGCGGCGGTAGCTGAGAGTGTACACGAAGACCTTGGTGAGTCGATTCGACGCCGTTCGCAGCAATTCGGACTGACACATGGAACGACCTGCCGCATTTTACGTAAATTGAAAGCATACAAAACACAGCTTGTGCAAGAACTGAAGCTGTAAACGAGCAAAATTGCTGCATTTGGGACGGAGAGCAACCTGAAGAGTTTCAAGAGCTACCATTTCATCCAGAAAAAGCAACGGTTTGGTGTGGTTTGCGGGCCGGTGGAATCAACGGTTCATATTTCTTCAAAAATGATGCCGGTGAGAACTTAACCGTCAATGGCGTCCGTTATAGCGCCAAAAAAAACCGACTATTTGATGCCTGAAATTGAAGCTCGTGATCTCCACGACATTGGTTTCAACAAGATGGCGCCATTTCCCACACATCGCATCAATCAAGGGATTTATTGAGAGAACACTTCGGTGAGCAGATAATTTCACGTTTTGGGCCGATCGATTGGCCATCAAGATCGTGTGATATCACACCGTTAGAATTTTTCATGTCATTCGTCAGTTACCAGCCGAAATGCTCGAACGAGACATCGAAAATTGGATTTAACGTATGGACCATCTGAGACGTAACCGCAGCCAACATTTGCAAAAGATAATCTCCCAAAATTAAATGCCTAAAATGTGCTTTCGAATGATAATAAACTGTGTTTTTTCTTCATAAAAGTATCGAATTTCCAAATCACCCTTTAGTTAAAAAGGAGTTACAAACGGACCACTTAGTGTATTAAAATTTGGAAAAATTGAAAAAAAAATTAAATTAAAGTTATAAATCCAATCTTGCACGAAAAGTTTTAAAGAAAATCAAAAACCACAATTACACTAGTCTCCAAGTAGGTAATCAAAATAAGTACGCTGAACGAATCATATTTTATTGATAGTATTAATCTTAAACAAATTAACGGGTTTTTTAATCAATTGAATAGACTTCTTGATCTTGTTTTTGTTACAGAAAATGTTAATTATAATATATCTAAATGCGTTTTTCCAATATCAGAGGTAGGTATACATCATGCCCCTCTAGATATTAAAATAGTATTTTACGAATTCTTACCTTTACCTTGTGTTGATACAGTTGCTTTCAATTTTGCCTCTAAGTCTAAACAATTCTCTTTTGGAAATTAACTGGGAAGATCTTCTTTCCGACTTGGATACCCATAATTGCTTTTCCAAGTTTAAATCAATAATGGGAGAATTTTGTCTCAATAACATTCCCTTAAAAAAGAAGCGGTGTTATAAATCACCATGGTATAATACGCGTCTTAAGAAGTTTAAAAATTTGAAAAATAAGTACCTTAAGAAATATAAAACATATCGTATATCAGCATATTTCGTTAAATATCAGTTTTATCAGAAGAAATTCAAATCCCTGAGTTGTAAACTTTACAAAAAATATCTGAATGATACTGAGCATAATATTAAAGCTAATCCCAAGAAATTTTGGAATTTTGTGAAGTCCAAAAAGGCGTCGTCAGGCATACCAACCTCGGTTGAGTACGGGAATAAATTCGCTAATACCCTATGTGAAACAGCAAACCTGTTTGCAGACTTTTTCAAGTCAAGTTATGTCTTGGAAGATGGGGAGTCACCTGACTTTTCTGCGGAAATTCCTTCAGTCCTGAATTTTGGTATGTTGCAAGTTACCTCTGAGGATATTTTAGTCGGGCTAGCTCGTCTCAAACCATCGTCACAGACTGATGGTGATGGGCTGTCAGTTATGCTTCTCAAAAATTGTCCAGCATTAGTTAGTCCGCTAAAGCTTATATTTAATAAGTCCCTTTCTTCAGGTATTTTCTTGAATGATTGGAAACTAACCTCCATCACACCTATTTTTAAAAGTGGTAGAAAAAGCGATGTCTGCAACTATAGGCCGATATCAAAGCTTTCAAGTTTTGCAAAGCTATTCGAATGTGTTGTTAAAGAAATAATTTATTTTAATGTCAAGGGCTTAATCAACCTTAATCAACATGGTTTTGTCCAAGGTCGTTCTACAACCTCTAATTTAGCTGCCTTTAGCGATTTCTGTATTTCATCTTTTTCGTCAGGACACCAGGTCGATTGTATCTACACGGATTTCTCGAAGGCGTTCGATAAAGTCTCACACACGATACTATTACACAAGTTGGCGTGCTTTGGATTTCACTCTTCGTTTTTAACGTGGCTGAAATCATATTTAACTAATAGGAGTTGTGCAGTTTCCATTGATGGTGTGCTGTCGAACCCTTTTGTTGCCACCTCAGGCGTTCCTCAGGGAAGCATACTGGGTCCGCTCCTTTTTACACTTTTTACACTTTTTATCAATGACATAAGTGGATGCTTCATGAATTCAAAGTTTTTGCTCTACGCCGACGACTTAAAAATTTTCTCAAATGTTTGCGACACAACTGATGCGCTTAACCTTCAAAGTGAACTAGATAATCTTTACAGGTGGTGTGAAAAGCCGCGTCTCTCCCTAAATATTAAAAAATGTTT
Organism: Neoceratitis asiatica; assembly: GCA_030068015.2. NCBI lineage: Eukaryota > Metazoa > Arthropoda > Insecta > Diptera > Tephritidae > Neoceratitis > Neoceratitis asiatica. The sequence continues at coordinate 66,523,447 of CM061526.1, forward strand.
TCATCTGACATTTTCGAGGCGTCATACCATCCTCAATACAACGTATAAGATTAATAATGACGTACTTCAACACTTAATGAGTTTAAGGATTTGGGAGTAGTTTTTGACTCTAAATTGACGTTCAGTAGTCATATAAACTTCATACTTTCAAAATCATATTCAGTTCTTGGTTTCATTCGTCGAAACTCGTCTGAGTTTTCTGACCCTTATACTTTTAAACAACTTTTTACTTCTCTGGTACGATCGCACCTGGAGTATGCTGCTTTCATTTGGCGGCCATATGATCAATTATCGATAATAAGGATAGAACGAGTTCAGAAAATTTTTCTAAAATATGCGCTACGTTCAATATGGTTTGAGGAGCCGGCTCCGCCTTATGAGTCTCGACGTATGTTAATTAATTTGGATTCATTGGAAAAACGAAGAAAAATTATTTCCCTTTCGTTCGTGTTCAATATTATTAATAGCATCATCGACTGCCCAATTTTACTACAGCGGATTAGCTTTAATATTCCGCAAAGAAATCTTCGGAGATTTTACCCTTTCTATGGGGAAAACTTCAGAACAGTTTATGCTAGCAACGCGCCTATTGCGCGTACACTGCGAGAATTCAATGCTTTGTTTTTATCTTCAAATCAAATCGACTTTGCATTATCAAAATCAAGTTTTGTGAGAATTCTAAATTCTATTTGTTAGTAAGAAATTTATTTTTATCTAGTACTTACTTCAAATACCTCTCCGGGGGTCTTATGTATTATTATTCTAGTCTGTAAGGTATTCTGTACTGTAGACTCAAATAAATAAATAAATAAATAAATAAATAAATAAATAAAAACTAGTTACAATCGTACTAGACTGTGTAGGATAACTGAAAACAACTCGGCGCTAAGTAAGTTACAATGAAACATTGAAACCCGTTCGAAGCATTGAAAGGAAAATGAAAATCGCACTTATACTAGGCTCATAGTAAGTAGTTTAAAGACAAGTTACAAATGGATCACTGTATCTGCTAACGTCAAATATCTAGGTGTGCGCATTATAGGAGCGCCGTCCACAATTCGTACAAAAGTCTATGATATTCTGCTTAAACTTCTCCCATCAGACCTATATTTAAGACTTAATGCGAGATGCAACGAGATCCAACACAACCATGGAGAAATCGCAGTACACAGAACATGCCCAACCGGAGAGGAATGAAAATGGTAATCGTTTTTGGTCAAAGATCCGTAGTCATGTACACCGACGGCTCAACGCTAGAATTACTTGATGACCTATACGGGGTAAGGTCGCCGAAAGTGTGACAGCCCTACGCCGTATGAAATCCAGGTAAACTCTGGTGCTTAGAACCGGCTGTCGTGAGAGTTAGTTCTTACCTGTCCATACTCGACCCTGACATGTATTTCCTGTATACAATGAGTCCCCGGACGACACTAACCACCTCCTTGCATGTCCATTATAACCGACTCATTCAACACGCCTCTTTCTCTGGTCCGAACACGTCGAAACAACACGTTTGCTTGGACTCACGATAGATTACCTCAATGACTTGGATAAGACTAGTTTTACCTGCCACTAGGTGGGTTCAGCAAACCACTAAAGCAACAGCAACACGGCTTAACTCTCGACGTTCCCTCTGAACAACTCACAATCTACATGAGCAAGAGACTTTCCGATCAATGCCGCGTCTTTCAAGCTGAACTAACTAACTAACTAATTCTAGCAATGGTAACTCAACCTATCACAATATATTCTTACAGCCAAGCTACCATTAAGTCTCTTCAATGTAATCACACCACCTCAAAGGTGGCAATAAAATACAGAGACGTTTTTAGCAAACGCGCGAAAGGTCCTTGGTGTCAGTACCCGGTAGTTACGAGACCAATAATCTAGCTAGAAGGGGTACATTATTACCCATCATAAACTCTACAGACGACGTGGGCATACCTCTTTGTTCGCTAAGGTCAGCCTTCTCCAGTAGGGCCAATGTAACCAGACCGATCTGGCCTCATTGATCGAAGAGAAGAGAACTAAGTCTCTACTACCTTCAAAGAGTATCTGCATTGGCATAATAACCGGCGTAATAAACGGACACTGTCTAATGGAGACTCGTGGTGGAACGGTGGCTTACTTTTCCAATGACTTCAGACGCAGCTGCAGACACACAGACGAGGAGGAGCCGGTGAAGCATTTCCTCTGCCACTGTTCAGCTCATATTTAAATCTAAAAACTTATCATTCAATCTTTTTTTGAAAAAAAAAAATAAAAAAAGATTCTTTAGGTATTTCTATATAAGTATATTGAAAAATAAAAACTGGTACTAAAATTTTGTATACAACTTGTCAGATTTTTTGAGTTGCTTCAAATGTCGAGCATAAATCAAATCCATCAAAAAATAATAATTATAAATTCTTAACCCAAAAAAAACAAAAGAAATGTAAACAAAAAATATTTTTCTAATCATAAGCGAAAATCTGTAGCAGCGAATCGCTTGGAAACCACTGAAAAATATCATGTGAGTAGAGAAACAGTTCAAAAGTCCTATTCAACGACTGCCCACGCAAATCAAACACCACAACCACACAAACTCTCAGCTATTGAATAAAATTAAATCTTATAAAATACGTAAGCAATGCGCATATAAATGATTTTATATTTAAAAAAAAAAAATTAATAGCAAAACTTGTGTGTACACAAACAAGTACTTTAAAATAATAGAGATTGTGAAAATGTGATAGAACTGGAAAATAGGGAGTAGAAAAGAATGAAAATGCAAAAGAAAGCGTAAAAGACGGAAAAAAGGTGTAGAAAAGTCGAGTAAACATTTTATTCACACTAGGAAATTAACAATAAGAATTCAACTGTAGCAGGCAGTGCACACACATAAATACACAAAATTGTTTACATACACGCATACATATTAAGTTACTCATAATTTATAAAAATAAAGTGCATACATATATTGGGTAGAAACATTTTGCGGGCATCTGGTGGACACAACTGCGGTCATGGCCAAGTAGGTTTTTTTTTGTCTTTAATATTTTTTATTTCATTTTATTTTGTTTTAATTTTTCTTACTAATTCTCTTTTATGATTTAAAATTTTTTTATATTTTTTTAATTCAATTTTGCAAATTTAATTAATTTTTTTTTTCATTTAATTTTATTTATTTTTTATTTATTTTATATTTAATTTTTTTTTTTAATTTTTTACTCTTTTTTATATATATTTTCAAATTAAAATTTTTATATTTTATATTTTTACTTTTTACTTTTTATTTGTTTTTTGTTTTTTATTATTATTTTTTATTTATATTTATTTTTTAATAATTTAATCATATTTTTTTTTAATTCTTTATTCACAAAATTCCTCGAAAACACTTAAGCCCATATTTTTGATTGTGGGCGTCTTTAGGAACCTTGAATTAATTGCAGCTGTACGATTTAAGTGCAGCAATGGACGCTTAAGTGACACCGAATGCATATTGCTTATCAGAGATGTGATAACATGTTTGTATTTTTTTCATCTTTCTCTACTCATTCAATTGAGGAAGTGTTTATATTTCTCTAGTACAAAAAGCAAAAAAAAAAAAAAAAAAATATTAACACATTCTCTCACTACTTATGTACTCGTATTCCATCGAATAAAGGCACACACCGCATGACATTGCAAGAAAATACACAATTAAAATTATCTACACTCGGTGAGATGAAAAGTAAATATGAAGTATAGGAAAAATGAAAACAGAAACACGTAAAATACTAATATATGTTTGTTATTAATTAAGTAATAACAAATTGCTTGTCTAAAAATAAATTGCTGTCAAGCTGTGCCGCGAAGAATTTTTTATTATGACTGCAACGAGTGGCTGTGCTGCAGCTGTCACTTGAACGTTGAACGTTTGTTTGTTGGCTTTCTACTCGTCAAACTCGTCGAATTGGTGGAGTTCACAATAAATTTGCTCTTTTTCTGTTATAATGTTATAATATTGCAATTTAAATAATTAATTATAATAATGCAATTTAAATAAAAAATTAAATAGAAAATTTTGCGTTAGTTTTTAAGCTTAAAAGTTGCAAGATCTCGCTGTAAAGCAAAAAGTTTTTCCAAAGCACAAAACCAACATAATAAGTTGACAATATTCATCTTTCATATAATTATTATAATAAAAGCAAAAATTTCACGGAAACCATCTCTGCATCACTAATTGTGTATATTTAGAGTAGTACAGAGAAGAGAGACCGCAAAAACGATACCCTCAATTTCTTGCTTTTCGGTTTCTTGTTTTCCTGCAAAATGTCAAGCAAAAAACGCTGATTGTGCAAATACAAATACGTATTTGTTGTTGTTATTGCAACGCGAGTGATACACAAATGCTTGTTGTTCATTATTATTATTGTGGTTACAACAAAAATTATGGAAATTATGCAAAATTGTGCTATTGCTTTGGAAACCAAAGCACTTCCACCACCATCACCCATGTGTTTCCATGCACCCATTTTGTGGGATAATCTTTAGAAGTGCTCGCCAATAAGACTGCATATGAAAAGAATAAAACAAAGTTCAAACAAAAAATTAACAATAAATTAAAATAAATAAAAGAAAAAAATAATAATGAAAATTAATGGAAAAAAAATTATAAAAAAAAATATTAAAAAAAATTTGCAAAAAAAAAAAATCAATAAGAAAAAAAATAAAAGAATAAGTAAAAAAATTAAACAAAAATTTAATCAAAAATACAAATATATACAAAAAAATAAATATGTATTAAAAATTAAAAAAAAAACATTAAAAATTTGAAAAAAAAACATTAAAAAAAATTAAATGCAATTGAAAATGAAATTAAAAATTAAAAAAAATATTAAAAAATGAAAAAAATAAAAAAAAATAAAAAAAATATAAAAAAAATAAAAAAATACACTGCAAATAATAAAACACATTAAAAAATTAAAAGAATATAAAAAATAAAAATAAAATAAAAATAGTATAAACAATAAAAACTGAAAGTTAAGCAAGAAAACAAATGAAAAACTGAAAACATAAAATAACATAAAAATATAAAAAGTAAAAAAAATAAAAGAATAGAGTAAAAAAAAAGGAAAAAATATTAAAAAAAAAGTAAAAAAAAAATTAAAAAAAAAATTAATCAAAAAAAGCTAATAAAAGAAAAAAACTATGTAATTAAAAAAGGAAAAAATGGAAAAATATAAAAAGATGCTAAAAACAGAAATTAAAAAAAAAATAAAGAAATTTAAAACTTAAAAAGGATATGAAAAAAAATATATAAACAAAAAAAAAAGAATATAAAAAAATTAAAAAAGGTAACAAAGATAAGAAAAAAAATAAAAAAATATATAAAAATATAAAATTTATAAAAAATATATAAAAAATAAATAAAAAAATATAAAAAATATAAAAGATACAAAAACATTAAAATAAAAAAAGATTAAAAATAAACAATGAAAAAGAGAAAAGCAATACGTGAAAAAAATAAAAAAGAAAAAAAATAAAAAAAAGGGGGAAAAAAAAAAAATAAAAAATAAAAAAAATAAAAAAGAAAATAAAATAAAAAAAGGAAAAAAATAAATAAAAAAATAAAAAATAAAAATAAAAATTAAAACAAATACAAAAAAAGGTAAAAAATATAAAAAAGTAATTAAACAAACAAAAAAATTAAAACAATATATAAAAAAAAAAATAAAAAACAGAAAAAAAAAATATAAACAATAAACAATAAAAAAAAGTAATACGTGAAAAAAAAAATAAAAAAAAGTCCAACTAAAGGTAAAAAAAGAAGGAAAAAAAGGAAAAATAAACAATGAAAAAGAAAAAAGAAATACGTGAAAAAGAAATTTAAAAAAATAAAAGAATTAAGCGAAATTTTAAAGTAAATAAAAATAAAAAAGAATTAAATAAAATTGAAAAATGAAACAGAATACAAAAAAAGAAAAAAAATGATGTACATAAATGTGACAGTGTCATCTAACCTAGAGCTAACTTCTGCTACTAACTTTTTAAATAGAAACTAGTTTCTCTGGAGAAAAGAAATAAAAAGCCAACGGCAGAAATGATTATGTAAAAACTAGTTTCTAGAAAGTTTGAACTAAAGAAAGTTCTGCTAATCTCAATAGAAAGCAAGCAAAAATGGCAAGAAAAAAACTTCTAAAAATTCCACAGCAAATTACCAAAGATTAACATCAATTTTAATTATCAAAAAAAAGAAGTACAAAACAAAAACTAAGAAGACAACTAAATATTTGTTTTTCTGCTTATTTCTCCAATCGAAATGATAGAAAAATCTTAAATCTAACGAAAAACAAGAAAATTTCCAACTGTTTTTTTATTAACCAACAATAACAGCTGACATTCCGGCAAGTCTAATCTATTGCTGCTTTACCAAAACGAAAAAAAAAACACAACAAAGTCTGTCATTTACATACTTTATGCCCAGAGGCCAATGTCATGGTGATGGCTCTGGTGACGACGGGTGCGCCACAATTTTATGCGACATTAAGTTTTTGTCATATTTTGTGCATAAACCAAAAAAAAAAGCATAAGAAAAATGCTGTCTATATTGGGTACATACATATGCGAGTACATACATATGCGAGTACATACATATGCGAGTACATACATATGCGAGTACATACATATGCGAGTACATACATATCATACATGCATATGTCTTTTCGTAAATTGAAGCTAGAAAAAGAATGATTGCTGTTACGCACCATTTAATTACCAATTACCGGTGAGTTTGTGGAGAATCAATAAAAAATTAGACACAGATACATATGCACGAGTTTATGCATGTATATATATGTACATAAGAAAATGTTTGTCTAGTGGCAAATTAGAGGTTAAGGCTTTCAAAATTAATTGATTGCTTAAAAGCTAATGAAAAAAGAAACGAGCAAATTGTGTTTGCTCAGCCGAGGTAAATTGAGGCAAATTGCAGTAAAATATAATTTTATAACGTCAATTAATTACGAAAAAGGTGTTAATTGAAAACTTGGTTATTTTTATTAAAATAATAAAAATAAAAATCGAAATTACGGTTATAAAATTACACGGTTTATTGAGAAAAAAGAGATAGTTTAATAAAATTAGTTGTTTGAGTGAGGCTAAAGCAACGATGTGTAGCCTCGAGAGGTGAGTGTTTAGCCCACTATAGTTTTCAGAGGTAACTTGCACGAATTGCAAGAATTAAGATGGTTTCACGAGGTCGGTCAAGCACTACAACGTCATTCAGAGATGCTACATAGGTAACAGGCTAACAGAAAAGTCCCCTGCCTACCATAACAAAACATTTTTTTTTGGCAAAATTAATTTTCTTTTCCAACATAGTTCCCTTCTCCAAATTTTCGATACCATTTTGGTATTACGATTAGTCTTTTTCTACAAAATAGGCCTTAGTTTCGGCGATCAACTCTTCATTCGACGAAAATTTCTTCCCAGCTAGCATTCTTTTCAGATCCGAGAACATTAAAATGTCGCTGGAGGCCAGATCTGGAGAATATGATGGATGAGAAAGCAATTCGAAGCCGCTATATAATAGATTCTGTTGATGTTCCTTCCTTTTTCAAGGCAGTCAACGAAAATTATTCCATGCACATCCCAGTTGAGAAGACTTCCGAATCACTACCGTCATCACTTCCAGCTTATTCCTCTCAGTCGGGAATTAGTGTCTGTTCCCCTAAACAAAGAGCTGAGAGCGCTGATTTCTGAATTTGATATGCTGCCAAATCAAGTGGTAGAAAGACAATCTCCGAGTTGTTCCAGGCTATCACCACTGTTATTTGAATCTTAGTCATGAGATTGATGTTTGGTTTCTTTACAACCTTCGTTATTTAAGTTTTTAAGTTTATTTATCAAAGATTCTCGGGTTTAAATCTAATTTTTTTACCTCCAACTGTTTTAAAAGCATAGAAAGCGGCCTTCTCGTACCTGAGTTATAGGATCCTTCCCGTTAAGTTTCTTGTCCAGAGCGCTAACTCTAGTTGGTTAGATGTTAAAACCCACTGACGTGCCTACTTCGCGCAGCTTGTTAAAAAGAGAAAGAGCGTTGGCTTTTGTGTGTAGATACGACACTCCGCGATCGATCTACGGTTTGTGGTTTTGAAATGCGGATCGTTGGGGATAAAGATCTCAGAGTTTCCCTTATTTTTGGAAAACTGACATTCTTTTCTCTTTTCTGCCTCGCCATTATAGATTCTTTTGACGCTTTGCCTCTTTTAACACTCATTAAATGCCTTTAATTAACACTCACACACGCTTGCGCTCTTCATTACACTAAACTTATTGACGAGTCAAATATCTGAAGTAAAAGCCGTCAAGTGTTATTCACCCTTACTCTCAGGTACTTCTACCCTTGCCACGGTTTTGTGCTACCTCAACCACTCGTGGTTATTTCCTTGCCTTTTCTTCAACATCGCCAACCTTTCACGAGTATGTGTTTTCAAGTTTCAATTTTTTGTGCATTAATTTTGACAATTTCTGCATTTGCCCTTTTTTTGGACCTAAATAAATATTGACAGTTTTTGGTTGGATGGTGTGGACTGTTTGTAAGGGCTTGTCTGTCGCAGCCGCCCTTAAATCCCATGCTATTAAATTTTGTGTGTCCTTTCCACTTCAAGATTTTCTTTTCGATTTTCCTTCTTCCTTTGCTTGTTATACTTTTTTCTTGCGTTGAAATTTTTTTTTGTAGTTTTTTTTTTCTTGTTCTTATGTGGTGTGGCATAATAAAAACTTCTACTTCAATTTGACTGCAGTGCGTTGTTGCAACTTGGTTAGTTAGTCGGTGCGCTCAAGGCCAGTTTTTGCATGCCAACCACGTTTCTGCTGCGAGAATGTATTTTCGTACGCGTGAGTGTGTTTTTTTTTCAACCCAAGTTAGGGTTGTTTCGAGCTCCAGAATCAGTTCCCGAATCTTTGAACTCTCGAAATTGACACTTCGGGTTCTCAAAATCGCGTTATTTTCAACTCTTATCCGCAACGGTCGCTTGGGTTGTTGGCGAGCAGCGTTAATCGGTAATGGATTTTGTATTTTGGGTTTCGCATTACTTTCAGCGGTCCTGGATCTCACTCCGAGGCATAAAATTAGTTGGATTTTTTGAAGTTTTCACAACTTTCAACCATTTGGAACATGCAAGGCTTGCTGACGTTGAATAAAGTTTCGAGACCGCGTTGTAGTTTCAAAGTGCATGCTGAACCAAAATCGAAAGCGAGTCCGAAGTTCGCAGCTCTTGAAAGCCGTAACGAAAATTCGTTACAACAATAGGCTTGGAGCTTGCGCGTGCATGTGTGTGTGTGCTGCTCACAAGTTAATCTTGATATATGCTGGCTGTGCCTGGTTAGCTGCTGCAGTTTGCTTATAACCAGTCGCTCCCTCACCCAGCAGCTACTCCTCGTTCCTCGTCTTTCGTCTGCAGTCAAGTTTTACAAGCTTCCTGTGCCTGTGTGCACGTGAGTCTGTGTTGGCTTTAAGCAGCTTGTGCTTTTATTACATATTTGCTCTCCATTTTATTTACTCTTCTTATCCTCTTACGGAGTGCTTGCAATTTTCTTGGCTGCCCTGCACTTTTCCTCTTTTGCTTGCATCACTTCACTGTCTGGACCACACCCTATCGCAAGCCATGTATCGATTTTCTAGTGGTATATATGTAAGTACTTCAGTCTGTCGTCTAACAGCAGCCGGCTTTTTAGTGTTCAAGTTAAAACGTAACGCGGCTGGTGCGAGAGTGTGTGGTGGGGAGGCTGTGCAAACTTCAACTGCGTGTACTCAGTAGCCAAAAGCAGTGCCTCTGTATAGTAGTAGTTCATGTGACAGGTGTTCTAACTGGTAGAGTCTGTGTTTGCTTCCTGCCTTACATATGTATGTCTCCCTCGTGGTTTGCCTTCCCTTCTTATCGGCTTTTCTGTTCTTAGTTTTTTTTTCTTTAGTTTCCTCGTTCGACTGCTAAGGATTATTTTCCATTGTGGGTGGCACCCTGATCGTTTTGCAAAATTTATGCACATCTCCTGCCTTTCTTTACTACTTATTTGGCTTTTACATAACTGTTTTCCAAACGAAAATTTATTGTAGGCGGAAAATGCAATTTTCGTTCCAACTACCCTCAACCGGCGCACGAGTACTGAGGGTGGTTGCGGCGGTGGCGGCGGCCTTGCTAGACGGTTTCTTAAAGCAATTATATTTTCATCATCTTATTTCGCACTTTCTTTCCTTCCGTTTTGTTGTTGTTGTTGTTGTTTGTCTCAGTTTAGTGCATTTAATTTCCTCTGCGAAATGAGCTGTGGCTGACGCATTGAGATCTCAGGGTTTTTTCACAGCTGCTTCGGCGTAAGTTTTCTATTTCAATAGCATGTTTTTTTGTGTCATTTTTTATAGAGAAAAAGTAGAATGAGTCGCCAATACCAGCAATCTTGATATATAACTACATTGCGGGTTCATATTTGTGACATTCAAATTCGGCGAAGAAAACTGCATCAGAAACATCGACATTAGGGGTTTTCTTGTTAGAGTATCTTCTTCTAAAAAGATTAAAAAGATGTGATGTTTTGCTATAACACAGTTGAGGCTGTGGTCAAGTCTATATTTAAACACAAGTCTAGACATGTTAAGGTTGGTATTGAAATGTCCATCATCGCCTGACTTATCTGAAGTTAGACTCCCTCGGATAATGATTCGAAAGCTCTGACTCATTTTAGACTTTCCATCTCTGATTCGGGCTTATTCGTCGCACCTCCGAACCCAAATGGGAGATGGGAGCAAAATCATTTGGAAGCAACCCATTCCTTTACCATGATTTGATGCAGTGCCGGTCCAGTAGAAGTACGTTTTTTTGACTCCTTAGCGTCTAGCGAAGGACAGGTCTGCCTTGACACGTGGTTTCGGCCTTTTAGTGAACGTGTGCCGTAGAAAAAAAGACGTCTAACTACAGCAGCACAAATCTAATGGAGAATTCTCAAATACGATCTTAGGACCCTTATTTTGCCAATACCCGTTTTATAAGTTTTTAGAACAGTTGTAGCTTTTCTTTTCTGTTCTGCCGTATCTTCGATGCAGCTAAGTTTGATATCTAGGATAATCCCGAGGTACTTAACCTCAGTGGAGAGTGATCTCCGTGCCCTTTTCTATGGTAGGTTAAAAAAGGGGTTTGTCTATCTTGATGAATGGCTGATTCTTAGCTCAACCCGCTATCCTTTTACACCATTTGCTTACTATGTTTAGTGAATATTGAAGTATAAACTAATCTTCCCCTGTCGATGTGTGACATCAAAAGAGCGGGGCGGAACTACTCCTTCACTGCCACCTCTTGCGGTGTACCTTGATATAGTGTTACGAAGGCGCTACCCAGCTAAGCAAAGTTTATCCTGAGTCTCATTCTGGGTTGTGCAAAACCCATTTCTTGAAGGGTGCTCGGGGTATACCTCTTTAAAAAGCGAGTGTAAAATCTTCGAATGCAAGTCCTTCCTCAATACACCCTTATAGTAAGCTTGTTGGATTCTTGGTAGACTGTTGCAGGATAGTTTTTGTCAAGCAGCCCCTACAAGACTTTTAGAATAAACAAAGTGTGACTTTAGCCTTGTGAATGCTTGGTACATGCTGCAGAGCAGTGTAGAGAAGATAGCTTTACCCAACTTTATTTCAGCGGGGAAGATACCATCTAGTTCCGGAAATTTGTGGAATTGGAAAGAATGTTATTAGTACTTTTTACCAGTAGACGATATGTATTATTGATTCGTACCATAACGAATCATAACGAATGCTGTATCGGTCTTTAGCTAGAGTTTAGCTTTCTTTGCTGCAAAACCCGATTTGCGCACTGATTTCTATACGCAGCTCATTTGGGCTCTCATTCGGGTTTCGATACAGTCGATTTCGATTTAATCTCCCCTGTAAGCTTCGTAAACTCTATAAGTAACATTTTTCGCCTATATCGGTAAAACACTGTACGAGATGTCAAAAGCATTCTTCATAAAATCCCGCTTTCAGTTATAAATGTTTACTTCCACAGCAATGAGCTTGAGGTCAGCAAACCCATACAGCTGTCTAGTCAAATTAAAATAAATTTACTCAAATTGAATTATGTGCTTCTTCTGCTGCTTTGAAAGTTTTATTACAATTAAGTTTTTTCGCTTCCATCATCTTGACAGCAACGTCTTCGGTGACAACGTCAAACTAAAAAATATGCTTCCGCAGCCCATCACCTGTGCATAATTTATTTCTATGTCTATGCACCACCGAAAGCACCAGTCTCACTCTTTAGGGGTTTTCCATCATTCCTTACCTTTTGCACTGACTCTTTCATGTCAACCACAAAAGCAATCTCGGCATAAATCTCCCAAACCAATGTTTTTTTTAGTACTCCACGCGCTCACCTCTCATCACTCAACTCTTCAATTTTAAATCATTACTGTTGTTGTCGCCATCTTCTGAGTTGCTACAAAGTAATTATGATTCCAGTCAGTGAAGTGCATAACAATAATATTAGCTTTTAAGTTGATATAACGGTGAACTTTCCACAGTGCGTGCTCTTAGCTTGCATAATATGGCAAGTGTGGTTCGGTTTGGAGTTGGAACGTTGTTCTGTGGGTGTGCGTGTCCTGCTTCGGTAGGAGTAATTACTTAGTTGAGTAAAGCAGATATTACATTTCAATTTAATTACGCTTTAAATGACTGTTAGTGAATTGGTAAGTTGATCCAAGATGGTGGGCGGTAGTATGAGGTTGGAATTTCGAAAGAATCCTCTTAATTTCAAATTTTCGATAAGCCACTTTTCATTAAGTTAATCAAATATTTTTGAATTTTGTTTTGGAAACACTCTCGCTGTTCCAGAAATACATGCGTAAGTTGTGGAGAGTTGTAGCGAACATTTAAGGAGTAATCGAGATATCCTTGTGTATACCCACTTTGCAAGGTGTGCTGAAACAGCGAATTGTAGAGCAGCACAAACATTCCACCGGTGGATAATTCTCGAAAGAAGAAAGCTCCCGCGTCAGCCTTTCCGGCAACATTGAGCCATACGTGAGAAATTAAGTGCTTCCTAAGAGATTACGGTGAAGAGGAAACCGCTCGGCACCAGCTCATAGATATAATAATCCCTGCAACTGGCTATACAATCGAGCCCTTCAAGAATAGGAGATTCTTCCACGCTCGAACGGACCAAAGATCCAGACTCACTGAGTCTTATAACGGCTTTTGCAGCGTAAGACCTATCTGCAGTATCCTCCGGCACTATACTAGACACGCTGCTAAGCGCCAGGAGCAGTTAGTAATGCAACACAGTTACCCCGTGAGAGCCACGTTTCGAAAGATTCGTCGCTGCTTAGCTAAGTAATTCTTTCTCTAAAAACAACATAGGGCAAAATAGGCTTGATGTAATTTTCAGTCGAGTTCTAACAAATCGCGGGACCAACAGTTTATTCTAAGCCGCCTCCGAACGGTCGGAGGATTTTTATGAGGAGCTTATCATTTCATGTCAGAAATACACTCAGGGGGGTTGCCATTCCCTGCAGAGGAGCGACTACAATTAAAAAAAGCTACTTTAAAGTTAATTAATTTTCTATAATTTTGAATATTTGTTTGATCAGGACCACAAGCCAACTCGGCAACCCCTGCACTTCGCACTCTGGAAATGCCATTTTTACTTTCAGGGGGCCTTAGTTGTTGTAAATAAATAAAGGGTGATCCAAGTAGAAGCACTTTTTTCAATAGCCTTTATTAGACAGATCACGCGTGAGTCGTGTCAAGCTGTCTTGTTATTTTTACTCAGTATTGTTTGGCATTTCACCATGGAAAGACTTAAGCCTGAACAACGTTTACAAATCATTCAATTTTATTACGAATAAAGAATGTGTTTCGCGCGCTTCGCTCAACTTATGGTCAACATAATTGGCCTAATGAGCGTACTATTCGCAACACCATCACCCCGAGAGTGTACACGAAAACCGTGGAGAGTCGATTCGGCGCCGTTCGCAGCAACTCGGACTGACGTATGGAATGACTTGGCGCATTTTACGTCGAGATCTTAAATTGAAAGCGTAAAAAATACAGCTTGTGAAAGAACTGAAGCCACTCGACCTTCCCAATCGACATCGCTTTGCTCTATGGGCTCTTGACAGGTTCCAAGAAGATCCGACGTTTTCGAGCCAAATTTTGTTCAGCGATGAAGCCCATTTTTGGCTCAATGGTTATATAAACAAGCAATTGGGATGAAGAGCAACCTGAATAGACTCAAGAGCTGCCATTTCATCCAGAAAAAACAACGGTTTGGTGTGGTTTGTGAGCCGGTGGAATCATCGGTCCATATTTCTTCAGAGATGATGCCGTTGAGAACGTAATCGTCAATGGAGACCGTTATCGCGCCATGATATCCGACTATATCATGTTTGAAATTGAAGCTCATGATTTCCGCGAAATTTGGTTTCAACAAGACGACGCCACTTCCCACACATCGCATCAATCAATGGATTTATTAAGAGAACACTTCGGTGACCTGATAATTTCACGTTTTGGGTCGGTCGATGGGCCACCAAGATCGTGTGATATCACACCTTTAGACTTTTTTCTGTGGGGATATGTAAAGTCTAAAGTCTATGAGGACAATTCCGCTTCGATTCAAGCCTTGAAGCAAAACATCATGTATGTCATTCGCCAGTTACCAGTCGAAATGCTCGAACGAGTCATCGAAAATTGGACTCAACGGATGGAGCAACTGAGACGTAGCCGCGGCCAACATTTGAAAGAGATAATCTTCAAAAAATAAATGCCAATGAATGTTCCCCATTAAATTCGAATTTTCTGTGTTTTTTTCTTTAAAATCGTAGGGAACCTCGAAATGGATCACCGTTTAAAATAAAGCCTCAAATATGGTAAATAAATGAAAAATGAGCAAAAGTAAGTGTTGAACGATATGAGCATGACGAATGTGTAGATTGGCAAGATCGGTGTCTAAGCGCCAATTTTTCGGTCTGGCAGTGCATAAGCAACGAATCATCATTATCATTAACAACCAACAGCTCCAACAGTATCATTGCTACCATCGCTTTGTTTTGGTTTTTTCAACACATTTGATTATGGTTGTTAAACATAATATACATATCTATATATTTTTTATATATGCATGTGTGCATGCATCTCTGTATGCATTTATATCTATCTATCTGTTCTGCGCACAAGTTTGGTGTTAATTGCACGCGATTTTCAACACAATTTACATGGAAAGTAATACAAAAGCGTGTGCAAAAAATAATAAATAAATTAAACAAAAATAAATTATTTTAATATAAAAGAGTAAAAACAATGCCATGAGTTGCACTAGTAAGTAAATATGGGCAATAAATTGAAATTTTGTTGTTGCTCCGAATGGTGGCGTACTGTGCTTTCCCCGAAAAAAAAAACTTGCTGATATATTAATTTACTGTGATTTATGGCTTGATTTTTCATTGTGTTTCGTTTTTAGTTTAATTTTAAACAAAAAAAAATACATATAATTACTTTGTGTGTGTGTGCTAAAGAAAAAAACCAAACTATACATTTCGTGTGAGGGTGAAAGTTTTCCAAGTAAAATTAAACGGTAATTCTGCAATGTCTGGTTATAGTATTTAAACAAAAATGTTTTTTTTTTCACTGCCTGAATCTGTTTATGTTTTTAATGTTTGCATGCTATCTACTAGCGATATCAAAAAGTAAATGACTAATGTATGTATATATGTACGTGCGATAAGTACTTGAAATATCTTATCGGTTGTGAAAGAGAAAAACACAGCCTCTCCTTCTTGGGAACACCATACCATTAATTGTGATAGTCACGAAAATTCTGAAAATTAATAATAAGCACACAAGCGACCACCGCTGCTGTAGTCGAAGTTATCAAGAAAATATCCCTTTTGTGTATGCTTAAGTACATATGTATGTACTTATATTTATGCCTACAATGCATATGTTTATAAGGAATATTTTACGCCGATAAGAATTGGAATTTTATTTAAAAATTAACGAAATGTTTGCAGACTCTGTTATCCTATTTTAATTAATTTTTTTTTTACTTTGGTTTACTTTAAACATTTGTTTTTTGCATTTTAGTTCAATGCTATTTGAATTTAATTTAATTTCTTTTTGTTTTATAAAAGTTAAATTTTTATTTTATTTCATATTAATTTGTTTTATTTTATTTTATTATATTCGATTTTATTAATTTTTCTATATTTTTTTAATTTTAATTTTATTTAATTCTATTTTATTTTATTTTAATAAAAGGTTTTCCAATAAAAGTGATATGATTCCTTTAAAAAAAAAACACACACACACACACTAATTGTTAAGGAAATTAAAATGTTCTGAATATAACATCATTCAAATGTCCTTCTTTTACAGGAACGTATTCGATGAACCCACTTTTTGAGCCATTTTTTCACTAAATCACAAATAGCAAATTGAATATTGACTTTTAAAAGCTTGAGGAGAGTCCGGCTGATTGCTAAGGACCAATTAATTCAAATAACCCCACAAGAAGTAGTCTAATGGTGTTAAATCACCTATGGAGACCATACAATGTCTCAATTTCTTGAAATAATCGTATCTCCAAACCCTTCTCACAATAATTCGATAGTTGTTGTTGTTGTTGTTCTAGCGGCATACGCCAGCCCCGTTTAGGGTCAGGCAAGTTTAGTTTTAGTCATCGAGGTTATCTAACGGGAAGCCCAAGAAACGAGCTGATGTGAGATGAACGAGAGGGATGTTAGATGAGTCGGGTTAAGTGGGCATGCAAAGAGGTGGTTGGTGTCGTACGGGGATTCGTTGCATGCGCGACATGTGTTGGGTATGTCAGGGTCGAGTCTGGGTAGATAGGAGTTAAGCCTGCTACAGTATCCAGATCTTAATTGTGCCAGGTGTGTTACACGGGTCTCACGAGCCAGCTCGAGCTCTTGTTCTGCGATGGGTGGTGATTTGACTCTGAGAACACCATTCACTGGAAGAGAGTTCACAAAGGTGTTAACGGACTCTCGGTGAATGGTGTTGATGGCCTGTCTGTACGCCGTCCTGTGCAGCGGGTCTTGTTTGTATTACTGTATGTCGTCCCGGTAGTTAAGTACTGCCTTCCTGATGTGTCTAGGTGGTGGTTCGCCTTCCATAGGTGCCTGTTAGGATGCTCCATACGGTAGCATCCCATCAGATATTGCTTACACAGCACAACATTATGCTCCTTAACTGGTAGCATGGATGTTTCAGTGTGTAAGTGGTGCTCCGGCGCCATCAGGAGGTTCCCGTCACGGTCCGAAGGGCGGTGTTCTGACAGGTCTGAAGCTTCTTCGACTGCGTCTCGCTAGTCCCCGGCGTCCAAATCGGCGCAGCATAGTTTACGACCGGCCGGCCAATTGCCTTGTATGTTGCCAGCAGCGTTTCTTTGTCTTTCCCCCAGGTGCTACCGGCTAGCGATTTGAGGATTTTGTTGTGGCTCTGCGCTTTGGTGACAATTGCAGTCGTATGCGGAGTGAAGGAGTGCAGACTATCAAATGTGACTCCCAGTAACTTTGGGTTGTTCGTGGTCGGAATTTTATGTCATCGGCCTTCACATTAAGTTCAAGCCGGTACTCCTTCGCCCGGCTGGTGAAAAGGGTGGCAGAGGATTTCGCGGGCTGTAGGTGTAAGTGTCGTGCAGTGAAGAAGTTGGAAAGGTCGGCGAGGTAGCAGTTTACTGTGGAACAAAGGCTATCAATATCCTGGCCAGACGCCAAATTCGAACAGTCATCGGCGTATGAGATCAAGTAGACGCCCTCTAGTGGTGGAGGAAGCCTCGAAATGTAGAAATTAAACAGCATCGAGGAGAGGGCACCACCCTGCGGAACCCCTTGTTTAACTTTCCGTAGCTTTGAAGTTTGACCTCGAGAAACAACCGATGATCGTCGACCACTCAGGTAGTTCATGGTCTACCTCTTCCACCTCTTGAGGTGTCCTCAAGTCCGATAGTAGCACCGCTTGATTAAT
Organism: Neoceratitis asiatica; assembly: GCA_030068015.2. Lineage (NCBI taxonomy): Eukaryota > Metazoa > Arthropoda > Insecta > Diptera > Tephritidae > Neoceratitis > Neoceratitis asiatica. The sequence goes on from CM061526.1 coordinate 66,541,433, forward strand.
CGTGCCGAAAGCATTCGACAGGTCCAGTGCTACTAGAACAGTTCCCGCACAGGGTCGATTTTGGTTAAGGCCATGAATTATCTGAGTATTTATGGCGTTAAGTGCAGTTGTGGTACTATGCACTTTCCGGAAGCCATGCTGATGTGTAGCTGGGCTCAGATGGTGTGTGAGTGACGGGAGCAGCAAGGCCTCAATTGTCTTCGCTACTGGGGAAAGGAGAGATATCGGACGATAAGATTCTCCTGCATTTGCGGGTTTTCTCGGCTTTAGTAGCGGGACCACTCTACCCAGCTTTCGCCTTCCCGATAACCCTCTGAACCTCTTCCCTGGAGAAATTAAGCGTCGCTCTGGTGTTCGGCAATTTGCGCAGACGGCGTGTTACTCGTCGTTTCGTTTTGTCAACCGAAGGTGCAGTGTGAATAGCCGGCTAAAATAGCTCGCGCTTCTCACGTCTCGTCGCATTAGACAACGATTTGACTGTAGTCCAGAGCTTCGTCACCCCAGAGGAGAGATTACAGGACCTTAAGTTCTCCCTCTTGTTAACTTTAACGATAATTCGTTTGCTGCACGTGCTGTGTGACACGTAGCCTCCGTTTTATTGGAACAAGATGTTGTTAAGATCAACTTCTTCCAATTGTGGCCATAAAAAGTTGGTTAGCACAGATCTATACTGTTCTCCATTGACAGTAATGCTGCTACCAGCTTCATTTCGAAAGAAGTATGGACCAATGATTCCACCAGTCCAAAATCCACACCAAACTGTCAATTTAGGTGAATGTAATGGTTGTTTATGAAGTGAGCCTCAACGGAGATGATTTTCTTAAAAAAAAAAAAAATGGATTCATCGAATTCGTTCCTGCAAAAGAAGTCGTGAAATGCTGAAAGATTTCTCAGTATATTGAAAAACTATAAATATGTTAAACTAGTAAAAAGTATAGGTTAATAAACAATAAATATCTAGTAAATGAATCATTCACCCATTCGTTATCAATGGTGACACTGATAAACGCGTTATCTATTACATGTTAAGTAAAACAATTCTAATATTGGAAGAGGTGATAAAGAGTAGAGATAGTGAAGACAATTTCATAAAGAGACAGCTATAACACGAAGAATGTATGATATTTATATAAATATATTGTATATTTCTGCAACCTGCATAAGTCATATTTACTTAATAAAAACAAAATCCATGCAGTCCAAGCAAAACTAACTAATGAATATTTCTATGAAGTATAGAAATTCTGCGAATTTGAAAATGATTCATATAGTTGTTGACAGGTGGTTTTGAAAATAATAAAAAGTAAATATTGTAAAAAAATTATTGAAAATTAGGCCATATTTCACACAACCTGCAAATATGGCGGAGACAGTCCAAGCTGAGTTGAGTTGAACAGGTTTATTGATTAGGAAGTAATTTTCAGCGTCATTAAAACTTATTGGAGGCTTTAAAAATAAGCCTTCGTTAATTTCGATACAGAATAAGCTGCAACTATGATTCAACTCTATGACAAACGTCAGAACACAATAATTCAAAAAAAAGATAAGAAATAGAAATTAAATAGAAATTCGCAGAATGATTTTGAATTACTGTAAATTGAAATCGAATGAAATAGCGGACACTCTAAAGATATCAACTGAACGTGTACATCATATTATTCACGAACATTTGGGTATGAGAAAGCTCTGTGCAAAGTAGGTGCCGAGCGAGCTCACTTCTGACCAAAAACAACGACGAGTTGATAATTCGGAGCAATGTTTGGAGATGTTTAAGTGTAATAAACCCAAATTTTTCCGTCGATATGTTGCAATGGTTGAAACATCATCATTTGACTCCGAAGTCCAATCGGCAGTCATCCGAATGAGCTGCATGCAATGAACCCGCTCAAAAGCGTGTAAAAGTGCGGCAGTCGGCTGGCAAGGTTATGGCGTATGTATTTTGGGATGCACATGGAATAATTTTCATTGACTACCTTGAAAAAGGAAGGACCATCGACAGCGACTATTATATAACGTTATTGGATCGTTTGAAGAACGAAATCGCCGAAAAACGGCCACATTTGAAGAAAAAGAAAGTGCAGTTTCGCGACAAGACAATGCTGCATGTCACAAGTCAGTAAAATCGATATTAAAAATCAATGAAGTGGGCTTTGAATTGCTTCCTCGTCCATCGTATTCTTCAGATCGGGCCCTCCAGCGACTATTTTCTGTTCTCAGATCTCAAAAGAATGCTCGCTGCGAAGAAATTTTAGTCGAATGAAAAGGTGATCGCCGAAACTGAAGTCTATATTGAAGCAAAGTACAAATCCTGCTACAAAAATGGTACCCAAAAGCTGGATGGTCGCTATAATCCGTGTATTACCCTTGAAGCTAACTATGTTGAATAAAAAAATGATTTTCCCAAAAATTTTGTTTTACTATGGTAGGCCGGGGACTTTACAATTGACCTTATTAAGATTATAATAATTCTTTTTGTATTAGATAAGGCATACCTTGAGACCCACAAGATGTTCGTGGCAAAAATTTTGAACAGAGGTAAAAATGGGGATAAATCATTGATTTCAACAAGAAATCCGTATATCCTGAATCCGATTTTGATAATTGTGTTTGTATTAGGTAGAACATACTTTGAAGCTGGTCCCATAGAAGTTGAAGAAAAAAGTTAGTCAGAGGCTACATGAATCATCCCCCCTGATTCATAGATTTCAACGAAAACCCTGCCTATCCCATTACCCCATAATCGGATTATAGTAATTCTTTTTGTATTCAATCAAAGTAAAAATGGGATGATTCATTGATTTCAATGAAATATCCGAATATTCCGTTACAACATCGTCCGATTTTGCTAAATACTTTTGTATCGGATAGGGCATACTTCGAGATTAGTCCCGCAGAAAGTGGGTAGTGAAAATTTTAACCAGAGGGGTAAAAAAGGGGAATAAATAATTCATTGATTTCAATGAAAAACCCGAATACCCCGTTACCAAATCGTCCCATTTTGATAATTCTTTTTGTATAGAAAGGAAGGAAAATTTTTACAAGAAGGTTAAGAAAATAAGATTATTCGTTGATTGTCCGATTTGGATATTTTTTTTGTATTGGAATCCCGATATAAAATCCTTGTAAGGGTAAGATCCGCCATTTTTAAAATCAGTCGTCGTCCAATCCTTTTTCCCCCCCAAAATTACATAAAATCACCCAAGTCTATCTTTCATATAATTCATCTTTGGAACATCTCTATGTTAAAATTAATTTGAATTAGAATTATTTTTTTTTTTTTTTTTTAAAGTAATTTATTATTATTATTTATTATTATTATTTTTTATTATTATTATTTTTTTTTATTTTTTATTTATTTTAATTTTAATTTTTTTTTAAATTTTTTTTTCCAATTTAATTTTTATTTTTATTTATTTATTTATTTATTTCATTATTTTTCTCTTTATTTATTTCATTTTTATTTTTTCTCCTTTTAATATATATTACTTTAATTAATTTTTTTATTTTTTTATTTTTTTTTCAACTTAATTTTATTATTATTTTTATTTATTTATTTATTTTTTATTTTTTATTTTTTTCCTTTTAATTTATTTTGTTTTAATTTTTTTTTCAACTTAATTTTTATATTTGTTTATTTATTTTTTTCTCCTTTTAATTTATTTTACTTAAATTTATTTTTATTTAATTTTTATTTTTATTTATTTATTTATTTTTCATTTAATTTTTGTTCTCCTTTTAATTTATTTTACTTTAATTAAATTTTTTTATTTTTTTATTATATTTTATTTTTTTTTGATGTTTCGAATACAATTTAACGCTTTTAATACCGAATGCATGCAAACATTTGTTTTACAATTTTAAAACTTGCATACCATAAAATTCAAACACAATTGAAACAGGAAAAAAATTTACATACATAAATAAATGTAAATATGTAGGAACAAAGCACCAGCCGGTAATTACAATCAGAATGCCACACTTTTATTTGCATAACAATTGCGAATACACCTGCAAGAGAGTGTGTAAATGAGCTTTTGCTCTCTCTTTTCAAAGCCTCACTCAGCTCAGTACGTCCACCAATCGGTCGACTGTTTTTCACAAACTGTCCTCCAATTGAATGGCCAGCGACTTAGCGTAGCAACAATAGCGTTACAGTTAACCAGTTTCCTGAGTGACTATGCAATTTGCATTTATCTTTATAAATATACATACATACATGAATTTGTATGTATGTATGCATATGCGTGTTGTTTTTATCGGATATTTTCTACCGCACAAACATGATCGTTCATTTTCCTTCACTTGTCATAGCAAAACTGTATTGTTGAATGTTGCATAATTGTTTAGTGTTAAATTGTTTAGTGTTGTTGTTAATTACGAAACTCGTTCAATTAACCACATATTTGCTTCATGCTCGCAATACAATTATTTATTTATTTTTATTTCATTTACTTATCCCACTTTTATGTTAATTGTTCGCGACATAACATGTTTAAATTGAATTTAAATCAAAGCTAAATTTCTTCCTTTTGATTTCAATATGAATAAAATGTAATTTTTTCTATTTAAATTACTGCTCTTGAAGAAAATGAGATTTTCATACTTATTTCAATTGGGAGCTGCCATATCTATGGGATTTGCAAGTTTTTCAAGGAATTCTTTGATTTTTTCAATTTTGTAAGAGATTCTAGAACCAACCCTGAGTCTTGTATTTTTGATAAAGCTTATGATAAAGTGAGACAAGCAGTAAAAGCTCGAGTGAAAGTCCTTAGCCTTTGGTAAAAAACTCTTCGCCGTATTTAAACTCATGCAATTTTCAGAATTATTCAGGCCTTATTAAAAAATCTTCATATGGGATTAGATATGTTAATTGGAAGTTTTTTTGAACTATACTACAATTTAAATAATATAAATAATAGCGAAATAATAGCCATTAATGAGTTGCTGAAGATTATTGTTTTTCGTAAAAGCTTTTATAAATCCTATAAGAGCTTTCAAACTCTTCTGATAAAATATATAATATAATATAGTTAAAGCAAATAGGAAAAGCTCGGCTGAAAGTCTTTTTCCTTGGCTAAATCGTTGTATTAATTTTTTGCGTTGAAATATTCGAGAATTATCTAAAAAGCTCTTTATGTCATTATGTTCATAGAAAATATTGTAATATTTGTAGAAAATATGTTTTAAAATCATTATTTTTTACCTTTATTATGCAATATTTTTGCATGTAGTAAAAGCTTCTGTGAAAGCTTTCAAAAGCAAAAAATTTATCCCCGATAATAAATGGAATCATAATAATAATTCAAAAAGAATTATAATTTCTTTTGTTTTCCGAAGCGCAAGAAATAATATTAAAAGCTTGTAGTTTATTGTGAAAGCTTATTGTGTTAAAATGCAAAGTGCACATTCTCCAGAATTAAAAATACCTACTTTAAGAGCTTTTTTGTTCCTTATCATGGCTAAGCTTGGCCTTGTTTAAGAGTATTGTGGTTCTAAAAACTCAATTTAATTAAAAGTGAAACAATGAAATATAATAACATATAAGCTTTAAGGCAAACTAATAAAAATGAATGATAGAATTGCCAATGAAAGCTTTTCAAATTCTCGACAATTATGTTTGAATAATAATTAACAAAATTAAAAAAATTACGAATTTGAGTTATGAAATAAAGAATCAATAATAAATAATGAAAGCTCTTTAAAAGGAATGATTTTGATCAATAAAAAGATATCAATAAGACAAATAAAAGACGATTTCTTCAAATGAACGACAATAGAGACTTATAAACTTCTAACAGTAAAATCTCTTCCAAATTGACGAATTACGTGCTTTTTGCGAGATTATTTAAAGTGAAAGTTTTTCCGAATCGACGATATTAAGTAATTATGAGCTTTTAAAAACGAAAGCACAATTGAGTTATACGATATTGGACAAACTAATAAAGTTTAACGATGGAATATTACAGAAAATTAAATTTTTTATGAAAGCTCTTTAGAACAGAGGTTTGTTGTCAATCAAAAGTGATATCTCTTAAAAATATAAGAATTATGAACTTTTAGCGAGTTCATTAAAAGTTAAAGCTCCCTCAAATGGACGACATTAAACAATTATGAGCTTTTAACAGTGAAAGTTCGATTTAAACATAATTAAATTAAGAATAAAGGCCGTTTAAATTAGCTGATTTGATGTAGCTCTAAATTTCAAGAAATAAAAATGAAATTGAATCATTTTTGAAATCGAATATGAACTTAACTCATATGAATGAAAGCTCTGAGAAAGTAACGTTCTGTAATATTATTTTTTCATTGAAATTTAGCTATATTTGTCCAACAAAACACTACAATCAGACAAAAAAAAAAAAAAAAAAAAAAAAAAACGATAGTGAGCAAAATAACCTAACAAATAAACAGTTCCTTGCAAAATATTTTAATATAAATCACTGTTATGCATGTTCATACAAATATACAGAAAATTTATTTATATATATATATATGTATGCATGGTGTCCATTTCAATTTACTTCTTCCATATATTTATAGTTGTCAGAATCCCCCTTTCATCAGAAATTGTATTTTCAAGGCAACCTCGCCCTTGAAATATTGTCCCTGAAAGTCACTGCGGCACAATCTCCGCGATGTTCAAAAAAACTTTCGACCGGCGCCAACTCCGCCTGCTACTCTTGCGACAAACAGAAAAATCTTTAGGACATACACAAATGTATTGTACATATATTTTTCATAAGAATATCAAAATGCATGTGCTCTCCATGCCATGCGTACCATTTCCGCCCTTTTTCGTATGCCTCACTGGCATGCGCTACACTACAAATGCATTCGAGCAATAATCTTTAATAAATACATATACACCACTCCTGTACGTACATATGGATATGTATATTTGCCGCTGTGTGCAACCATCTAATAAATGTTCAACGCACTGTAATGTGATGCGGAAAAATGGCGACATTTCCACTGTTTTCTGAAGTCCTCCTAACCTCACTTTTATAACATTTCACATACATACTTCAAGGGTACATTTGTACATACCTCACTGCCTGCTATTCACCAATTCTACATCCTTTTGTAGATATTAATCCATTTGAATGCTTTTCCAAGCGCCAAAAGCAGTTGAATTTAATAATTGGATTACAAGGATGCGCTGTTGCACGCGTTGCTAGGAAGCTTGTTACCATACCTAGTACAAAAACAAAGTAGCTTATAGTGTGTTGAGTTTCAAAATTGCATTAAGCGTAAATGGGGTGTTTGCACATCTCACATACGAGTATTCGCACATACACCCCCGAGGTAATTTGTTTTGATACCCTTGGTTACTCACTCTGCTCTACACGACTGACTCCTCTTCTTTCTTGCCAAGGATGTGTGTGGGTGCGTCCAACAAGTGATTTGCGCGTTTGTTTAGCGCAAAAATTAAAGCAAAACTGCGTAGAAGTTATTTGAGATTTATTCGCAAAAAAAAAAAAATTAAAATCCAAGAAAAGCATGTGTAGGACAGCAGGCTTAAGTAAAGAGTAGTTTTAGACCTTATTTTCCCTACACCGCCACATAGCGCGTATATGAATTATGACTGTAAAAAAAATGTATATGAAATTGAAAGCAAACAACGAACGGCGAAATGATTTTGCTGAGAGCACACAAGATGAACAATATTTGCAAGGCCATTTCGTAGAAGACGACGAAGCCGTTTATTTGAAAATATTAAGTGTCTGGTAGCAGCATCACAACGGGGTGTGACGACATTGATTTATGACGAGTGCGTAAAGGAAATTTGAAACTATTTGGTATTGAATATGCAGAAGTTTTGGTAATTTCGATTGAAAGCTTGTGTATTTGAATGAATTAAATTTTAGAAAATTTATAAAATCGCTTAAAACCTGCTTTATTTTCGAAACCATGCTTTGCGCATCAGGAAGCTACAGAAATTCATAAGAAAATACTAAGCAGCACCCTAATTCACTCAAACGTGTCGCCTGTTGAAAAAATTTCCTTTTCACTTGTTTGTGCGCTTTTACTACGCCCTTGAAGAAACTCTTCAGTAGATAGCCTCAGTAGTAAGATCTGTACAATCTGTCTACGAGCCAGCACCACATAGCTGTGTCTCTACCATCATCGCTTTACAAGCCAACTTTACGGTGATGGAGAGATTTTTTGAAGCAGGAAGAGCCTTAGGAATGGAGTAAAGACCTTTATAGATGAAAAATGGCAGCCGAAACCGAAAACTGACTTCTGTCTGTCTGTTTACCTGATAGTTAAAGTAAGATTTGAGATATTTTGATATTCCTTGAGTCAAAAGTACGGAGGTTGTTGCCAAGGAGTGAAATCGAACCAAGTTCGGGCCAATCTCTCACACAACGCTGATTTTGAAAATACGAAAATCGCAAAAATTCAGTATTTGAATTTGCAATTAAAGTCATATTTTAAACAGACGATCGTATTGAATCGAAAAATATGAGAAGTATGGAAAAAATTTAAGTGGGCGTGGCACCGCCTATTTTTGGGTCAAAATAGACAGAATTTGCTAAAACTTGATATAGCACGAACTAGAATTGAGCTCAATTATGCAAAACCTACGACTTTGACCCATATATCGACCATTTACTTTCCACACCACGCTTGATTCAAGATCGAATATTTATGGTATTAATCAAACAGAACTTAACCAAACTTGGTAGGTGTGCTACTTTTAATGGGGATTAAAACTATGTTTACTACTTCTAATGAACCAAAAATGGCTGACATAAGTCCGGACCTATATCTGTCTCCCATACAACAACCCTCTAGCTTTAACCGATCTGTAGACTTAATATAAATATCAGTCGAGTATCTAAAGCTCGCTTTTACCCGAATTTAATCTTTTTGCGATTAGGTGTGTCTGTCGAATATACTACTTTTCTACATAGTCGAACTATCATGGATTTTCGGGATAAAGCTTTACTGCCTGAAAACAAAACAGTATATCTTAAACTCGGGTGCGTACATCTTGCGAAAAATCGGCGAACACTTCACAAGAACTTGTCATGTGTGAGAATATAAAGCGCCTCTTGCCGTCATACAGCCACTAAATATGGGCGAGAACTCTGCAGACCACCCCTCTAACAGGTGGTGATGGTTCAAATTCAACAATAATTATTCAACTGCAACTCGCCCAGTAAGATTTTCTTTTTCTGCTAAGGCAGATGGATTCATTAAAATACTTTTTGAGCTTCTTTTATTACGCAAACTAATCTAACGAATACTAGTAACTACTTGCAATTCGAAAGGATCCCAGTAGGCTTATTTTGGCCCTATATACATCCGACCTCTATTTTTATTTTTTTTTTTATTTTTTTATTTTTTATTATTTTTTATTTTTATTTTCTTTTTTTATTTTATTATTTATTGTTTTATTTTTATTATTATTTTTATTTTTTGTTGTTACTTTATTATTATTATTTTATTATTATTTTATTATTTTTTTATTTATTTTTTTATATTTTTTTTATTATTTTTTATAATTTTATTATTTTTATTATAATATTTTCAATATCTCCTATGATTATGCCCTCCCATTTTTACTATTTTTGTCATCGTCCAAAGCTATTTCAGTGCTCTCTGTGAAAAATATAAAACAAAATATATATATACACACTTTCCTTCTTATTACCGGCTTTACACGTTCGCTTTTATCTTCCTTTGTATTTGCGTTTGGAAAATTGCAACTGTTTGTTGTATCCTTTTTTGGACATTTTTCTCTCGCTTCACCCATTTTTCTCATTTCACCTGTTTAATATTTGAGTTGGAAACTGATGACTAATCAACGTCGTTTTACTGCTGACGCATTGTCCCCCAACTGAAAGGATCGTACGTGTGTGTCTGATACGGTATGAGACTTACATTTGTATATATATGGGGATACCTTTATAAGAACACGTACATGCATACATATGTGTTTCTCTATATTTCCTGAACGTGCATTTATTTGCCCTCTTATTCGGGGTCTGACAAAGAGTTTGTTTTGTATCAAAGCCACCCACCACCCACCACCCTCGTTTGCAATATTTACTTACATACATATATATGCTAGCCGCATTTGCACAATACAATAGCAACTCAAGCGCATCCGCGAATGTACACAGTTATTGCTTTGATGACTCATGCTTTTTCCTCTGCCTTTGTTGTGTTGCTTTGTTGTTTTTTTTCTTTTTCGATTTTTCTTTTTTGCAACAGGCTCATAACAACCCACAAAATTTTTATAACTTACAAAATTTATGTTAAAGCAGTTTGAGGAGAGATAATTCTTATGTAGATTTCAAAAAGTGCCAACTTTAATAAAAAAAAAAATATTACACTAATAATATAAAATTGCATGTATATCAGAATATATATCACATATCATAAATAATATATGTATATATTAAAATATAAATTAATAAATTTCTTTTTTTCTCATTGCAGGTAAGCATTGAACCAATTTCTAGGATGAAATTGTCAGTACTCAGGTATTTGTTCAATTTTTAGCAAACGAGACTTTTCAACAAATATTAATTAAGATCTCGTCGTCTTGAACCCGAAGTAAAAAATAATGTCCAATACAAGCTCGAATTTTTTCGAAGTCCATTGCAGTGATACCCTATTCGGGCTGAGATCTAATAAATAATTAAAAAGAGATCTCGAGAATATATTTGTATGTTTTGTAATTTTAGTTTAAAAAAATATGTATAAAAAATAAATGAAAAAAAACAACAATTAATAAAATGGTAGCAGAAACTAATCAAATTGATATCAATGAAAAATAATAATGAATAAGAAAAATAAAAAAGAATAAAAATGAATAAGAAGACAAATTAATAATTTAAATAGGAAAATAAAATCATATAAATAACGAAAAATAATCAAAAAAATAAGTTAAAAATAAAATAAGAAAAAAGGAGAAAAACTTAAAAAAAAGTAAAAAGTAATAATAAAAAGAGTAAAAAATAGTAAAAGTTGTTAAAAAATTATAAAAATAAATAAAAAATATAAAAAATAAAAAATATAAAAAATATGAAAAAAAACCATATGAAAAATATTAACAAAATGATGTAAAATTTAAAAAAAAATTTAGAAATATATGTAATCATATTTAAAAATATATTACAAAATAAAAATGATCGGAAATGCAGAAATTAAAGTAAAAGATAAATTTAAAGAACAAGAAACTTAAATAACAACAAAAATTCAAAATTAAAAAAAAATTAAAACTATTAAAAAAATCATTAAAAACTCTAAAAAATTTTAAAAAAATTTAAAGAATCAAAAAGATTAAAATTTTTTAATTAAAAAAAATTTTTTTTAAAGTTAAATTTTTTTTTAAAAGTTACAAAAAAAAACTATAAAATATTTACAAAAAAAAAAAAAAAAAAAAAAACTAAAAAATTGAAAAAAAAATTTAAGAAGAAATTACAGAAATTTAAAATATAATAAAAACCATAAATAACAAAAAATAAAAAAACGAAAAATCTTAAAAGATAAAAAAGTGTAAAAAATTATATAAATAAAATATAAAAATTCAAAAAAGGAAAAAAAGAAGAAAAGCAAAAATTAAAAAAAATTTCTAAAAAACTTAAAATAAATTTAAAAAAATGTTAAAACATAAATAAAACATAAACAAATTAATGAAACATATAAACAAAATTTATAAAAAATTTAAAAATTTAAGAAAGCAAAATTAAAAAATAGAATACAAAAAATTCGAAAAAGGAATTGAAAAATAAATAAAAAAGAAAAATTAAAAATATATAAAATTTACAAATTACTTAAAAAAAAAAATAATTAAATAAAAAATAAAAATAAAAATAATTTGTAATAATAAAAAATTAACAAAAATTAAAAGAAGTTTTTTAAAGAGATTTATAAAAATTAAAAAATTCAAAAGAAATTATAGCAAAAAAAATTAAAAAAAAATTCTTTTAGTTTAGGAAAAAAATTTAAAAAAAAAAAAAAAAAAAATTTATAAAAAAAGTAAAAAAAAAATAGTTTTTACAAAAAAAGTTAAAAAAAAACTTATAAAAATGGAAGTACATTAATAAATAAAAATTTAATTAGAAAAAAAAAAAATTAAAAATATATTAAAATAATTTAAACAATTTTTTTAAATTAAATTTTTTATAAATGATAATAAATAGTTTTTTTTTAGAAAAATTATAAAAGTTGAAAAGAACTAAAAAAATTAAAAAAATTGTAAATTAAAAAAAACGTAATAAGAAATTGTAAATTTTTTTAATAAATTAAAATTTTTATAAATTAATTTTTTTTATACATTTAAATAAAACTTAAAAATTTATAAGCTTATAAGATTTTAAAAAGTTTATAAAAAACAATAAAAAACAAATTTAAAAAAAAATTAAAAAAAAGTTGAAAAAAAGTTTAAAAAATTTTTTTTTTTTAAATTTAAAAAAAATTAAAAAAAAAAATTGAAAAAAAAACATTAAAAAAAAAACGAATAAAAATTTTAAAAAAATTAAAAAATATAAAATTAAAAAAGATTCAAAAATTATAAAATAAAAAATAATATATAATAATTAATTAAAAAAAATAATAATAAAATAATAAAAAATTTTTAAAATTATTTTCATATTTATATTTTTTCAAAAACTTAAAAAATTTCAAAAATTACTTCAAATTAAAACAAAAATGTACAAAAACCTGAAATTAAAAAAAAAAATAAAAAAATAGATTAATAGGAAAATAAAAAAATAAAAAAGGAAGTAAAAAAAAATTAAAAAAATAATTAAAAAATGATAACAAATAAATAATTTATAAAAAATAAAATAATGATATTAATAAAAAAGTAAAATAAATAAAAATAAAAATAAAAAAATTGTAAAAAATAAAATAAGAAATACAATAAAAAAAATTGATTGAATTAAAAAAAATATAATCAAAAACTGAAAAAAATAAGAAGAAACAAAAATAGGAAAGAAATTAAAAAATTAGCTTTAAAAAATGTATGAATTAAAAAATAACTATTAATAGAAAAATTAATATTTAGGAATATTTTATCTAAAAATCCCTATACACTGTGCCATGAGAAATCTTGTCTATTTAAATCTCATTTGCACTCATTGCAACACAAAGCAGAATCTATTATACAGTAATTGTGGTAATTGTGTAAAATATCAGTGAAAGTAAAAAATATATTAAAATAAAATTAGGTTTGCTTTCTAAAAAATAATATGGGCTTGCCTTGATGAGCTGTATTAAAATACGCGACTTCCTTTTGTGGCAAAGTTTTCAATAAATTACTTGCTTGCCTTTGAGAATTCATATTTACTATTTGCCTTGTGAAAGGATTGCCATTTACAATTATTTCTGCATATTTGTTAAAGAAAAAAAAATTGAACATTTTTCAATTTGTATTAACCTCAATGAGACACTAATCACTCCTGTCCATATGTATGTATGTTTCACCACAAGCGCGAGGACGACAACCACACCCTGCTGCTGTCACACAACAGCGGCGACTATCCCAGAATATAACGTCATAAAATATTGAAAAAAAGCAAGAAGAAGAATATTAATGAAAGATTGCTGCAACACGATTTCCTGTCGCAAGCAAGACAAATTCTCATTTTGTTTAGCACAACAACTCGGTGTTGTGTGCATATGTATATGGCCACAGCAAGCGGACACACTCTTGACAAATGTGCCATGTGTTTGCCTAATTTATTTGCCAAAGGCATTGGCGGCTACAAAACTTGACTCCGTACGTAGTAATGTATGTATGTATATATTTTGCAATCTTTGTTGGCGAAGGCGGTTATTATCCTTTAAAAAAATTTCATTTGCATTTTTGTGGTTCTGCGTAAAGGTTTATTATTTCCTTTATTACGATTTTAACATATATAAATACATATTTATATACAAGTATGTATGTATAAACTCTTTCCATATCACATTCTTTGCAAGATTATGCTTTTGGAAGATTTTTTTTACACTGCCTCGTCTGTACAGATTGTGTTTAAAACCAACAACTAGTATATACATATACATACTTGCGTGCATTTTTATATATAAAAAAGAAGTATGTATGTATTACATACATATCCACATTGTTTCCTTTAAAGTTTATCATTATTTTCTAGTCATCACCATGGGCTTTTTTGTGATTTATTTTATTTTATTTTATATTAATAATATAATTTTTTATAAGAGACACTGATAATTTCAACCAACCAACAAGTATATTTGTAGGCATGTATGTACTGATGTGCATCGGATTTTAGTATATGGACTTGTGAGCACCACGCAATATCCGCTGTATTTATGGAAAAAATGTAAAAGCTTTGTAATAATAAAATAAAATAAAAAATATATAAAAATTATGCCAGAGAAACCGATAAAAATTCTCAAACAATTTCTGCTGTTTCAAGAAAAGTTGTAAGTTTTGTTGTCAAAATATTTTTTTTATATTATATGGCAGTGTGTAGAAATATAATGAGCCGGTTTGTTCAAAAATTTGTTAAAAAAAGATTTGTATTTCCCCTAAAAAGAGTATTTATTTATTCTTAAATTGTTAATTTTTCGTCTTGAAAGACTGTCTTATTTTCTATTATTGTTCTGCTCTTTCTACTTGGTAGTGACAAAAATACTGTTACAACATTAAACACACGCATTTCAATAGAAGAATTGAGCATACCACATAATTCCCATATGATTTATAAAATATAACCTGTAAAGCGTTAGTCTGTATCGGGAATTCTAAATTGTGTGAAAACCGTATCGCTGTTATAGCGTTTTTTAAGTGTGAAATGAAAAAAGGTGATATTTTCAAAACACTCCGTCCGCTCGGCATTAGTCGCATATTCGTCTACCGGTGCATAAAATTGTTTGAGGAGACTGGGGATGTTAAAGACCACCACCGCAAGTCATCAAAGCTGTCAAATCAAGAATTCTGCGAAATCCGCTCCGAAGACAGAAAATCATGGCCCGGGAGATGAATGTTTCGCAAAAGTCCAGGAGTCGAATTATTAAAAAAGACTTGGGACTTGGGGCTTTCAAACGCCGTACCGGACATTTGTTGACTGCAGCTTTGAAAAATAATAGGGTGGTAAAATGCAAACATCTTTTGGTGAAGCACGCTGATAAGTTGCACAGAAAAATCTTGTTTACCGATAAAAAATTTTTTTACCGTGCAGTAAAAATTTAATAAACAAAATGATAGGATGTATGCACGGTCATCTAAGGAAGTATGCGAACTGGTTCCACGGGTCGAAAAAGGTCCTCACCCAGCTTCAGTCATGGTTTGGTGGGGTGTCTCTTACGATGGGGTAACTGACTTGCATTTTTGCGAACAAGGGGTCAAAACATCGGCCAAAGTTTACCAAGAAACCGTGTTGGAAGCTGTTGTAAGACCACTTAACCATTCCATGTTCCAAAACCAATCATGGACTTTTCACCAAGACTCTGCGCCGGCCCATAAAGCTAAAACGACCCAAATCTGGCTCCAAACCAATTTACCAGCATTCATTTTCTCTGAAGAGTGGCCCTCTGGCAGTCCTGATTTGAACCCGCTGGATTACAAATTGTGGACAGTTTTAGAGGACATGGTTTGCCACAAAATATACTTCAACTTTGATTCGTGCTGTGGCCAATTTCCCAATTGAGGAGGTGCGTGCGGCTATTGATGATTGGCCAGTCCGACTTAAGGCGTACGTGAAGGCTAAAGGCGGGCATTTCGAATGAATACTGGTTTTTTGTATACAATATATATCAATAAATATGTAAAAAAAATTGTTCCAAAAACACTCATTATCTTTTATTTTATAGCATAAAATGTATGTAACAGTATTTATGTCCCTACTAAGTATATCTGCTCATGTTCCTCTCATTAAAACAAGAAAAATTCTGAGACTGTAATGAAATTCCCGCGCTTTTTCGGTTTTCGTTGGTGGGACAGCTTCCGTGGAGATGATCGAGCTTTATACCTGTTACTGTTACCAGTTACTGTAAATACAACACTGTTAACGGTTAATAGACTGCTGTAAGATTTTGTGCAAGCTGCGCCATTTAGTTAGTGTTTGACAGCCATTGAAAGCAGGCGGCCTCGTGAATAAAATGAAAAAAAAAAGTGAGTTTCATGTAGTGATTAAGTACTTTGGGCAAAAAATCCATTACCAAAACCAAAAATTTATATTTATAAATATTGTGGGGACTCTGAACCATCAATTTCAATGTTCAAAGAGTTATTTACTGAGTTCCGTTGTGGTCATAAACAGTACAATGTACACCGAACCTTCAGGTCGCCCAAAAGAGGTCTACACTAAAAATCACAAATAAAATCTATAGAATGATATTGGAGATATTCGACGATCGGAGAAAAAAAGCTCGTGAGGTGGTTGAAATTTCTAACATAAAAAAGCTATCTGCGCGATGGGTGCCGCGATTGCTCATAGATCCACCACACCACACCAGAGACAAAAAAAAAAAACAATCCAGACAGTGTCTTTCTACGGGCGAATGAGCACCAATACAGGCCAAAGTGGATCTGTTGATCAACAAGGTCAAGACCTCAGATTTTTGGTATGTACAAACTGTTATTCATTACCTTGAAAAGGGTAAAACGATCATCAGCGAATATTATGAATATTATTCAGAGCTTTTGGACCGATTCGAAATTGATTTAAAGCAAAAATTACAGAATTTGGAGAAAAAGAAGTACTGTTCCATCCGGACAATGCATGAGTGCACACGTGTGTAGTCACCATGGCAAAAATTCATAAATTCGGTTACGAACTGCTACCCACCCCATCCAAGTTATTCGCTAGATTTAGCGACTCTTTCTTGTTTCCAAATCTGAAGAAATCGCTGTGACCCTTGCCAAAATAATTTGCTAGCCAGTTCTTCTCCAACTACTTGGACATTTTTTCATTGGTTGTTCACATGCTCGAGTTTGTCGCCTTGCAATTCAAGTATTCTCGATTCCTAGAGAAAATTCTTCTAAAAAGATAAAAATCGAATTTATCTTAACATGAACATTAACGAAGAATTAGTGAGCTTCCCAAGGTCGTAATTAACAGATCAATTGGAAAGCCCCCAGCCTACCATAGTAAACACTTTATTTTTTGGCAAAACTCATTTCTTTCATTCAACATAGTTCCCTTTAAGGGTGATGCACTGATTATAGCAGCCCTCCAACTTTTCGATACCATTTTTGTAGTACGATTTGTCCTTTGCTTCAAAATATGGCTCAATTTCGGCGATTATCTCTTCATTCGACGAAAATTTCTTCCCAATGAGCATTATTTTGAAATCTGAGAACAGGAAGTAGTCGCTGGGGACCAGATCTGGAGAATGGGGTGGATGTGGAAGCAATTCGAGCCCAATTTATGAAAATTCGCCATCGCTTTCACTGACTTGTGACACGGTGCATTGTCTTGGTGAAACAGTACATTTCTTTTTCTTCAAATATGGCCGTTTTTCGGCGATTTCGTTCTTTAAACGGTCCAATAACGCTATGTAATAATCGCTGTTGATGATCCTCCATTTTTCAAGGTAACAAATGGAGGGACCTACAACCGCCAGCGAACGGTCGATGAATTCATATGGCGAGCTTTTATTTCATGAGAGAAATACACTCGGAAGGCTTGACATTCCCTGCTGAGGGGCGATCGTAATTAGAAAAATTAATTTTCTATAAATTTTAATGTAAGTCGAAGCCTGGCCTTCCGAATGGTAGCACGCAATAATGCTAAGCACTCGGCTACTGCGGCAACGTCTTACTATAGTACCACAAAATGGCACATCCAGCGCTAATTGTGCTCGAGATATTTTTCTCTTTTACCTACCTTACGACATGTTCCAGGTTGAGACTGAGGTATTCTGGTCTGGGTACGAGGAGTTTCGTAGGAAATGCTAAAGAAAGGAAGCGAGTTCTGCTAGTGGTGTGCTTAGACTGACCTATCACTTGAAGGCAGTTTTTTTCCGCTTCGTCAAAGATGTTCTTCATGAGTGGTTGTTGTTTTTGTTGTAACCGCAGAAAATACCCCAAATTAGATTTCGAGGAATATTGCGGGAGTGACAGTTCTTAACCGGATAAAAGTCCGTGTAGTTCCGGTATAAAGACCCGACTGTCGCGAGAACTATTGGATTTTTGTCGCCTAATGCGACAGGCATGCCTTACCAAGGGTAATTTTTTGAACCCCTAACCGCAGGTGAATGGTTGTCATCGAGTTCAGCTAATGAAAAATTTAGATGAATCCACATCCACAATTGATGACAGAAGAGATGTGCTCGTCCTTGTGTGGTTCGAAACCATTCAACCATGAAAAATGTCCTCGAACGCATTCGCAGAAATCCCCTTACAAAACAGAAAATTATGTCAACGGAAATGGATACATCGACTATATCAATGTCAAGGCATATTCGAGAGGTGATTTATACAGGCTTCCCTACCATCCGTCAACTGGTCATATTCTGACAACGTGATTGAAGTTAATTAGGCTGAAAAGATGCCACCGGACACTCAGTGCCATGCCGTCAACGGTAATAAAAGTATTCTTTTTATAAATGGAAAGATTTTTATTGTTGAAGAAGTTTTTAACAAGCAAAACGACAAAATCTATGCAAAAGCTACCAAAATGTAAAAATAATCTTATTCCTAAGGTTTTTTGTGTTCACCTCTCACCACCTCAGTTGTAATATTTTGGTGCAGAGTTTTCTGTAAAGGCGTTACATCTCTTCATTGCTGCGAAAAAGACGTGTTAAAACCGCGAAAAAAGTCCACCAGCAAGATGTTTAAGAAGGCGTGGTACAGCACTTAAGTGAGATTCTGTTTCAGCGCACATGGCTAAACCCACCAATAGTGGGTTAATAGCTAGTTTCATAGCTGCATATGACTGGTTTACTGAAAGTCCAGATTGGAATCCAATAGACTACAGTTTGTGTTCAATGTTGGAGAACATGGCCTGTCGAATACCCTACAGAAATTCATCTGTTTCGAAAATGTTTTGATTTTTTTTGACCACGCTGAGACCATCGAAAGCAAAGGACATCAGATTATATTTACATTAATTATCCAAAGAATTATTTTTCAACGGAAAAGTGAAAGAAGTTGTTTTTACATCAACTGCACTTATGTTTACAATACAACTGACGTTTTTATTTTATTACCAAAAATAAAGAATTTTTTTTATATTTTAACATCAACAAAATGTTCCACAAATCCCTCCAACGCTTAATTATTTATTTATCAGCTCATTTTGCGAGCTATAAACAAATTCAATGTCGGTGTATTTCTGCAAAATGTTTATAGCGCAAATTGTTTATGAGAATATTCTCACCAACTCCTCCTATCCAATAATACAGTAGCCACCACAACACAAGAAAGGCAACTCAAAACACTTCACTCTCTGTTTTCACTGTTTTAATAGCTTCCTGTGTCATCTTATTTCTATTTGAGGTTTTTTTTTTTGGCAAGCGTGAGAGAATTCGTTAAACGAGTCATTAAAAAAATTCCCTCGGATAATTTCAAAATATTAATCCTATACTTTCGACGAGCTGTTGTTTTGTCATTACCGAATTTAACTCGTCACAAAAAAATCAATTGCATTCGTCCATCCATCGTTGAGTGTGTCATCGTTAACTCGTTGCTCGCTCGTTAGTGTCATGTTTTTTTGTGCTTATAAAATTTTTATTCGTCTCGTGCCGCAAGCGAAATTGGGTGGTTTTTGTGACCCCTTTAAATTTCATAATATTTGCTTAATATATATTTTTATTGTATTTGATTTTGTTGTTGCTCGTGTTTTCTTTGTTTCTTTTCAACCCCTGAGTCATTGGGCTTGATAAAGAAAAAAATATATTGCAAAAAAAAAAAAAAACACAAAAGCGGTAGTCATGAAAACTGCACAACCCTGAATGCTCCGGCGTGAGTTGTTTGGTGTTATCACGGCTGCTGGTCTGCTTTTTTTTTAATTTTTAAAATTATTTTTGTGAAAAAAAAGTAAATTGCCTTCCATCGAATTTTTTTTATTCATTTGCTTTTGAATGGGTGATCCGTTTTAAGGTTCCCTACTTAAAAAAAAAAAAAACAGAAAACTCAAATTTAATGGCGAATGTTTATTATCATTCCAAAAGAACATTCTTTGGTATTTATTTTTTGAAGATTATCTCTTTCAAATGTTGGCCACAGCTACGCCTCTGATGGTCCATTCGCTGAGTCCAATTTTCGATGACTCGTTCGAGCATTTAGACTGGTAACTGGCGAATGCCATGCACGATGTTTTGCTCCAAGGCCTGAATCGTAGCGGGATTGTCCGCATAGATTTTAGACCTTATATATCCCCACAAGAGAAAGTCTAACAGTGTGATATCACACGATCTTGGTGGAAAATCGGCCGGCCCAAAATGTGAAATTATCTACTCATCGAAGTGTTCTCTCAATAAATCCATTGATTGATGCGATGTGTGGGAAGTGGCGCCGTCTTGTTGAAACCAAAATGTCGCGGAGATCACGAGTTTCATTTTCAAGCATAAAATTGTCCGTTATCATGGCGCGATAATGGTCTCCATTGACGGTTACGTTCTCACCGGCTTCATTTTTGAAGAAAATGGGAGAAACATGGACTGGTGTTTTCACAAACCACACCAAACTGTTGTATTTTCTGGATGAAATGACAGCTCTTTAATCTTTTCTGGTTGCTCGTCGTCCCAAATGCGGCAATTTTGCTTGTTCACATACCCATTGAGCCAGAAATTTGCCTTATCGCTGAACAAAATTTGGCTCGAAAACGTCGAATCTTCTTGGAACTTTTCAAGAGCCCATAGAGCGAAGAGGTCGCTTGGGAAGGTCGAGCGGCTTCAGTTCTTGCACAAGCTGTATTTTTTACGCTTTCAATTTAAGATCTCGAAGTAAAATGCGCGAAGTCGTTTCATACGTCAGTCCGAGTTGCTGCGAACGGCGAACGGCGCCGAATAGACTCTCCACGGTCTTCGTGTACACTCTCAGCTACGGCCGCTATATTTTCTTTACTGCATACTGGACGTGGTCTATTCGGCCGAATATTATCCAATAATAAATGCTGGGCCTCAAGATGGGTGATGGTGTTGCGAATAGTACGCTCAGTAGGCCGATTATGTTGACCATAAGTTGAGCGAAGCGTGCGAAACACATTCATTACAGAACGTGAATTTTCGTAATAAAGTTGAATGATTTGTAAACGTTGTTCAGGCGTAAGTCCTTCCATGCTGAAATGCCAAACAATACTGAACAAAAGTAACATGACAGCTTGACACGACTCACGCGTTATCTGTCAAATCTGTCAATTAAGGCTATTGAAAAAAGTACCTCTACTTGGATCACCCTTTATTTATATATATAGATGTATTAATATATTAATATAAATTTATTTATGTAAGTACTCACAGCGCTCATATTTTTGTTATTTTGCTTCCTTTATCCAATTCAAGTTTATAGAAAACGTGACATTTGTCTCATTGCGTTCCACTCAAGCGCGAAGTGCATTGCTTCTAATAATTTTCTTCTTTTTAAAAATTTTTTTTTTTATTGCTTATTTATTTTTCAACCTGTTCCATTTGTCATCGCCATCAGCGTCATTCGTACTTAACTGTTTTGTTGTTATTAATTCATACTGACGTTTCTACGCTGACTTAAAACTTGTTCCTGCGACTAGAACTCTGTTGACTGGTATGCCAGCCATTCATAACAACTTAATAGAGTTGATTGGGGACGTTCACCAAGCTGTCGTGTAACTTACTTCTTCACTCTTGAAAAATCTTAGCAATTTGTTTAATGTGATAGAAGAAATTCTACTTCGTTTTTCAGCTCCTCCCCGCTTTATTCTGGCTTAGTAGGTAAACCTCCTCCTCTACTTTTGTTGGTTTTATAATTTTCTAACGTCGGCACATTTTGCCTTTCATCATTGACAGAAGGTCTGATTTCGCACTCTCTTTGCATTCCTTGGGAATTCTTAAGCTGGAAAGCCTTCCATGTCTTCTACATCCTGAGAAAGTCTACGAATTATTGACAAAAATCCTTATGATCATTTAAAATTATGCTTGGACCTTGTCACAATAGTCGGAAAATTTAGAGTACACAGAGAAGCCTTCCTAAATAGACAGAGATTTATCAAAATTCGGTGTGCCAAATATGTTTGTCGTGTATACCAGACTTCAGCACAAGCTCAAGCTAAACAAACTAACTTTCAGTCACCAGATCGAAAGGTTGGGACACCGACTCTGAGGTTTTAACAACCTCTTGCGTTATATAGCCTTAGCCAAGGTACACACCCTCATGTGAGCAGATTCTGAGAGGTACTAATCATCAACTTCGCAATGAAGAGATCGAGCGATTACAAACCCCTTACATATTGCCATTAAAGAAGCGATTAGTTTTCAAAAAGATAGGAAGAAATGCAAAGTCGGAAAAAGACATGTCATCCAATCTGAATTTACCACAATGTTGAAAAACGTACAAGCAGAGGGGAAGTGTAGAGGCTGGGCATGGTGTCCACTGCGGGTTAGGGGTTCGAAAATTACGGTGCGATATGCATGTCGTAAGGGGCCACTAAAATCCAATAGTTCTCGCGACAGTTGGGTCTTTATAACGGAACGACTCGGATTTTTATCCGGCCAAGGACTGTCACTCCCGCAATATTCCCCGAAGTCCAATTTGGGGAATTTTTTTAGCGTTTACAACAATAACAAAAGCAGCAGCAGAGGCTGGGAACTCTTAGGGATCTTGTCGACAGGGCTGATACAGGAATAATTCCACGAAAGTACGTGGTTACATATTGAATATTTTAACACCTCGGTTTTTTCCAACAGAGATGATATCACTAAAGATCAGCATATTATGTTTACGAAAGGGAGTTCGGAGATCTCATACACAAATCTACGACAATGGCATAGAGCTTCCATCAGCCGACTATTATGAAGTTCGGTTGTAAATTGTACGTTTGAGGTATACGGATTGTAGGAGCAGTTTGATGGGACCAGAAAAAGAGAAGACCCTCAACTTATGTAGAGAAAAACCGGATTTTTGACTGCGATTGGCGCCTGTAGAAAAAAACAAAGGAAAATGCAATACATCTTCGGGCATGCAGGCTGATATTTCGTGCTTCAGCGGTTACAAAGCGCCAATTATATACGAGTACATATGAAACCGATAATATTATTGAAATTTTTGTATAATAATAAAATTAGAAACAACAAAATTTTCTGCTTTGAAAATGTTTTAATTCATATTTTTCATTTTGTCTATACAACGTGGAAGGTGGTGAAATCTAAAAATTTAGGAATAATGAAAAGTAGCTCGCAGAGAAAGTGAAAAGTCACATAATTTTTTTTTTCACTTGAAAACTTTTTCATTACAAATAAAAAGTATTTATTCTGCATGAAAAGTTCTTATTCCACGTGAGAATTTTTTCATTTCACATGAAGTGTTTTCTAAATCAAGTGAAATGTTTCTCATTTCACATGAAAAGTTTTTAATTCACAGGAAAAGTTTTTGATTTCACTTGAAGTGTTTCCTAATTCAAGTAAAAAGTTTCTATTTCACATGAAAAGTTTTTTATTTCACATGAAAAGTTTTTATTCAACATGAAAAGTTCTCTATTTGATCTGAAAAGTTTTTATTTCACGTGAAAAGTTTTTACTTCACATGAAAAGTTTTTAATTTTACATGGAAAGTTTTTATTTCACGTCAAAAGTTTTTCATTTCACATGAACTGTTGTCTAATCCAGCTGAAAGGTTTTTATTTCACGTGAAAAGTTTTTATTTCACGTGAAAAGTTTTTATTTCACATGAAAAGTTTTTCATTTCACATGAAAAGTTTTTATTGGACATGAAAGGTTCTCTATTTGATCTGAAAAGTTTTTATTTCACGTGAAAAGTTTTTCGTTTCACATGGAAAGTTTTTATTTCACGTCAAAAGTTTTTCATTTCACATGAAGTGTTGTCTAATCCAAGTGAAAGGTTTTTATTTCACGTGAAAATTTTTTATTTCACATGAAAAGTTTTTAATTTCACCTGAAGTGTTTTCCAATTCAAGTGAAAAGTTTTTATTTCTCGTGAAAAGTTTTCCATTTCACATGAAAAGTTTTGCATTTCATATAAAATCATGATGATGATTTTTTTTTTCATTTTACGAGAAAAGTTTTTCATTTCATGTGTAAAGCATTTCATTTCACCAGAAAGCTTTTCATTTCATTAAAATAGGTGAAATTTCTCAAAGAGCAAGATTTTGCTCCAAATTTACTTGAATCTTTTAAATTGAAGAGCCACTGGGGCCAGAGGCAGCAGGAGTTAAATGAAACGAACTGGAACTAAAGAAAAATATGACGAATACAAACTGATCCAATAAAGGTCCCGGTCATATTTTTGTGAACTATAAAGACCGGTTTGCTGGTTTCGTGCTCTCCAAACCAAGTTATTGAGTTTACAGCATTGATTCTCGGAGTCAGTGTGTCGGGGCTGCTCTCAACATTTCCTTCAATTTCTCTCACTTGAATATGTTGCAAATCTTTAAATAAAATATGTTGCCACATATTTTACACATAGTTCAAAAGGCTTTTCAAGACAATAATTATATTATTGTCATTCCTTTATTTATCGTTCTTTATTGCTGTTGCACTTAAGGGCGCATTGACTTTTTCGCAGCTTGTTCACTGCTACGGCTTTAACAGTGTCAATTCATCGCCCACCGCATCGGCACATGTCTTTTTCTTCGCTCTTAATTTCCGTAACTTTTAATTGTTGCTGTTGTCATTTTCTTTTTTCGGTTTTTTTTTTTATATATAAATATGAATGCGCATTTTTAGCTGCAGTTGGCAGATGCCGCCGACATATAACAATCGCTTTGAGTGTGGCAAAGTGTCGACGCAAGGCTTGCATGCATTTATAAAGTAATACAGTTATAATTTTATACATATTTATTGTTGTTATTTTTTGTGTATTAAGCATGATGCTTCGTTGCTTCATTCGCTCTCTTATCGCTCAAAGGGTTATTCCTGTTCTTTATGACAATGTTGATCATCTGTCCCGGTAGGAAAATTTTCTATAGTTTGGAACAGAATCTTCTTCTCCGAGGGGGTTCTTCTCGAATATATATATTATTTTTTTGTCACCAATGCCTCGTTTATTTCATTTCAAAACCAAAATATTATCAGGTAAAATGAAAAAGGTTTCCTGTGAAATGAAAAACTTTTCACGTGAAATGAACAACTTTTCATGTGAAATCTAAAACTTTTTAAGTGAAATGAATTACTTTTCAGTGAAATTAAAAAAAAATTCACGTCAAATGAAAAACTTTGTATCTGAAATGAAAACTTTTCACGTGAAATGAACAACTTTTCATGTGAAATCTAAAACTTTATAAGTGGAATTAATAACTTTTCATGTGAAAAAAAAAAATTCACGTCAAATAAAAAGCTTTGCATCTGAAATGAAAACTTTTCACGTGAAATGAACAACTTTTCATATGAAATCTAAAACTTTTTAAGTGAAATGAAAAACTTTTCATGTAAAATTAAAATAATTTTCACTTCAAATGAAAAACTTTGCATCTGAAAAGAAAACTTTTCACCTAAAATTAACAACTTTTCATATGAAATCTAAAACCTTTTAAGTGAAATGAAAAACTTTTCACTTAAAATTAAAAAAATTTTCACGCCAAATGTAAAACTTTGCATCTGAAATGAAAACTTTTCACGTGAAATGAGTAACTTTTCATGTGAAATCTAAAACTTTTTAAGCGAAATGAAAAACTTTTCATGTAAAATTAAAATAATTTTCACTTCAAATGAAAAACTTTGCATCTGAAAAGAAAACTTTTCACGTGAAATGAACAAGTTTTCATGTGAAATCTAAAACTTTTTAAGTGAAATGAATAACTTTTCGTGAGAAACGGAAAAAATTTTCACGTCAAATTAAAAACTTTGCACTTTCGTGTAAATGAAAAAATTTTCACGTCAAATTAACAACTTTTCATGTGAAATCTGAAACTTTTCACGTGAAATGAACAACTTTTCATATGATATGATAAACTTTTAAATTTCGTCATTATAACAACTTTTCAACCCATTTTTTAATTTTGTGAGGTTATCTAAAAAGTGTTTGTATAACGCACATGTACCTAATTTCCCTCTCTCTTTCTCTCGTTTCAGGTAAGTTTGAAGGACTAATAAAAATAAATTCACGAAGATGTCTGGCCGTAAATGTTGAATATTATCAAAACTATTCTGCTGTTTTTGAGATCTAAAAGGTACAAAATCGTTCGTAAATGCAAAAGCATATTATTTTTGGATAGTAAATAGTCTCTAAAATCTCCAAGCGTCGTATAAATAAGTTAAAAATCCCACTAAAAGTCCAAATTTGTTAGTTGTGCTCAAGATCTGAATTGCTATGTATAAATGAAGAGCTTGAAGCACTTTAAGTGAAGCTCCAAACCGTAACCAACTTTAAGCCACTGTTTTCAGACAGGGGTTTTCCTGAATAAGCACTTGTAATACTCTGTGGAAGGGAGAGAGGTGCAAGTGTTCTCTCACAAAACCTGCGTTTTAACTTTTATTCAAAATTCCGTTGCGCTTTGATATGCTCCAGGCCCAGATTTACGCTTTCATGGAAACTGAACTTTTGGAAGGAGATATCTTCATTTATAATGTAAGTCTGGCAGCAATATAAGCCATAGACTTGACAACTTGCAAACTCTGAAGTTGTGCTGGATAGTCAGGGATCTACTCAGAACTCGCGGGACAGAACACATTATCTTTCATTGGGATACCTGATCACAGGAGCGTAGAGAGGAATGGTAGGGTCGCCAAAATGGAATCGGATAAGATCGTATGGCTTGTACTCTTTTAAAACAGAGAATATTTCTAAGATAATTGGGATTCCCTTGGGCCGTTGTCTAATTTGAACATGTCGAGAAGTTTTGGGTTCCTTTTAACCTCTTCATATTGATTAGTCAAATAGAAATATACAGAAATCCACGTTTCGGAGTCACCTCCTCTTTAAAATGGTAAGTTCAATTTCATGTTTTAAGCCATGAATCATCTCTGGTTCGTGGGCGTAGCATTTATCCTAAGTGGATCGCAAAATATCGATTGTAACGTAGGCTCTGTGGCACGTAGCGCCGTTCTGTTGAAACCA
The DNA here is from genome assembly GCA_030068015.2 of Neoceratitis asiatica. Lineage (NCBI taxonomy): Eukaryota > Metazoa > Arthropoda > Insecta > Diptera > Tephritidae > Neoceratitis > Neoceratitis asiatica. The sequence goes on from CM061526.1 coordinate 66,568,575, forward strand.
CAGTCGTCCACATTTGGAAGCAAATAACAAAAAATCTGAATATGGCGCGCTAACGATCGACATTGACGGTTACGATAGCTCCTTCTTCGTTTCCGAAGGCTAGCTTTTCAAGGTTTCGCGCGCGGTTTCTGAGCCACAAATGTGACAGTTTCGCTTGTAAACGTAGCCACCGAACTGAAAAGAGCTTTATTGGAAAAAAAGATTTTTTTTTGTACCAATTGGACTTTACAAGCCTTCATGCCGAGGTCTGCTCAAAATGTTAAATTTCTGCGAATGGTGTGGAGTGTCCGAGCACACACTGAGCTATTTATTGCCTTTGAACACACTAGACGAGCACGTACGCGTATGTCTGATAACGAATTGATTTGGTGAGCTCGGTGCATAAATTGATCCACAGACTGCCTGAAAGGCGAGTAAAAGTGAGTGGTTGGGAATCTGAGATGATTTCGACCTACTAGTTCACTTATCTTTTAGAATTTTAAGGCAATCCTAACATATACGAGTCAAGACATATGGAGACTACTACGCAACAAAAACTGCGATCACTTGTCTGGGTCGGCTAGTTTCTTGGGCTTGCGCTTTTCTCCATTTTTTTTTAACAAGAAGTAGTCGATACCCATAGTTCAACTAGAAACTCGAATTTCCTAACAAAGTAGCTCCAAGAACCTACATTATCACTTACTTGTCGCTGGTTTGTTGACATCACCGCTGCATCTTTTATGCTAATTCGCGCTCTGCTTAAGTGTCAATGGGGTACATATCTCTGTTCACTCGGTGTGGCGCATCGTGTGGCAATTATTCATTCCTTTACTCGCTCTTCACTCTAAAGAGGTTCGCGTGGTGTTGAGTCTTTATCAGGCAACAGGCAGCAAAGATGACAGCAACAGCTGCTGCAACACTCGTTGCATCTGTTGCCCAGTATAATGTGCTCGCCTGCCGCTTTGTCGCGAAAGTTACTTTGTATCTCGCTTATTGACTGGCTGACTGCCTGACTACTGGCTGACTGTCTGCCTGCCTGACTGACAGCTGCATTAAAGCGCATTGCATGGAGTTTTCAACTTCATTTTTTAATAACCATGACAAGATGTCTCCGCTCACTTGGCATGTTGATAAACTCATGCATGCACACACACACATACATGCATATGTAAATGGATTGGTTGCAGCATTCAACTGGTGACGCTACTACTGTCTTCTCAGCACTTGCAGTATGTGGTTTGCGCTCATCTTTGGTGTTTGCCCAAAGCTGTCGGCGACTGGTTGGCGTACAAAACGCTTGTGAAGGTCTTTCAAATATGTACATATGTAATGTATATGTAAGTGAGTCGCTTTGAAAGTATCTTTTATTTAACATTTATCTATTTTATCGTTTTAGTTCTTCATTTTTTTCATAATTCTTTTTCGTATTTTGTCCGACTTACATAGGTTTGGTTCGGAGGTTTTTTGTATGTTGCAAAATGTTAGCGCTTTCATGTCATTGCCACAGCTTGCCGTTCACTGTATATATGTGTGAATAAAGTTTACAATTGTTTGTTGAAGTGCCACTTTTTGTTGTTTTGTTGCCATTTGTTGTTTGTGGACGTTGTGATGACTCATGAATCATATGCTTGAAGCACGGCAAGGAATTTGAAAAGCGAATATCTCGTTGTCGTAGAAGCGGAGGCTCGTAATATTAATTGTGTTTAACTTAAGGCTTTAGTCTCGCCTCTGGATTGCTTGTTAGTTTCTTGAGAACTGCCTTAGAAGCCGGTGGAAAACTGTATTAGTTTTCATACCCCATATTTGCAGTACAAGTTTTGCGTTTTACGAAATGGTTCAATTTACGCTTGAAGAAAATTGAAAAATTCCGAAAACTCATCCCAAAAAGGTGGATCTTCAACTGCAAGAAAATTACACTCGAAATTCAGGGCCAAATAGCTAGCATCCCAGACAGTTTGTGAATCAATTTGTGCAGCGAGCTCGCCAAATCGGTTCATTATTTGGTAGAAAACAATTCGCGTATATCCTAGCCCAGCGAGCTCAGAGGAAAATATTGTAAAAAAAAAGCTGTAGCACACTTTGAGCTCGAACAGCCATCAACATAAACACGACACCATGGGAAGACCCCGGTTTCAAGACTTATAAAGTCCAATTGGTCCAAGACTTTATGACAAACCCATGCGATTTTGCTTCGCTCAATGAGCTGAAGATTGCTTGTGAGATGAGAATTTTCACCGAAAAATCATATTTTCTTCGACGCTCATTTTCACCTCCGCTATCACGTTAACAAGCATAACTGCTCCATTTGGGTGTCAAAAATAACCCACGCCTAACAATCGAAAAGTTAAAGCGTCCTCAACGAGTGGCGGGAGAGGGGCTCAAGAATTTACCCACGGTAAGGCATGCATGTTGTAAGAGGTGACTAAAATCCAATAGTTCCCGCAATAATCGGGTCTTAATACCGGAACGAGGCGGATTTGTATCCGTCCAAGGACAGTCATTCCCGTAATATTCACCGAAGCCTGATTTAGCTGAACGTAACCGTGCCAAGTTCAGTGTTTATTTTTTTCCAAATCGTGGAGATAACGGCAGAGGCGACATGCCGTTTCACCAGAACGGCGCTACGTGCTACACGGCCAACGTTACAATCGATCATTTGCTCCCTGTGATCGAGGATCACATAATTAGTCGATAGTCGACGATCGCCTATCTGTTCCGTTTTGAACTCGTTGGATAATTTTTTTTTGGCGAGCCTTTCAGGATAAGTGTTAGGCTAAAAATTCAGAGACGATTTGTGACTTAAAACGCGAAATGGAACCCCAATCCAAAATGTGTTGAAACATTTGGTTTACAGAGTGAACAGTATGGCATACTGGCAAGCCAGTCGCAGCAGTCGCATGAATGAAGTAATGCTCCATCATTAACCGGACGGTTGAGGTATTTCGATAAATTCGAAACCATTGAAAAATGCATTATAAGTCTTTTTTTATAGTAATTTTAAAAATAACACCTGTCCCACCTGTTACAAACACAAATTTGTTCTTGTTCAGAACTAATCGCGATTCCTGCACTCTTCAACTCATTGTTTCAGGTTACGTATTATCTCTATTTTCGCAATTTTTTTTTAGAACAGAAACCGTAGAATCTATGTGGAATATCAGAGCGATCAGATTCAATCCGAAAGGTGGCGCTGTAACAGAAAAATTCTGATTTATGAATGAATATATACTTTTTGTAATATTTTTTTCCTATTTCCACATTTTTTGAGATTAAAAATAGTAAAACCTCTGAGGACTATCAGGAAATTCTGATTAGATTCATGTTAAAAGCTGCTATAGGTGGCGCTGTAACAGATGTTTTTTAGTTCTTAATTATGAATGTAGATGGCGCTAGTATCGAGTTATATTATTTTTTGTTTAAACAAATGTGAGAAATCAATAAAAAATTCTTATTAATTTAAATTAACAAAAATAAAAATAAATAAATTAAGGAAGTAAAAAATAAACAAAATGAAAAAAAATAAAAATAAAAATAAAAATAAAACTAAATATAAACGAAACTAGGAATAATTAAAAATAAAGATAAATAAAATTCAAAATAAGTAAAAAAAAATAATTAAATAAAAAAATAATAATTAAATAAAAAAAAAATAAATAAATAAAAATAAAAAAAATAAATAAAAATAAAAAAATTCCGTTCAAAATCGAAACTGCAATAAAATGCTATAATTAAAATATATGTAAATTTTATGCCAGTCCGTTGTAAAGAAACTTTATAAGAAAATGGAAAGTGTTGACTAAAATAGAAGAATATAAAACTAAAAGCTTGAATGAAAAATATTTGAAAATTAACATAAAAATTAACAAAAGTATAAATTTCAATTCTTCCTACTCAAAAAAAAAAAAAGAAAAAAAAAAAAAAAGATTAATTTCAGCTTAAGAAATCAGAGTGAAAAGCTAAAATTAAAAAAAAAAATCCGAAACAAAAAAAAAACGAAAACTCAAATAACACAAAACAGCATGCTATCACCATTTTCAGATGCTTTGTAGAAACAATGAAAATACGCCCTTTGTATAAGCACTTGAATAAAAGAAAGAAAATATACCGTTACATTTGCATCCAAGAGACACCACATGATGATGAGTATGGCACAACCATACTCTGTTGCTTGCGAGTTCTGCAGTCATTCTGCAATCTGCTTCATGTAAACATATCTTCACCTGTGCTGGCTTTGCTTTCATTTCTTCTTTATTTTGTGCACGTGTTTTTTTGTATCGTTTTTTATGTTATTTTTTATTTTATTGTTTATTTTAATTTTTGTATTTGTTTTGCTCGTTACACCCTAAATGGTGAAAAGGAAATTTATTTTTTTGATAAAGAAACGTAACAGATCGAAATTGGTATCAGTATATGAAATAACAGTATTATTGATAATTATTGTATATTTTAATAAAAACTTGTAGTTTATTTTTTAACATTTTTGCCATTATTTTTTATTTTTATGAGATTTTTCAAAATTTTATTAAAACTTGTATAAAAATATTTCTGAAAACCATTGATAAGAAATTCCTGATTTTCAATTACATCTGTCTTCTTCTATTAAAATTCTTCCTTTTTTAATTTGATTTTTTTGTGGCTTTATATCACTCCTTTTTCAAAAGTATTTTTTTCATTTTTAATAAACTATTACTTTTAAAAAGCTTTAATTACAAAAAAAAAAAAAAAAAAAAACAAGAAGGAAAAACAATTATTTAAAAAAATACCTTATCTTCAAAATACCATTCCCAATTACTATACCGTTATTTTAAAATATAACTTGTTTATAAATCATTATTTAAAAAAAATCATTTATTTTAACAACAGTTTTTTCGAAATACCATTTTTTCAAATGTAAATTTTTTAAACATTTTTTTTTAAACGCAATTGTTTGCAAAATTTTTTTTTTTAAATACAATTTTTTTTAAATACTAATTTTTAAAATACTAATTTTTTAAAAAGAAATATTTGTTTTCAAAATACCACTTTTTTCAAAACACAATTTTTTTTAAATACAATTTTTTTTCTCAAAATACTACATATTTCACAAAACCATTTTATTCAAATTATCGTGCCAATTTTTTTAAAGTATTTTTTTTTTCAAAATATCATTTTTTTAACATAATATTTTTTCAAAATTTCATGGCTTTCAAAATATTTTTTTTAAATGCTATTCGTTTTCAAAATACTATATTATTTCCCAATACCATTTTATTTCAAAATACCAATTTTTTTGAACATGGCATTTTTTCAACATTACTTTTTTTCTTTAAAATTTCATTGGTTTCAAATTATAATTTTGTTTTAAAATACCTTCTTTTTTCAAAATACCATTTTATTTCAAAATGCCATTCTGTTTGAAAATACCTTTTTTTTAAATACATTTTTTCCCAAAACCCATTTTTTTTTTCAAAATACCATTTTTTTTTCGAAATACTATTTTTGTTTTCAAAACACCATTTTGTATTTTAAAAATACCATTTTTGTTTCTAAAATACGGTGTTTTTTTCAAAACACCTTTTCTTTTTTTGGTTAAAAATACCATTTTTTTTTTCAAAATACCTACTTTTTCAAAGTATATTTTTCCAAAATAAAATTTTTTTCAACAATTTTTCAACCGTACTTTTATTAAAAATTTCATTGTTTTCAATATATATATATATTTAAATACTATTTGTTTTCAAAATACCATTTTATTTCAAAATACCTTACTGTTTTAAATACATTTTTTCCCCAAAAAACCATTTTTTCAAAATACTATTTTTGTTTTAAAAATACCGTTTTTTTTTCAAAATACCTTTTTTTTATTTTTTTCAATATACCTTGTTTTCTTCAAAATACCATTTTCTTTTTCGAAATACCATTTTTTGAAATGTCATTTTTTTTTCAAAATACAATTTTTGTTTTCAAAATACTTTTTCTTTCAAAAATAGTGTTTAACTCTTGTTCCTTTATTTTTTTCAAACACTTTTTTTTCAAGCCTGCATGTAAAATAAAGTAAGTGACCCTCAGACGATCTTCCCCAGGAATCAAGCCTCTCAATTGAAAGTGAGAATATCTAACATTTGCTGTTTCAGAACTAGCCATATCACGGTTAGACAGCCATTAAGATCGTCTCACCTTAAGAAACCTGCGCGTGCGCTAAAACATACTTTATACGTATGAACATACATACATACATATGTTATGTGGTGCATATTGCCTCGACCGTTAGTGTAAACATTGCAACAATTTAAAACAGCTCAAAGTGCAATATGCCGCATCGTCAATGGCAGCCTAAGGTGTGTGTACGAAATGAGTACATGCACATACACATATGTTCATATACATACATATGCATATATATATGTATCTGTATTTATACAGCCAAGTGCAATATAATGTTTACATTTTAGTCTGGCATATAAAAATGAAAATACATAGTTGGGGGAAACGACGGATGAACGACGGTATATGAGAAAAGTCATTACACAGATGCGGCATTTCATTGTCTTATATTTATTATGCGACTTGTAATGAGTTTAATGACTTTGTTGGGAAGAGTATGAATGTATGTTATAACATATACATATATGTACATATATGTGAGAAGGACCGTGTAGTAATTAACTTGGATAGAAATTTTAATTGTATGTACTTTATGTTTAATAAATGCAATAAAATACATACATACAAACAAATTAAACTACAACTAAAACAACAATATTTTCGAAACCGTTAAATAATTTTGCTCTAAATATAGATAGCTCGAAACTTTGTTGCCGAACTATAGAAAAATCTTAGATTTCCTTTGCTTATTATAAAAATATTGGGAAATTCCCACTCATTTTTTTTCTGGAGAAAATAAATTAAACTTTTTTATATAACATTTTTTTAATACACTTTTTTAATTAATTTTTATTCAAAATCACTATTCTTTTAAAACTATTTTTTTTCAAAGTCATTTATATTTAAAACAATTTTTTCAAACCCATTTTTTTCAAATTCTTTTTTTTATTTCGAAATCATTTTTTTGGAGGATCATTTTATTATTTAGTGTTTTTTTCCCTCAAATTACTTTCCCTCAATTTATTACCTCACCGCATTGCTATTCATTAAGCATCAATCACTACGGACGATTGAATGACTAATTTGCTCTTAGCTCATTCGCTAATTTATTAAGCTCTCAAGTTGTTTTCTTCCATCATTATTTATTACTCACAAAAATCAGAATGAGAAAACCAAAAGAATTTCTTTGAAATTATAGAAAAATACACCCACCTCTTCATTTCCTACCTCAACCTTTCTTATTCACCCCAGCATATGTATGAATGTACATATGTATTTGAAACATTCGTTTGTACATAACATTGCACAACGAACTCCGCTTTCTCTTTCTCCTCCTGACATTTTTTATGTGGGGAATGCTTACACCTGAGTAGTTTGCTTGACAATTAAAAAAAAAAAAAAAAAAAAAAAATAGTATAAGAAAATGAAAAAATATAAAATAATATAATAATATAGAAAAATTTTAAAACATAAAAAAATATAAAAAAATACAAAAAATATAAAACAATATAAAAATATAAAAAAGGAATTAAAAAAGAAAAAATAAAATTTTTTTGAAATAAAAAAATAAAAAATATACACATGAAAAATAAAAAAATTTAAACATGAAAAATATAAAAAATATATGAAAAATTATTAAAACAAACATAATTTAAAAAAAAAATTATAGGAAAAAAATAAAAAGAAAAAAGTAAAAAATAAAACAAAAACTTATAAATAAATAATATAAAAAAAGTAAAACAAGACAACTCCAAATTTTTTTTTAATTAAAAAAAAAAGACAAAAATTATAAAAATAAAAATTATTAAAAAAATAAATAAAAAAATAAATAAAATTATAAAAAATTTACAAAATTAAATATATGAAAATATAACAATATAAAAAGTTTATCAAATAAGAAATGTAAAAAAAATATTAAAATATAAACGAATATAAAAAATGAAACTAATATAATAACGATAAAAAATCTAAAAAAAAAAATATTAAACTTTAAAAGAAGAAGGTTAAAACAGAAAAAAATTAAAACCAAAATTATAAAACACTAAAAGAGTTAAAAGAAATTTAATATATAGAAACACAGATCATTTAAAACTTATAAAAATTGTAGGTATAAAATTTTTTTAAAATTTACCTCAACCTTTCTTATTTACCCCAGCATATGTATGAATGTATGTATTTGAAATATTCGTTTGTACATAACATTGCACAACGAACTCCGCTTTCTCATTCTCCTCCTGACATTTTTTATGTGGGGAATGCTTACACCTGAGTAGTTTGCTTGACAATTTAAAAACAAATTAAAAAAAAAATATAAAAAAAAATAAAAAATAAAAATAAAAATAAAAATTTAAAAATATATAAATAAAAATAAAAATATAAAACAATATAAAAATATAAAAAAAGAATTAAAAAATAATAAATTAAATTTTTTTGAAATAAAAAAATAAAAAAATATACACATGAAAAAAAAAAAAATATAAACATGAAAAATATAAAAAATATATGAAAAATTATTAAAACAAACATAATTAAAAAAAAAAATTATAGGAAAAAAATAAAAAGAAAAGGAGTAAAAAATAAAATAAAAACTTATAAATAAATAATATAAAAAAAGTAAAACAAGACAGATCCAAAAAATTTTGAGTTTTTGTATTTTTTGGCAAAGTTAATGAAAAAAATTGATTTAAATTTTTTTTCACATTTTTTATGAATTTAAAAATTATCTTTTTTAATTTATTTTCATTTTCATCTTTCTTGCTCTCTCTATTTCAACACCACATACTACGTAATGTAAGCCTATTATGAAATTTTACATGGATTTGTTGTTGTTGCATGTATTTTGTCTGGGTAGCGAGCGATCAATGTTCACCAAAATGGTCATATCTCTGGAACGGCTACGCCAATCTGAATGGAAATTTCACATTAACCTTATCCTAATATCACTTTATAACTCCTAAAAATTTGGTGCAATTTGATCTCAAGTTATAGGCGATCATCAAAATTTGCATTGATTTTTATATATATACAAGTACATTTGGGATAATAAAAAAAAACCAAAAAAAAAAAAAAGATTAAAATAAAGATATAAAATAATAAATGAAATCTATCTGCTATTGATATTTTCAAATTATTTCCCGATGCTTTAAATAAATAAAAAGAGAAATAAAAAATATAAAAAAATTGAACAATAAAAATGCATCCGTGAATATAACATAAATTGAACCTTTTGACAAGCATCTGACTTCAGGCAACGGAAACACGTGCCAAATGTGCTACAAAAACAATAAACTCTTTGGTAATGGAAGTGTAGGCGCAGCAAAGCGCTACTTGGTGGTGGAATGGATGTGAGGTTCAGAGTTACCATATTGAAATTGAGATTGCCAAAAGCAAAGCTAATTTTTTTTTACTTCTACATACAAATTACATATATGTATTTAAATATCTTTAATGTAAATATATGCAAGCTTACATACATATGTGCAAATATAGAAAACATAAACATGAAGTACATATATATCTACATATATGCCTGAAGATGTGTGGCAAGTTGGTCAAGTCGGCAAAATTAAATGACTACAGGGAAAAGGTGAACGCTTTGAAAGTGAAAACAATTCAAAAGGGAAATATAAAGTGGACGCAAATTTATAAAAAAACGCTATGAAAAAATACATATTTGAGAAAGATACATAAGAGTACACTTGCATATTACATTTATATGTATGTATACATACCATATATACCATATTTGTACATGTTAGTATGTATATTTAGCTCGTGTCTATTGTTTGTGAATTTCATTTTCATTATAATTTTTTTTTTGATGTCGATACGCTTACTTGATTTTCCCTTTAGCAAAAATTATGTTTTAAATATCACAACAAAAATATCTAAAATGTACTTTTAGGTAGACATTTTCATATGTTTGTATATATGTATATGTGTTAGCTGAAATAAACGGAACGCTCGCAGTTAATAGATTTAACAAAACGTGCTTGGCGTCCGATGACGACGACGTCAGTTGTTGCAAAATCCGAAAGCATCTAAACGGTTGGCTGATGGCGACTAATGCTTTTCTGGTTTTGTTTTTTTCTATGTGTCGAAAGAGTAGACAACGCTGTCGGACGGATTGTGCCTTGCTTAAGGCAAATTATAGACAGACACAAATCTGAAAATCTCATTCGGACGGGTTTAGAGTGAATTAATGCAGACTAGTCTTACATTACGTTTAAGCTGGATTACTTAACTTGCTAGTAAATTTTAAGAGATTTATACCGTGACCAGTGTTGTTAGTGTCTGGGAAGTTTAAATGAATAAAACTAAAATTATTATAAGACAAATAAATTAAAAAAATTAAAAAAATAGAAAAAAAAATTAAAAAAAGAAAATAAATAAATATATAAATAAATAAAAAAATAAATAAATAAATAAATAAATAAATAAATAAATAAATAAATAAATAAATAAATAAATTAAAAATTAAATAAAATTATTAAAAAATTAAAAATAACTCGAGACTTGCAAAAAATATAAAAAATAATTTAAAAAAAGTTAACAAAAAGGAAGAAAAAATAAACAAAATAAAAAATAATAAAGAATTATTGAAAAAAGTTAATAGAAATAAAAAATATACAAAAAACCTTTCAATAAAAACAACTAAAAACTCAATAAAAGTAAAAAATTAATAAAAAGTTAATAAAATATAGAAGTAGTTAAAAAAAAGTTAAGAAAAATCCAAAAAAAAAATTATTTACTTAAATTAAAACTTGCAAAAAAAAAATAAAAAAATAAAATAAACAAATAAATCTAAAATCCTTTTACCAAAAGTTAATAAAAAATTAAAAGTATAAATTAAAAAATTATAAACTAAAAAAAAATTACAAAAAGATGAAAATGAAAAAAAAATTAAAAAAGAAAAAAATTAAAAAGATGAAATAAAATAAATTAAAAAAAGATGAAAATAAAATAAATTAAAAGAGATGAAAATAAATAAAATATTTTAAAGAAAGGAAAAATAAAAAAAATATGAAAACAAAGAAAAAATTCAAAAAAGATGAAAATAAAGGAAAAAAAAAATAAAAAAATTAAAAATTAGATGTCAAAAAAGGAAAAAAATATATTATAAAAAAATAAAAATAAAAAGAATTAAAAAAAAAGAATTAAAAAAATAAAATAAAAATTAAAAAATTAAAAAGAAAGAAAAAAATAAAAAAAATAAAAAAATGAAAAAAATGAAAAAGAAAGAAAAAAAATTAAAAAGAAAGAAAAAAAATTAAAAAAGAAAGAAATTTTTTTAAAAATAGTAAAATAATTTTCGTAAAAAATGGGTAAAAAATAATAAATATTTCAAATAAAATTACAAAAAAAAATGTTATTATTAAAAAAAAATAAAATTTTTTTAAAATAATAACTATTAAAATCAAAATAATAATAAAATAATTTCAAAAAATAGTAATGAAAAAAAAGCGAAAAAAAGTTTAACATTAAAAAAAAAAAGAAATTAAAAAGTAATAAAAAAAAAAGTTTAATAAAAAAACATAAATGTAAAATTTAAACATTAAAAAAATACAAAAATAAAAAAACTTGATACGAAAATTTGCCCGCTATTCTTAAAACATTTTAGTTACATCCACTAAAACTATATATGTACATACAGATGTAAATAATCCGTCATTCCGCTCAGATTTCCTTAGCGTTTCATTTCGTACTATATTTCTCATTTGTTGCTTTTATTTATTGAAAACGCAATTAAACGGTAGAATCCATACTCATCCATAGTCTCAGGTCATAATAACTGTAATATTGGAAAGCGAGCCAAAATGGAGAAAAAGAAGAGGCATGTATTGAACCATATGCATAGCCAAGGTAGATAGATAGACAAAAAGCATTGTTTATGTAAATATGTATGTAATCATATGTAGGTTTGTGCCACAAAAACACTCCACACTCGACAACACAGTAGCTAAATCAACTTGTTAATAGACTTTTCAGTGTTTACAAAGCGAATATCCGACCAGGGATCAGACTACATGTGTACATACATATGTATGTAAATATATGCCTACGCGTATACATATGTGAAAGATGCAGACAGAGTGCCATAATGCGGGAAATACAAATAGTGCAAGATTTATGATATTCAAAGCAAAAAGGAAAAGAAAATTAAAGAAAAAATAAACTGAAAAATTAGGAAACTTAAAACTAAAGAGAAATAAAAACCGCGAATACGAAAGAAAACGAAGTTGAGAAAAATGGTGACGCAGTAATTGATGTTAAAACACACATGAAAATGATGATGATAATGATATAAACGCTGAAACTGCTACTAATGATGTTCAAAGTTCTTCATTAGATTAGTAACATCAGCAGAAGCAACCAAGTCAACTAACGGTGGCCCAGTGAGTGCCCACCATGACGAACGGATTAAAAGTGAATCACAGACATTAAAAGTCATTATTAAAGCATATATTTACTTATGTAAATATGTATTGAGATACCATGTAGAGAACCGTATCTTATACAAAAGAAAGAAAACTCAGCATCAACAAGAAAAAAAGATCTTTAGCTTATTAATGTTCAAAAATTCTTTGAAAACCTAAACAAAAAATTAACTTAAGGCAGAATTTGTTCAGTTTATATTGTGTTCGTATATAAATACGAATCAAGATCTTGTAAAGAATAACTAAGTAACTAGTAAGCTATCCGAATTCACGAAAAGCAAAAGAATGAGAAAGTAGTAAGCAAGAAATGTCTAACATAAACCAGGAAACTGGGTAGAAGACTAAGGGACGGGAAATTTATTATCTGTGAACTTCCAGAACGTGTCGCAAGGTTTATGTAGGTTAAAAACGGCAATAAAAATGTATAAAAGACATTGTTAATGCATGGAAAAGGTAGAAGCAAAAGCCAAAAACCATAAAATTTACCAAAACGCCAAAAAAATAATATAATAAAAATAGGAAATACGAAAATCCCAAAAAATTCAAATAAATAATAAAAAAGTAATAAAATATAAAAATAAATAAAAAAGCAATAAAGTATAAAAGTTAATAAAAACTGGAATGAGTAAAAAAAATATCAAAATAAAAATTAAAAACAATAATAAAAACATATTAAAAACAATAATAAAAAAAATTAAAAACAAAAAAATATATAAACTAAATAAAAATATATTTAAATAAAATATAATACTAAAATTAAAACATAAATTATCATAAAATATTAAAATTAAATTCTAAAAAAAAGTTGAAGATTTTAAGAAAAAATTCAATAAAATGGATAAAAATTAAAAAAAAATTTTTTTAACTTATTTAAAAAAATATTAAAAAATAATAAATAAATAAATAAATAAATTTAAAAAAAGCATTAAAAAGAAATTAATAAAAAAGAAGGAAAAAATTAAATATAAAAGATGTGAAAAAAAAACTAATTTAAAAAATAGATAAACACAATAAAAAATAAAAAATAAAAAATAAAAAATAAAAAATACAAAATACAAAATAATAGTAACAAAACATATAAATTAATTTAAAAAAAAGTAGATAAAAAATAAAAAATAAAAACAAAATTTAAAAAAAATTTAAAAAATTTAAAAAAAAAGAAACCCAAAAAGAAAGGAAAAAAATAATAATAATTTAAACAGAAATTAAAAACAATAAAAAATTAAAACACAAAATAGCAAAATTATAAGGATATTAAAAAGATAATAATTCTAATTACTAAAATCAAATATATTAATATAAATAAAAAAGTAATAAAATATAAAAATTTATAAAAAAAAAGTATAAAAAATTAATAAAAAAGTGATGAATTAAAAAAAATAAGAGTATTATTTCAAAAAAAAAGTATAAGAAAAAAAGTATAAGAAAATAAAAAAATATCAAAACAATAAATATTAAATAAAAAAATTTAAAAAATTAAAAAAGAAATATTAAAAAAAGTTAGTAAAAAAAAACTGAAAAGAGAAAAATTTAAAAAATACAAAAAAAATATTAAAAATTATTAAAAAATATAAAAAAGTATTAAAAAATATAAAAAATTTAAAAATTAAAAATAAAAAAAAAAATAAAAAAAATTATAAAAAAATATAAGAAATCGAAAGAAAAATAAAAAAATATAAAAACAATATTAAAAAAAAAATTTAAAAATATAGAAAAATATTAAAAAATATAAAAATTATAAAACAATATAAAAAGCTTAGAAAAAAGTGTAATAAAGGAAAAAAATATTGAAAGTAAGACATAAACTAATAAAATATTTAAACTAAGACGTAAAAAACTTAATTATAACAAAAATTAGGAAAAATTTAAATACAGTTATTACAATTAAAGAATAATAATAATAATAAAATTAAAAAAAATATATAAAAAAATTATTGAATATGAAAAATAAATAAAAAAAGTTATATAAAAGAATACTTATTAAAAAATATAAAAGAATTATTAAAATAAATTAATATAAAAGAAGTATTAAAATAAAAAGTTCAAAAAATTATTAAAATAGAAAATATAAAAGCATTATTAAAATATAAAAGTATAAAATAATTGTTAAAAAAAAAAATTTAATTAAAATAAAAATTAAGAAATAATAATAAAAAAAAAAATAAAAAAAAAATAAAAATTAAGAAATAATAATAAAAAAAAATAAAAAAAAAAAATAAAAAAATAATAATAAAAAAAAATAAATAAATACAAAAACTATTAAACTTAAAAAACGTAAAAAATATTGAAAAAAAAATTGTTTCATTAAAAAAAAAATAATCAATATAAAGTAAAGAAATGCTCTCTACGGCCGTGCTTTATTCATATTTTATTACATAAAACAAAATTTTCGATAATTTTTAATGTCAATATTTAATTGAATTTACGTTTAAAAGTCATAGTTATGAGAAAAACGCATTTATAGTTGCTTATTCTGAAAATCAGAATTTTAAACGTAGTATACGTTGTATAATAAGTAACAGCTGATTTCACAGAATGGAATGTGGGTCAATTAATATTTGCAATATTATTATTTAAAAAAAAAAAAAATTAAATTAAAATTTTATTTTTATTCAACTCAATAATTTGTTTATTCCCTTTCATCAGCGCCAACAACAGTCTTATCATCCATGTCACACTTATTAATTTTACATTCAAGGCAAATTTGTTGCTGTCCATACTTCCGTATATATTTATTTATGAACTCTGCATCTCATCTTCAACACTCTCCTTTACCCTTCCTCTGTACCAGACTCAGCTTCGTCATTCGCCATTGTTGTGTCAGTGTCACATCAGTTATTCACAATCATCATCACCCCAATGTCAATTAATGGCAAACTCATAAATAAACACTGTGACTTACGCATATTCCGTTGAAATTACATGTATGCATACATGTATGTATGTATGCATGAAATTCATTCACACTGCATGTTGTTGTTGTAAGCAACTGTGAAGAATAAGTGAGCAGTGAGCGTATGATGATGATTGCGAATACTCGCCAGCATCCCGAACTCTCTCTCACACATTCACACACTTGTAAACTACATACAAATATACATACTATAACTGTAAATACTTACTAGGTCAAAGGTTAAATTAGACTTTGAGTAAAGAAAAGTGCTATGCTCAGCAGTAGAAGAGAACATAGAAGATTGTGTAACTATTCTTGATGGTTGAGGAAGTGTTGAGTAAACTCAAACAATTTTATTTACATATACATATATGTACATACATATATACAGTGGGGAACGAAGTTTCAATTTCTTCCTAATCTTCATTTGAGCTCAAGTTGAAAGGTACAAATATATTTTTTTCATAGCGGGAAACCTTATATTTTCCTTGACATTAAGATTCTCCAATTGAGATGGTGTTGAAAGTGTTTTGAGAAAATCTTAATTCTCAACTTAACCTCAACTTAACCTCAAAGCGTACTACTTAGTGACTTGATTGCGTTTCTAAAATTTATCTTGCACTATATCCCTTAGTTGCTTTAACTCTACTTCTTAGGAAAGTATTTGCGTATGTACTTATGTATAACATATGCTTGTAGGTATGTGGATACCAACTAATACTTGTGACAACTGCCACTGTAAAAGTGCAATAAACTCGTTTTATCTATTTTTTCCATTCTTTGCGATCGGTGTGCTCTTCTGTATACGCATATGTACATCCAACAATAAGAACAAATATTTATAAAAAAGGAAAAAATTATTTCTTTTTGCCTTTGGCAAATAAATATTATACGCTTACGACCGTATAATTTGTCGCTACAATTATTTGCTTCGCCAATTTTTTTCACTCTTTTTTATAATTTCTTTTTGACATTTTTTCCGTTTTGCCTCTAATTTCTCTCTCTAATTTGTTTGTTGTAATGTTAGTAATTAGAATAATTCTAGCTATTCTTTGTGCGATTACCAAAGTAGCTCTTTTCGCGCATTAGGCTGACATTTATACCGTTATAAAAATGAAATATCTAACTCTATGAAGTTATTATCTGATATAGAGGTTAGATCTTATCTTGCCTTGTTTTTGAGGTTAGAGTGAAGGTTGCTTGCTTTCGTTTTTAGTGTAAATTTGTAACTCAAAATTCGGTAAATTGTTGGTTGGTTATTTTTATTAACTATACTTTGTTTGTTCGTTAATTCAAATATTTCTGCCAACGAAAAAGTGCACATTAACTTATAGCGTCTTTGGAGGAAGGACGTTTTATTGTTCTATATACATGAAGCTTTGACAGCGCAGTATCTTTGTGGAACAAATAAAAAACCATTGATATAAAAAATGTAAAAAATAAAAATAATAAAATTAAAATATTAAAAATAAAAATACTAAAAATAAAAATATTAAAAAGAGAATAAATTAAAACCAGGATTTTTAAACAATAAATAAACAAATTGAATCAAAAATGAAATAACAGAGGTAAATAAAAAGAATTAATATATATAAAAAATATTAAAAATTTATATCAATTACTAAAAGGCAAATAAAAAGAAATAAAAAATAATAAAAAAAAATTAGGAATATTGAATATAATAAAAAAATTAATGAAAAAACCAAAAAACTTAAAAAATCAAAAAAATTAAGAAGAAAATAAAAATAAAAATAGAAATTAAAATGAAAATAAAATAAATAAAATAAAATTAAAATAAAATTAAAATTAAATAAAATAAAAAAATATTCAAAAGAAAATAAAGAATACAAAAAAAATATTTAAAGAAAAATTAAAATAATAATACAAGGAATCAAAAGGAAAATTAAAGGTAATAAAATAAAAATTAGAAAAAAACTAAGAAAAACTAAACAGAAAATAAATAGATAAATAAAGAGTTAAAATTAAGAATGAAGTAAAAAAATTATTAATTATTAAAAATAAGTTTAAAATATTAAAAATAAATTTAAAAAGGAAATAAAGAACTAAAAATAGGAAAACCAAAAAATGTTAAAAAAATTAATTTAAAAAAAAACAAAAACCCAACCAAAAAATAAAAAATAAAAAAATAAAAAAATAAAATAAATAATAAAAAATAAAAAAATACAAAGAATTAAAAAAAAATAAAATAAAATAAAATAATAGGAGACATAAAAAAAAAATAAAAAAAGAACAAAAAAAAATTAAAAACAACCCTTAAAAAATAAAATTGAAACAAAAAATTAAAGAGAAAATATATAAAAAATTAAGAAAAAAAGTTCAAAATAAAATTAAAATATGAAATTAGTAAAAATTTAAAAAATATTGAAATTTTAAATTGAAAATAGAAAACTTAAGAAATAATTTTAAAAAATTTATAAAGTTAAAAAATTAAAAAAATAAAAATAAAAAATTAAAAAAATTAATAAAAATTAATAAAAATTAAAAAAAAATTAAGAAAAAAATAATTAAAATAAGAAATAGTAAAGATACAAAAAAATATTAGCAGTTAAATTATAAATAGAAAAAGTAAGAGCTAAATTTATAAAAGTGAAAAAAAAATTTAAAGAAAAAACTAAAAAAAAAATTGAAAAAAAAATTAAAAAAAAAAATTTTAGTAAGAAATATTATAAAAATGATAAAAAAATTAAAATAAATTTAAATTAGAAAAAAGATATAAAAAAATATTTAAAAAATTTAAAAAAATTAAAATAAATATTTAAAAAAATTTAAAAATAGAACTTACTAAAAATATAAAATTTTTAAGCAGTTTAAAAAATTTAACAGAAAAATTAAAATATCAAAAATTTGAAAATAAATAAATGTATATAAATGTGAAACAATTTAAAAATTAAAAATTTTAAAATTGATATAAAAAAGTTCGAGGTAAAAGAAGAAAATAGAAATTTAAAATAAATAAAAAAATTGTAATTTAAAAGAAATAAAAAAATAGAATAAATTAAAAAAATACACAATAAATAAAAATTTAAAATAATGAAATTTTTTTTAAATATTTAAACGACTAAAAATTTGAAAAGTTAAATATTGAAAAATCAAAAGAAATTTTAAAAAACATTTAAAATAAAGTATTAAAAAAATTATAAAAAAAAATTTGAAAATAAAATTAAAATAAATAAAGAAATTTCAAAAAATCAAACAAAAAAATATAAAAATAAAAAAAATAAAAAATAAAATATAAAAAAATATTTAAAAAAAAAAAATTAAAAAATATTAAAAAAAAAAATAAAAAAAAAAAAATAAAACAAAAAAAATTTAAAAAAATAAATGAAGAAATTAATTAAAAATTGAAAATAAATTTGAAAAAGAAAAAAATTAAAATAAATGCTAGGAAAACAATTAAAAAAAAAATTAAAAAAACTAATTCAAAAATTTAATTTTTTAAAATGAGTAGAAGCATAAAAATTTAAAAATAAAGAAATATATTTGAAAGATAGTAAAAAATAAAAATCTAAAAACTTAAAAATTTAAAAATTAGTATCCAAAAATTAAAAAACAAAATATATATAAAAAAGAAAAAAATTAGAAAATGAACTTAAATTAAAAAATTGAAAGAAAATAGAAAGTTAGAAGAATTGCAAAAAACATTGAGTTAAATACAAAAAATAAAAGAAATAGAAAAAAAAAACTAAAATAAATATTAAAGTAAAAAATATTAAGAAAAAAATGAGAGTAAACAAAGTATGAAAATGTGATAAGAGATCGATGTAAATATTATGAAAAAGCATAAAATATAATTTAATTAAATAATGGTAAAAGGCGAAAATTTAAGAAAAACATCTACTGTAAAAATTTATGAAAGACATAGATACATAAAAATTCGAAGATGCAATTGACGTTTAGAACTCTTCTCTGTTTGTTTTTTAAATAACATAACATTTGAAATAGATTGTAAAAGTAAAAAATAAATACAAATATATAAAAAATAGAAAAATCATAAAATATGTAAATGTTATATAATAAAAAATTTGAAAATTAAAATGATTATAATGTAGATTATTATTAGAAATTATTTTTAGAAATTATTATTAGAAATTTATAATACGGTTTCGTTTTAGTTAATGTGAATACGAATTTTTTTCTCCATTAATTGTTCAATTGCAATAAAACTCATTGTTTGCTCGTTTTTTTTTTCCAACTCGCTACCCGGAAGCCATACAATATACTTGTACATATATACATACATACCTACATGCCTATGAGTATTTATCTATACCTTAAGTGGCACATACGCTTAATCGCTTTTAAGCTTATAAAGTTGGCACACACTTTTTCGAGATTTTGTCAACATGTGATTTCTTCACTTTTTCCCGCTTCGTCAGCTGGAAGTTACATTATAGTTACTGAATGTGTATGTATGTTTGTGTGTGTGTGTGTGTTGATTGTTGATTGTTACTCTTAGCAAACGAAGTATAAAAACAATAATACTCGTACAACAACAGAGACGATAAGTGTCGCCATGAATTTCACAAATTCTTTTCAACACTTTTTTCTTCTCGACTTAATTTAATTTTTTTTTTTTTTTTTGCTAAAAGTTGTAACTAAAAACTCAACAACTCTTATTGTCATAAGTAGAATTTTTTTTAATTTTTTTTTTTTTAGTGTTAAGAGTTTTTTTCCATCGGGCTGCAGCTGTATCTACTTAAGTGATGACGTTTTTTTCTCATTATTTGTTGCTGTTTTTCTTGTTTTATTTCGAATATAATCTTGCCGAACTTCCTCATAAACTCTTCATTTTCATGTGGCTTACTTCAATTTGCCTTAGCATGCACCCTAGGATTAGAGGTAAGTGCGGTAAGCGCTCTTTGACTTCGTTTGGCTGGCGCTGAGGTGTCCATATCAACGCTCATGGACGCTTTTTAGCTGCCTCGCATACAAATTAAAGTATCGTAGTTATAAATAGCAAAAGCAATAACAAATTTATTACTCCCAACAACAACAACACAGTTATTAAAAAGCCTCAAAGTTTGCCTCCTGACTCATTTCCTTTTATTATTGACTACTCAGCCAAGCTGCCTTCTACTGCCTTGTCCACGCATTGTAATGAGCTTAAGCCCCCATTTATTTCCTCATAAGTATTATTAACATACTTCCATATTACATCCTCCATCCTCAATCTATCTACCACCTGCCCCTGCCCCCCTCCCCCCCCCAAAAAAAAAACCTCTGTAGCAACTGCATATGCAAGTAATTTTTGTTGTTTATTTCCTTTTTCCAATTGCTTCACTTTAATTTTTATTACTATGAGCTCTCTGGTCAGCTACTTGACTTCTCTGTTTAGTCGCTTGGCAGCACACAGCTGTAGAGTGAGTGGTGGCAATATCAACAACAATGTACCAACCGTTCAGCAACATTCTTGTGCCAGTAGTCCACGAACTGGTTTAACGACTCCGTCGCGTACAGGTTGCCTCAGCAATTGACTTGGTTGGTTGCTATATACATACGTACGTGTACATTGTTGGCTCTGTCCCATGCGACCGCAGCATGTACTGGACGGGGACGTCTTGGCTTGTGGTTTTTATCTTAAAAGTTGCGCAGTGCGTGCCTGCATGCGTTTGCGCATTTACTATCCACACATGTCCGTCCGTCTGTCCGTCTGTCCGTCTGGCCATCTCAGCTGCCACTCACTCACACTCACTCATTCACTTCCATGGTTTGTATCAACGGATTGGCTAATAGACTGTTGCAGGCTACCACCGGTTTACTGGAGTCTACTTGTCGCGCGACTTCTCGCTTACTACGTGTGTGTTGTTGCTTCCATTTGGTTTGGTTAATGGTAATTTTTGTTTAGATTTTTTTCTTCTATTTTCATTCGCTTCAAACTATTTTGTGGCACAAACCGTATATTTTTTGTTGTTTTCTTTATTTTTGTAATGCCTTACAAATTGTTGCCCGCAAATAGCCTTTGCCTGCTGTACATGAGTTTTGTTGTGTTGGATTCACTTATTTTCCTAATTTTATTTGCGTTTCTTGTTGTTTGCGAATCCCAAAAGAGTAATTTATTGTGTTATAATACACAGAATCGATCAGGATCGATGTAGTCCGTCCACTCCCTACTGAGCTGGAGTGGCTTATAAGGAGTGTTGTTTTAATTGCAATTAAGAAAAAAATATCTGCTATGGTAGAGAAGAAGACGAGCTTGTCCCCTAATGTCAGGAGCACAAGTCGTCTAGTGTGCTCTAAGAGCTCGTGGATTACTCTTTAGAAACTCCAGTTGGAAATAACTTCCGCTCAGTTAGTGCAACTTTTAATTCGAAAAATATCAATCTTCCCTTTTTTCAAATTTCGAATTTGAGCGAAGTCGTTAATAAAATAGATCTCTTACTAAGCACTTGACTTTAGCGACACCTAGCGTATACATTTTTAGCAGTGGTATTCTTTCTCACAATTCGAATATATGCTCGTATTCTGAATATGACCCAAATCTGTTCACAAATATCGTTGTTTTTTTAATAATATCGACGACAGCGCCATCTACCGGCTCTTTAAATATCATTTAAGTTGAAAATAATACTTGCAGTACCCCAAGCATCCCAAAATTTCACACAGATCGTGTGAGCGCTATGTACAATACATAAATGGATAGCTCCTTACTCTGGTCTAACTGCTCTACTCTCTCTCTCTCTCGAGAGAGAGCTCTAAGGACGTCAAGAGCAGGAGAAAGAGAGTTATCATTATTCCGCACTCGACGTGATGGTAAGCATATCCAATTTTCTCTGCTGCATATTCGTATTTCAAGACCATCTTCTGATGACTTAAAGCTCCCAAAATGGCTTACAAGTAAAGTGTTTTTGCTTTAAGTCACGGTTTGAAACGGGAGCTCTGTTACCATGATTAAGCTCTCTCTGAGTGATGACGCTTAACATCGAAGTCAATTCTTTGCTGTTGCAGCGGTTCTAAGACTCCGTTTAGAAGCAATCGCAACAAGTATCTGTCATCGATCTAATACGAGTATGTAAGTTCGGCATGTTGGGGTCGAGTTTGGATAAGAGGGGAGTCTGCATAATCATGCACATCCTTTCAAGAAAATAAGAGGATTACTCGAGTCTCAAGAGGAAAAGTCTTCGTTCGGAATAGATGGTGGTTGAATATCAACGGTATTGGACGGAACTCAACGGGAGTCCGTATAATCATGTATTTACATCCTCGCTGGTGTGTCTGAGAAATGGCTCGGCTTTAAGTCCGAATCTGCAAAAATTATCTCTTCGGTAGCATCCCAGCGGATACTGCCTGCAAGACCTGCAGGAGTATCGATTGTAGAGGTAAAATGTGGACCATATGCGACCACAGAAGATTTTTGTTCTTTGCTCAAGGCTTAGTTTTTAAAAGTCTGTTTTTTTTTTATCTTGGACTCGTTAGTCCCAGGGGTTAAGGTCGGTGCAGCGGTGCACTTTTAACCGGTTGGCTCATCACCTTCTAAGTTGCCAGCACTGTTACTTTGTCTTTGCGCCGGTAACTGCTGGCTTGATGATTTTGCTGCGGATATCCATCTTAGTGAAGAAGGCGACCGTGCGCAGAGTGAAGGAGTGCAGGTTGGGGAATGTCGTTCTCATTATAAACATTTTCATGTTGTCATTGAAAAACAGATGCAGACACGGTTGTCCTTCGTAAAGCTGGTAAATATGGTGGGATTGAATAAGCATGAAAGGTCGAAGATTTTGCCGTTCCCTTTCAAACAAAAATGATCAATATCCTGTGGGAGAGATATCGAAATATTAAGATCAAAAATATGCTCTCCGTTGGGAATGAGAGATGCTCGAAATATAGAAAGGATAGTGCGGAGAGGGATCCACCCTGCAGAACCACAGAATTTGGAAGTTTGACCTCGAAATTCTTAAGCTCGATTACACAGAAAATTTTTGAACCATCTTTCAAATACTTCGAATACTTTCGACGGATATAGTGCTGAGAATACAGTTTTTTTGCACTTTGCGGAAGGTAAACTGGTTTCAGCTGGTGGCTGAAGTACGAAAATAGCATCGCCTCTTTTCTCTAGTGGAAAGGAGTGATGTCTGGCGTTTTGGCTTCCCTTTATTGGAGGGTTTCTTTGATGGAAAGTTTCCGTTTCCTATGTTTGGAGGCTTTCCCTTTGCTTTGGTTGGGAAGTTTCCGTTTCCTTTATTGGAGGGTTTCCCTGGTTTTCAGCAGTGAAACCATTCTATACTGTTTCCACATGTTGGATATTGCTAAAATGGTCATATGAAGGCTTGTTAGGGATACTAGAGAGTGCCACTCGCTAGAGAATAATTGGTTCCAGCACCCACCAGGTCTTTCTGCTTTCAGCCAATGAAAAGTTGATAAAATTTTTTCTAAAATATGAATCCTCTTTGGGATATTTTCATTTTATTTTGGCTTAATAGGCTAGTCTAGGCTCGGCTGGTCATAACAACCGCACCGTAAGTTCTGCGTTCTCTAGATTAGATAAAGAAGCGAAGTGAATGGGTCTGGTAGTGAACGAGGGCAAGTCGAAATATCTCCTGTCATCAAATAAACAGTCATCGCACTCGCGACTTGGCTCCCACGTCATATTTGACAGTCATAACTTCGAAGTCGTAGATAATTTCGTCTATCTGGGAACCAGCATTATCAACACCAACAATGTCAGCCTTGAAATCCAACGCAGAATCACTCTTGCCAACAGATGCTACTTTGGACTGAGTAGGCAATTGAAAAGTAAAGTCCTCTCTCGACGAACCAAAACCAAACTCTACAAGTCACTCATCATTCCCGTCCTGGCATATGGTGCAGAAGCCTGGATGATGTCTACATCTGATGAGTGGGCTTTAGGAATTTTCGAGAGAGTAAAGTTTTGCGGAAGATTTATGGTCCTTTGCTCGTTGGCAACGGCTGTACAAGCCATACGACGACATTGACATAGTTCAGCGAATCAAGGGACAGCGGCTACGCTGGCTAGGTCATGTCATCCGAATGGATAAAATCGCTCCAGCTTTAAAAGTATTCGAAAGACTACCCGATGGCGGAAGCATAGAAAGAGGAAGACCTCCACTCCGTTGGAAAGATCAGGTGGAGAGCGACATGGTATCACTCGGTACTTCTAACTGGCGCCAAACAGCAAAGAGAAGAAACGAGTGGCGCGCTATTGTTGACGAGGCTATAATCGCATAAGCGATGCCTACACCAAAGAAGAAGAAGAAGAATAGGCTAGTCTCTACTTATCCTTTGCGAGTCTCTTTGTGACATTCCATGGTTCTTGTAGCAATCACTTCCCCACTTATTATTCATTTCTTCTTTAATCTTCGTCAAAGCACTTTTCACACAATCGATAATTTAAAAAAAAATTTGAATTTTCACAAATCACTCTTTGTCACTCTTCACTCCATATTGAAATCACTTAATAAATTTTATATTTCAGCACACCTGTTCACTGCCGTAGACTCCACTGCTCTGGCAAAGCGTATTTTATGTGCCATAATTCAATGTAGAACTAGAAGAGCTGAGCTCAGCTGCTGCCTACAAATTTTACTGCATTTCGTTACAGACATATGTATGACACACATACATATATGTACATATATATTGCATCTTCTAGTAATTTTGCAAGTAGCAAAGTCTCACGATCAAGCGATTAAAGACGTTTGTACCAGAAGTCAACAATCCATAGTCAATTGATGGTCTGTTTGTTGTTACTTTTGTTGTACTATTGTCGTGTAGCATTGTACTTGCGATGAGGTCAAAATCGCTTATAGCTTTTCAATGATGATGGTATTTGTAGTGGAATGGCGGAAGACATGCCTACCTACCCACAAGCATTCATACACACTCGTAAATAATAAATAAATTTTACTTGACTTTGCACTCGAGAATGAAGAAGAAGAAAACTTTTTTTTGTGTGTGCTTTTAGTTCTTTGATTTCACAAGCGTGTTCGCATTGCTGCCAACTTACTTGCCAGTTGTTTTCAGCTTGACCGTTTTTTCACTTCACACGGCTAATTAAAATCTGCATTCCATCACATTCAGTTTGCTATTGAAATTGTACGGTTGTCATAATTAACGTGTGCTGGTGTTGTAATTTCCCTAAAAAATTTAATAAAAAAAAAATTGTGAATGCTTTTTCTTCAACAAAACTTTATTTCAACTTCATTAATTATAATTGAAAAAAAAAAACTGCAATTATTCTTCATGAAAACATACGCGTTCTATGAGGATTTGGTTATAACTATGCCCAGTGCAGAAGGTGGTGTATTTTATGAGGAATTTTGGGTGAGTGAGTATGGATAAATGAAAAAATATGAAAAAAAAAAATAAAAATAAAAAAAATAAAAAAAAAAAAAAAAAAAAAAATTAAAATAAAATAAAAAAAATAAAAAAAAATAAAAAAATAAAATTAAAAAAAATAAAATAAAAAATAAAATAAAATATTAAATAAAATAAAAAAAATAAAATAAAATAAAAAAAATAAAATAAATAAAGTAAAATAAAATAAAATAAAATAAAATAAATTAATAAAAAAAAATAAAATAAAAAAATAAAAAAAAAAATAAAAAAAAAAATAAAATAAAAATAAAATAAAAATAATATAAAATATTAAAAAAAAAATATTAAAAAAAAAAAATTAAATAAAATAAATTAAATGAAATAAAATAAAATAAAATAAAATAAAATAAAATAAAATAAAATGAAATGAAATGAAATGAAATGAAATGAAATGAAATGAAATGAAAAAAAAATTAAAAAAATAAATAAATAAAAAATAAAAAAAATAAAAAAAATTAAATAAAAATAAAAATAATATAAAAAATATATAAAAAATTAAAATAAAACAAATAAAATTAAATTAAAAAAAAATAATAATAAATAAAATAAAATAAAATAAAATAAAATTAAATGAAATAAATTATTAACTCAACAAAAAAAATTATTAAATCGTCTTACGGTAGAGAAATAACAAACAAACTCAACATATGGGTATCTCCTTCCGATAGAAGTATTTCTAACAAGTCATTTGGAAAGTCCGCGGCCTGACACATAGATGGCGCTACTAGAAATAAATCCATCTGATCTGATTTTTAGTTATCCCTAACCTTCAAAAGACGAGTGTATAAATATGACAGCTTTCGGATTATTAGTTTGTGAATTATAGCATTTTAAGTGAAGCAACTTTTGTTATTGTGAAAAAAAGGAAAAAAAGGTATTTCACGTGCTGATAAAATATTACTTTTTGAAGGGGAAAACTACAGTTGAAGCAAAAACTTGGTTTGAAGACGAATTTCCGGACATTACCCCAAGAAAGTCAACCGTCAATGATTTGTATGCTAGTTTAAACGTGGTGAAATGAGCATCGCAAACAATGAACGCAGTGGACACCCCCAAAAGAGGTTGCTACCGACGAAAACATCAAAAAATCCACAAAAATGATTTTGAATGACAGTAAATTGAAATCGAATGAACCAGCAGGCACTCTAAAGATATCAAGTGCACGTTTACATCATTTCATTCACGAATATTTGGGTATGAGAAAGCTCTGTGCAAAGTGAGTGCCGCGCGAGCTCACTTTTGACCAAAAACAACGACGAGGTGATGATTCCGAGCAGTGTTTGGAGTTGTTCAAGCATAATAAACCCGAGTTTTTGCATCGATATGTGAAAATGGCTGAAACATGGATCCGTCATTTCACTTCGAAGTCCAATCGACAATCATCCGAGTGGACTGCACGCGATGAACCCGCTCCAAAGCAAGGTTATGGCGCCTGTATTTTGGGATGTGTATGGAATAATTTTCATTAACTATTTTGAAAAAGGAAGGACCATCAACAGCGACTATTACATAGCATTATTGTATCGTTTGAAGAACGAAATCGCCGAAAAACGGCCGAATTTAAAGAAAGAGAATGTGCTGTTTCACCAAGACAATGTACCGTTTCACAAGTAAGTGAAATCGATGGCAGAAATCTATGAATTGGTTTTGGAATTGCTTCCGCATTGTATCACCCTTGAAGGGAACTATATTGAACAAAAAAAAAAAAAAGAAAAAGCGAAAGAATTTTGCCAGAAAAATGTGTTTTACTAGAGTAGGCAGGGGACTTTTCAACTGACCTGTTATATATACAGTACAGATCAATTGCAAAGCACTCGCCTCATAGAAGCTTCATATAGGTATATAACGTTGCCGCTGTCTATTAATTTTCTGAACTATAACATTCACCGCTTCATCGCCTGCGGACTCACCGTCGACTATACATATATAGAGGACCAAAAGTCGTCCGCTGAGCGCTGGTCCTTGAGTGCTCTGAGACTTAGGTCACAGGTACAGGATTATGCAGGTTTAGGGTTTTACGCCCTTGCGTCCCTGTTCCCTGTCGTTTTTCATCCTGTATGATCCTGTTGAGACGGGTTTATTGACGGTTTTGCATTTCCCTTTGGAGGCGTTTTCCACGTCAGTAGGGGTTGCATTACCTCTTGCAGCTTAACAGCCCGCCCAATTGGTCTGCAAAGTTGAAGTGGTTTTGATAGAGGATGGCCTTTCGGCCCCATTGATGCGGATTCCGAAGAGATATGTGAAGTTTTTATATCGCTGTGTTCAGCGGCTGCATTTATTTCCGTGCAGGGATTCGAGACTTGATTCTTTTTGTTTTATGTCATAATGGTTCGTTGGACACCTACTGAGAGTTTCGTTTGCCGAAAAAATGGTAAGGGGATAAGAAACGTCGCCGTTACTCATGGAGGTGGACCGGTAGCCGGTAGGCTCCGTTCGAAAACAGTCGGACACGCCAGACTGCAAACCAATGGAGGAAGGTTATGTACGACACCCTACCGGTTTAGATCCGTGGTGATTAGTTGGTATAACAGGATCAGCTCTGGAAATATGCTATTCCTCATCGCGCAGTAACGGACTGAGTAGGGCAGACACTATACCACCATATAGAAGCTATGTTTCGCTTCACCCTGCATTAAAACTTGACCATTTTCTGAAAAGAAGCTGATACTTGCACATTGTCAGCTGTTTGCCACCGCATTTGAATAGTATAGCAGGGAAATCGCCATCCGAATTTCATCATAGTCGTGTGATGGAGTGTCTTTACCAGAGCCATCGATTGGGGTTTCGGGTTTGCCATCTCCTGGTGTCTCATTTTCAATGCCAATCAGGTAGGTTGGAGAAGTGTTCCTTCCGTTCGATTTGTATGCTCTAGCAATCGACCACCAGATTTCCTTCTTGTTTCCTACAAGAGTATGAACCGGTCTTGAAACCTTCTGTAAGTCGCCGCATATTTTTATAGAATTTTCGAGCATTACCTGTGTCGAGCTGCATCTCAAGCTCTTTATATTTACGTTTTTTGGATTCTTCCTTTTTTTATCAGCATATGTTTCTCCTTCTCTCCTCCCTGTGTCTGTTGACGCGTCTTCCTGGCTGCACAAAGGCGGGTGCAAATGCGTTACTACAAGATATTGATCGAAGTCAATATTTGGGTCTCGGAGCGTACGTAAATCTAGAATACTGGAGACACGTCGTCCATCTGTCACAGCATGGCCGGTTTGGTTTCGACTTTTTCCATCCGGTGCCGGAGATGATGGCAATAAAGCCGTTAATCACAATACCCTTTTCATCCAACAGGGTGTATGATAGGTTTCGCCGACAAAGTCTCTTTCCCACAATAAATTTAAAAATAAAATTTGCGCCCCTTTCCATGGATAGCGGTATCCCTGTCGGATAGCGGTACTTACCCAATTAAGGGACCGGACAGTCCAGGTATGTACCTTCAAACCATAATCTTTTGTACATTTGCCGCAGTCTCATCAGAATTGGAGCCTCTCATCTGAGGCTGTTTTAACGTTTTCATTGGAACTGGTTCCTACTTGGGGGGTACAAAACTCAGGCAATCGCTTACTCCAGTACTATAGACATACCTCTAGACTTCACCGAGGCGTAGTGGCTCCGCAAAGTTCCCTCTCTTTTAGACCTTGGCTCTAGCCTTCGTACGGGTTAATTACCGCATCTCGTATTAAGGGCTACCTGAAATTGGTTTTAATGGTAAATTAATGAGGTAGGAAGCTTCTCCAACTACCCTCCCATCACTTTCCTATCGATTTATAAAGAAATTCGCTGTCCCCCAACTCTCGTTCAGTATTACTGCCTTCACGAAATGAGGTTAGAGCTTCTGTCAACCACTTCGTGGACGAAGTTTATTTCATTTTGATTTGAGTTAATGAAATATACCAGAATTTTTAACATCTAGAGTCTGATTGCAGCCAACTTTGTAATTGAGTTGTCATTAATGTCAACAGACGCTAAACTCATTATGAATTCCAACGTCAAAGTGAGAGTAAGCGAGAGAGCAAAAAAAAATATGACAAATTACCTGCAGTCATTTAAAGTGAATGAAAGTGCTTGGCAACCCCAATTGAAATGTGACAGCACCGCCATTCCACAGCCAATCTGTCATACTTACTTACATACGTACTTACGTATGACAGATACTTGGTACATATGTATTTATGTACTTACTCCACTAACCGGATGTTAATGATGCATGCGTGTGGTCGGTCGGACGCTTGATTGGTAGGTCGCTTCTCTCTCGCTCTCATTTTTGCGTTCCACTTGTCCATTTTTTTTTTTTGAAGTGAATCATTTTGACGTTTGCCGTCGTGTAAGTTAGCAAAACTTTATTTTTGTTACATTATCAGTTATATATATGTTACTATTCGAGACCTATTTGTTGCATGACAGAGATTATGTGGGATATGTGAGTATTCGCTTCCATGTAAATACTATGTGCATTTGTTGTAAGACTCTGTGTACCTCATTTTCTGATTTTTTATTATTTTTATTCCCTTTTATTGTTGTTGATGCACTTTTATCAGCAAACAAACTTGTTTTCGTTTCCTTCTTTTTGTTGTTTTTGCTAATTGTTTCACTGTCGCCCTTGCCCGTGACACATCATGTCAATTTTTGCACATCCATACATACATACATAGGCTTGCATGCCTCCAATGGAGTTGTCATCTTTCCGTCGACCGGAAGTTTCTGCACTCAGTCGCCGGGGTGCTCCCGCATGTCTCGTCATACCCCACACCTCAAGGTTTGCATGATGGAACACACCCATTTTTCTGCTCTATCTACACGCTGAACTTGTGCCTTGGTTGCGGCTGCAATGCAGTTTCCTTGTCATTGTGTTGGCTTGTTTTTTATGCAACAATTTCCTTTTGTTTTTGCTTCTTCTTTTTTCTGTGTTGTGTTGCAAACAATGTCATGCAACAAGGCAAACATTTATTCATTCTTTCATTCTTTCATATTCTATTTTCACGCTTCTCTCGATTACCGCACATTTAATTGCCTTTGGCATTTCGCTGAGTCTCGTGTTGAGCGAGCGCTTAATCACCCACCCACCAGCTACCGACTACCGACTACCGACTACCGGCTCCGGCTGTTTAATTGTTTGTTTCTACGTCCGCATCGGAAGTAACGGGGCAATGATGGTCGGTGTACGCGCCAACTCCAACCGCCCCCGGACTAGTCAGCTCGCCAGCTGTTGATGGTTGGCGGTCGTGTGATGGCTCCTTTGTTGGGCCTCAACTCATAAATATTTCAATTTCAATTCCAATATGTTTGCTGGCTCGCAGCAGTGCAAAACATTTTTATGGGCGGCTGGGCGTCGCTCGTTCGGTTGAACGCATTCCCTCCCATATGCATGCAGTCACAGTTAGTCAGCGCGGCTCGCTTGCTTATTACACTAAGTGGATTCCACGCAATTAAGCCAAGCAGCCGCAGCAGCAGTAGCAGCAGCTCACTGATATGCAATAGGCCTGGTTGGCTGGCACCGCAGGGCGGAGGGCAGAGCCCCGGCAACAACCAGCTGTGACTGTTTGTGTCGACTTGTGGTTTGCTTGGGTAATGTCAATGAACTTGTTGAACGCAAATTTTTAGTATGACCGTTGTTAAGCATGCTTTTTCCCTTTTACTTTTTTGTTTTGCATATTTCCTAAGTTTTTTTCTTGAGTTTTTTGCCGCATTTCTTCCATCGACAGTCATGCAAGTATTTTTTTCTTCTAACATTCAATTAATGTATGCCATGTCCGGCCCATGGTGTAATGCAACCATCGAGGAAGAGTTCAACAAACTTGGATATGGGGCGAGGACAACGAAGTTTCGGTTTTCGTGAGCCTAATGCTTTATGTAGTAATCGGTTTCTGTAGGTGGTAACCTTCAGGGATGGAGCAGTCGTTGGTAGTCTATAATAATTGCGAAAAGTGTAGCTGGGGGGTATTGGGGAAGTGCAGACGTGTGTGATGGTTCTGGATAGGATTGAGAGAAGTTGAATGGGGTTTAAAGGTGCTGGCCGTGGCACAGAAGAGTTGGATCGGCCTGAGTGAGGTTGGATGGAGTTAAGTAAAGCTGGAAAACTAGCGATACTAAATAAAATGGATACGAAACTAAAAAGATATGAAAACAATACGATAGGATAGGATAGGATAGGATAGGATATGATAGGATAGGATAGGATAGGATAGGATAGGACAGGATAGGACCAGACAAGACAAGACAAGACAAGACAAGACAAGACAGGACAGGTCTGGACAGGACAGGTGAGGACAGGATGGGACAGGACAAGACAGGAGAGGATACCATAGGACAGGACAGGACGGAACAGAATAGGACAAGACAGGACAGGACAGAACAGGACAGTATTAGACAGGACAGGACAGGACAGGATAGGACCAGACAAGACAGGACAGGTCTGGACAGGACAGGTGAGGACAGGATGGGACAGGACAGGATGGGACAGGATAGGGCAGGACAGGACAGGACAGGACAGGGCGGGATAGGATAGGACAGGACAGGACGGAACAGAACAGGACAAGACAGAACAGGACAGGACAGGACAGGACAGGACAGGACAGGACAGGACAGGACAGGACAGGACAGGATAGGACAGGACAGGACAGGACAGGACAGGAAAGGAAACGAAAGGAAACGAAATGAAAGAAAAGAAAAGAAAAGAAAAGTAAATAATAGAGAAGAAAAGGAAAGGAAAGGGAATTAGAAAAGAAAGAAAAACTGGAATTATCAAAATAAAGAATAGAAGGGGTGAAAACAGAGAAAATTTAAAAATATACTTAGAAAAGTATATAAAAGAAGAATATATGGGCGAAGGAAATGGAGGAAATGGAAACATAAACTGTACCTTCATTAGCAAAAAAAAACAACTATGCTTACAATTCAGGGAGTGAAGCCAAAAATTGATTTCAAAATGTGATGTAGGCAATGCTTACAGAGAGCTACCCTTTTGCCGCGATTTCAAATCCTAAATTACAGTTGGGAAAATGTTGGTAACCCTTTTTTTAGCAATTTTTTTAATGCATTAACCCAATCTGTCAGTATTTGAAATTGCAATATAAATATTTGATGTATTCATTTTCTCATTTTTTCTTCAGCCTTTCAAGTTAATCTGTTTACATATTTCTACAGCTTGTTGCTTTATTGACATGATGAACTCACTGCGAGTTTATCGAGTTCACGGCACATAATTACCCATATAATTTGTACTAACTATTTTCTCTCACAGTTTCTATATTTATCGAGTGTTTCTCTACCATGCAATCGACTTTACTAACGGCGGCGACGGAAACTAGGGCATTAACCCTTATTCTGAGTTATCCACTCTACTCAGTATTCTGTTCTTAACACATTTGTAAGGTGAGCTCGTTTTGTTTTTGTTTTTGTTTTGGTTTTTTTTATTTTTGCGCTCATGGCAGCAGCAAATATTGATTTAATATGCACTACCCTTGATGTCTCCCCTATCGCTTGTTAACACTTTCTTGCTTGCGGCAAAAGAAAAGAAAAAAGAAGAAAAAAAAACACTAACCTCATTTGATAACATCGTGGGGCAGTGTCCATGGTGTATAAAAGCAAAGTTTGATTGCTTACGAAAATACGCTCTTGTTTTGGCAATAAATAAAAATACAAGCATTTTGCATTAAGTGATTATGCGCTGATTTCAGAGAGTGTCAACAAGCATGTTATTTAATTTTTTTTTAAAAAAAAGTTTAGACAAAAACTACAAAAATTGGAATTTTTCACGTTTCTTTTTACAATAGTTTGCTGATGCCAATTTTTCGCTTTGTCGAGTGGCAGAAACTCTCTCATCACGTATATTATGATGAGTGCAGATAAAACTTTGCTATTGTCACATGACCTTATCGGATCAACTATGAACACATGAGCCCAATTTGTGGTAGAATTTGTAACAAGCATTTAAAGTCATCATATCATAAGAGAAGAGTTGCATTATAAGGCCATTTATTACTTAATTTAATTTATTATTACAATTTGAAGCCTGTTCACATTGGTACTCAATTAGCTAATTGATAGAATTTCAGTATTTTGCCCTATGACTACAGCAAAATTAGTCGCCGATTAGTGGTGAATTGACAGCGAATTTTTTTAAAATAGCAGTACTTTATCGCACCAAATATTGTTCTAAATTTAAACCTAAAACTCTGTTCACATTGGTACTCAATTAGTTAATTAACAAAGCGGTTTGATCTCTAATTACAAAACAATAATTAATCTTGTAAAAACTTAAGTAATTATACGCCGATTAGTAACTAATTGCCAGTTATTTGCCTTAAAAATCGACCATGCAACCCTGTGCAGTATGTTTAAAGAGAGGATCAAGAGGTCAGTGAAACAAAGAATGTCAGAAAAATAAGGTATCATTCAAATTAAATAGAAAATGACAGAGTAGCCGATAGTCAATTTATAAAATCTTTCAAATTTTCAGTCTGCTTTTAAAAATGTTTACAAATTTTAAAAGTTGGAAATTATTTAAACTTTTCATATTAAATTTTTTTTTATTAAAGTTTTTAATAAAGTTTTTCTTTAACTCAATTTAAAAAAAAGTTCTTTTGTTTCAAATTTTTTTAAATTTAATTATTTTCAAACATTAATCTTTTCACAAACACTAATTGTTTAGTCTTAATTGAGTGTGTGTGAACACCAAACTCAATGACGCTATTTTACGTTTATTTGTCTCGGTTAACTCATCTGGTAAAACACATGCTAACTCCAAATAAAATTTTCTACTCTGTGCAGAAACTATTGTATTTAACACAAAATTAATTATAAAGGGTGATCCATTTCGAGGTTACCTACTTACAAAAAAAAAAAAAAAAATTCAAATTTAATGGTAAATGTTTATTATCATTCGAATGAACATTCTTTGGCATTATTTTTTTTTACGATTATCACTTTCAAAGGTTAGCCGCAGCTACGTCTCAGATGGTCCATCCGTTGAGTCCAATTTTCGATTACTCGTTCGAGCATTTCGACTGGTAACTGTCGAATGACACGCGTGATGTTTTGCTCCAAGGCTTGACTTTAGACTTTACATATCCCCACAGGAAAAAGTCTCACGGTGTGATATCACACGATCTCGGTGGCAAATCGACTGGCCCAAAACGTGAAATTATCTGCTCATCGAAGTGTTCTCTCAATAAATCCATTGATTGATGCGATGTGTGTTAAGTACCGCCGTCTTCTTGAAACCAAATATCACGACCTCCCATTTCAGGCATCAAATAGTCGGTTATCAAGGCGCGATAACGGTCGCCATTGACGGTTACGTTCTCACCGGCATCATTTTTGAAGAAATATGGACCGATGATTCCACCGGCCCAAAAACTACACCAAACCGTTATTTTCTGGATGAAATGGCAGTTCTTGAATCTCTTCAAATTGCTCTTCATCCCAAATGTGGCAATTTTTCTTGTTTACATACTCATTGAGCCAAAAATGGGCCTCAGCGCTGAACAAAATTTGGCACGAAAACGTTGGATCTTTTTGGAGCTTTTTTCAATAGCTCAAAGAACGAAGTGAATTTCCTTGAGAAGGCTTCAGTTCTTGCACAAACTGCAAGACGTAATGCGCCAAGTCGTTCCATACGTCAGTCCCAGTTGCTGCGAACGGCGCTGAATCGACTCTCCATGCTCTTTGTGTACACTCTCAGCCACGACCACTATATTTGCTTCACTGCGTGCTTGACGTGGTCTATTCGGTCGAATATTCTCCAATAATGAATGCTGGGTCTCAAGATGGGTGGACGGTGTTGCGAAGAGTTCCCTCAGTAGGCCGATTATGTTGACCATAAGTTGAGCGAAGCGTGAGAGACACATTCTTTACAGAGCGTGAATTTTCGTAATAAAGTTGAAGACAGCTTGACACGACTCACGCGTGATCTCTCAAAAATATGCAATTGAAAGAAGTACCTATACTTGGATCATGGATGGAATGGAAGCGTCAATTACATATTAACACTGAAATTTCAAGTATTTTTATTAATTTAGAATAATTGAAAAGATATAAAATTTAAAGTTATCTTGCGTTAAGTTTAATCAAATTTTTTTAATTAAATTTTTTTAATACCTTTTATTATAGCTTTTATAATATTCCATTAAAAATATATTTATTAAAATATTTTTCCATTAAAAATTAACCAAATGCATAATAGACAATCCGTATGTATGTCAACACATTTGAAAACCCATTGATTGCATTAAACATTTCATTAAAAAAAAGTAATAAAACGTAAAATTGCAGCGCAACTCTTGCATAATCCGCATGGCATGCAACCCATTGTGCATTCAAGTCAACAGTTTGTAATATAGAAAAGCGGCGAAAACTAAAATGCAAGGAAAAAAATGACAGTAAATACAAGAAATTTTTAAATTAAATTTTAGTATTCCAACATAAATAATGCAGTTAGAGCACTGTGGCATCGAAAATGTAACAGGTGTGTTGTACTGCATTTTTACTCCACTTTTACATTGCGACATAGAAAAGTGAGTCTTTATTACCGCCTAAATAACATATTCACCAATCATTTATTGTACTAATAAATGACCAATGGCTTACATTTTATATAGAAATCGTTCAGATATACATATGCATGCATGAGTTGGTTGCTTTAAATTGTTGCCTTCACAGCCTTCACAGTATATGGACAGGAAATACAAATACAGAAAGTAGTAAAGTTACAGTTTTCCCTACCTTTATTACCTGCTCAGTTAGCACCCTTAACACAAATTTGATCTATTTTAATTTTCGACACAATTGACAACGTTTTAAGCAATGGAAAAGTGTTGGTGAAGCCCTACAAAAAAATGAGCGGTGCAACAATGACGATGAAGATTAAGTGCAGTGTGCTCTGCAAGTATACACACAAAATTTTTCCCACTTGCTTAGTTAGACACACTTCTGTGGGAATTGCGGGCTGAAAGAAACTAAAAACAAGTGGTGTAGAGTGTACTTAATTCACCATAATAATGAATGAAAACATATGTAAATGCAAGGGAAATATCAAATTACCAAAATAATTTTTTATTTTATTTTATTTCAGTTTCTTAATTTTTATTTCTATTTTTTGTTCTTATTATGTTTCATTAATAATTTTTATATGTTTTCGATTATATTTTAATTTTTATTTATTTATTTAATTTATTTACTTTTATTCATTTATAAACTTTTTATTTTTGAATTTTAATTGTTTTATTTTCTTTTCTTCATGTATACATATATA
The DNA here is from genome assembly GCA_030068015.2 of Neoceratitis asiatica. Classification (NCBI taxonomy): domain Eukaryota; kingdom Metazoa; phylum Arthropoda; class Insecta; order Diptera; family Tephritidae; genus Neoceratitis; species Neoceratitis asiatica. The sequence goes on from CM061526.1 coordinate 66,605,572, forward strand.
TTTTTCTAATTTATTTTTTTTAATTTTTTTTGTTAGTTTTGGATTTATTTTTTTTCTTTTATTTATTTAATTTATAATTTTTTAATTTATTAATATATATATATTTCTTTTAATTATTTTTTTTTGTTTTTTAATTTTTTCGCCCATATATATGTATTTTCCTTATACTTTTTTTTAACTTATATGTAAAGGGTGATCCATTTCGAGGTTCCCTACTTTTTTTTAAAGAAAAAAAAAACAGAAAATTTATTATCAATCGAAGGAACATACTTCGGTATTTATTTTTTGAAGATTTTTAAATGTTGGCCGCGGCTACGTCTCAATTGGTCCATCCGTTGAGTTCAATTTTCTATGACTCGTTCGAACATTTCGACTGGTAACTGGCGAATGACACGCGAGATATTTTGCTTCAAGGTCTGAATTGACGCGGAATTGTCCGCACAGATTTTGCACCTTACATATTCCCACAAAAAAAGTCTAACGGTGTGATATCACACGATCTTGGTGGCCAATCGACCGGGCCAAAATGAGAAATTATTTGCTCACCGAAATGTTCTCTCAATAAATCCATTAATTGATGTGATGTGTGGGAATGGGAAGTGGCGCTGTGTTGTTGAAACCAAATGTCTTGGAGAACACGAGCTTCAATTTCAGATATCAAATAGTTGGTTATCACGACGCGATAACAATCGCAATTGAGGGTTACGTTCTTACCGGTATTATTTTTAGAGAAATATGGACCGATTACTCCACCGGCCCACAAACCACACCAAACTGTCAAGTTTTCTGGATGAAATGCCTGCTTTTGAATCTCTTCAGGTTGCTCTTCGTTCCAGATGCGGCAATTTTGTTTGTTTACATATCCAATGAGCCAGAAATGGGCCTAATCGCTGAAAAAAATTTGGCTCGAAAACGACGAATCTTCTTGGAACATTTCACGAGCCAAAAGAGCGAAGCGATGTCGCTTGGAACGGTCGAGCGACTTCCGTTCTTGCACAAACTGCATTTTGTACGCTTTCAATTTAAGATCTCGACGTAAAATGCGCCAAGTCGTTCCATATGTCAGTCCGAGTTGCTGCGAACGACGCCGAATCGACTCTGCACGGTTTTCGTGTACACTCTCAGCTACGGTCGCTATATTTTCTTCACTGCGTACTGGACGTGGTCTAGTCGGTCGAATATTATCCAATAAGGAACGCTGTGTCTCAAAATGGGTGATGGTACGCTTAGTAGGTCGATTATACTGACACAAATTTTTTACACAGCATGAATTTTCGTTATAAAGATGAGTGATTTTTATACGTTGTTCCGGCGTAAGTCTTTCCATGCCATGAATTGCCAAACAATACTAAGCAAAGATAATATGGCAGCTTGACACGACTCACGCGTGATCTGTCGAAAAAATGCTATTGAAAGAAGTACCTCTACTTGGATCACCCTTTATATGTTTTTAATTTGCCTATTTCTTCTGTTTTCCTTTACTTTTTTTTTGTTTATTTTCATTTTTTTATTTCATTTAATTTATTATATTTTTTTTTAAATTTGGTATGTTGTTTATTTAAATTTTGTTATTTTAAATTGTTTAACGTTCTTATTATTTTTTATCTTATTATATTTTACTTTTTTTATTTATTAATTTTGATCTCATTTTTTTTCTGTTTCTTTTCCTATTTTTTATCTTATTATTTCTATTTTTTTTATTATCAATTTTAATTATAATTAGTTAAAATTTTATTTACTTCTTTAGTTTTCATATTTTAGATTTCAATTTTTTATTTTTATTATTTATTTCTTTTTGATTTTTACTGTTTCATTTTTTTCTTTTTATTATTTCTTATTTTAAATATATTATTTATTGCCTTTATTATTATTTTTTGTTTAATATTTTTTATTTTGTTACTATATTCTAATATTTTTTTGGTTTATTTTTATTTTTTCTATTTTCTTAATAATTATATTTTTATTTTTGTTTTATTTTTTTCTGTTAGTTATTTTTTTGATGTCTTTTTTAAATTGTATAATTTTAGATTTAATTTTTTTTTTAGTTTTTTTTTTTGGTTTTTTTTTTTTTAATTTTTTAGTTCCTTTTTTGTGTCTGTAGTATTTTTTATTTTTTATTTGACAGTTTCTATCCTTTAGAAATAGGTCTTAGGCCTGCTATAATCCTCTGATCGTCCTTTCTCAATGCACTCGACCATTGAAATTTATAAGGAAACCAAATAAAAAAAAAATATATTTCCTGAACAGAGATCACAGTAACCAAATGTAAAAGAACTTTAACCCTTTTCGACCTCTTCATTCCCTCAAAGCTGTTAACATAATTTCACTGATATTTTCTTGTGTTATATAAAATTCCATTTCACATTTATGCACTATTTCCATTTCTTGCATAGAAAAGCACATCAAAACATAACCACCATTAGAACACGCCCAATTTCTGTTTTTTCAATTGTATTTTTTATTTTGCCTTTGGTTTGTTAGAAATAATTCGTTCCGATATTAGCCATGTTTTGTTTGATTTTGTAGCGGCGGCAAATATCATTTTCTGTTATACCTATGTATACCACATATATACAATACAATACAATTATATGCATACCTCCGCTGGGTATATGCACATGCCCTTATAATAGTATGAAAGGTATGGAATGCATTTTATAATGAAATGTCCATTGCTTCAATGCACTGTTAATAATAATGAAATTGAAGTTAATCATATTAAAGGGAGTGTTTATTTATATATGTACGAGTTTGTTCATAAATTAGAGTGGTCGTGGAAATAATTGTTTCTGACGTCCTAAATAAAAAGGAAAAGGTTTTTTTTTTTGTAAAAAAGAAAGGAAAATGTTTGGTTGGCTATTTGAAACTAGTTCTTTCATTAAAAAAAAAAAACATAATTTAATAGGAAATTAATATATACTATTAAATTAAAGAATTTTCTGTATTTGTAAACCTTTTATGCTTCCGGGGTTAGGCCACTGTAGAGGGCCACAAAATAGGCCTTTTAGAGATTTCCTTTCGGGAGAACTATTACATAAATCAGATTTTCGACGAAAGGCATTTATTACACATATAATTAACTGCTTATAAATATTTTTTTAAGAAAAATTAATTTAAAAATGTCGTGTATACAGCGTTCTCCCTAGGATGTCTCCATTTTTTTTTTGAGAACCACGGCCGGACCCACAACTCCTGTAATTTTTTTTTTTAAGAAGTTGTTGAACGGTTTCCGCTTGTAAATAGCAATTGCTACAGAAGTACGTAGGACTTTTGCAATATATGCATTTTTTGACAAAATGGCGGGTCTCTGCAGGAAAAAGTAACAATTTGGCCTAAAAAATTGTTCGAAATTTGTTAATAAAAAAAAAGCTATGCAAAATAAAAATAAAATCTTACATACTTCTGTAGATAAGGCATTTCTGAAAATGTTCTCAACATTTCAAATGAATCGGTTGTAAATTGTTTGAGTTATCCGGCCAACTTGAAATAACGCAGTTTTGAGATAAACGCGTTTAAAGTTACTGACTGAAACAGGTGCTTCAACTAGAGAATGGAAATGGAGAATTTAGAAATTTTTATCTCTCATAGTCTTCCGGGATAACATTTTTGAGACCATAATTTATCATTGAAAGCAAAAAATCAATTTTCCGAAAATTCTAAAAAAGAACCGATATTTTTTTCGAATGACTTATAAAAAATAATCTCTCCCTTCTTTTACTTTTTTTTTTATCAAAGAACAAATTTAATTTTTTTAATTAACTCAAAGTGTTCATTTTTTAAGCGTGCTCAGCTCAAACTGCTAGTACCAACTCAACCCGCTTATCTTTGTTGTAACTCGGTAACCAATATTATGTTCTTTTGTTAAGCTTATTATTGAGAGAGCAAAAATATATAAATATAAAAATACAAAATGAAAACAAAATAAAGAAAAAAATATAAAAATTAAATTTAAAAAAAACAAAAATAAAAATAAAAATAAAAATAAATAAAGAAAAATAAAAAAAAAATTAAATTTTTTTATAATATACTAAGAGGAAAAAGATGTAAAAAAATATATAAAAAAAATAAATGAAAAAAATATATAAAAAAAATAAAATAATTCAAAATTCACAAAAAAAAAAATTAAATTGTAAAAAAATATAAAAAATAAGAAAATAAATATAAAAAATATAGAAAAGTATTAAAACACGAATTGTGAAAAATATAAAATTTGTAAAAAATATAGAAAATATATAAAAAAATAAAATAAAAAATAAAATATAAAATAAAATTAAAATATAAAATAAATAATTTTTTTTTAAATTAAAAATATGTAAAAAATATGGAAAATATATAAAATATAAAAACATAAAAAATAGTATTGTAAAGATGATAAAAAAAAAATTAAAATACAAAAAAAATAAAAAAATAAAAATTATAAGAATTATAGAAAATGAAAAAAATAAATAAAAAATAAAAAATTTTTTTGAAATATTTAAAAAAATTTAAGAAGTATAAAAAATATACAAAATATAAAAATATAAAAAAATATAAAAAAATTTAAAAAATATAAAAAAATATAAAAAAATATAAAAAAATATAAAAAATATAAAAAAAAATATAAAAGCGGACCCCGGCGTGCTTTGCGACACCTATAAAAAAAATCAAGAAAAACTAGCTGGAATTTTGAATTTTCGTTTTTTTTTTATGGAAAAGGAAACAAAGAAAATTGATTTCAAATTTTTTTCAAAATTTTTTTTATGAATTTAAAAAAAAAATTTTTTTTTTAAATTTTTTTTTTCAAATTTAATTTTAATTTTTTTCACTCTTTCTTTCTCTCTTTTAACACAAAATACGTATGTGCGCATATTTTGGAATTTTACTTGTATTTGTTGTTGTTGCATGTTTTTTGTATGGTCATATCTCTTCAACGGCTACGCCAATCTCATGAAAACTTCGCATTAACCTTCTGCTAATATCCCTTATAACTCCATAAAATTTGGTGCAATTTGCTCTGGTGGTTCTCAAGTTGTAGGCGTTCATCAAAATTTACATTGATTTTTATATGTATAGATAATAAAAAATAAAATAAATAAAATAAAAATAAAAAAATAGAAATGAAAAAAAAAAATGAAAAAAATATATATAAAAATTAAAAAAAAATTTAAATAAAATATAAAAAAATTTATAAAATTATAAAAATTATAAAATAACATAATAAAATCAAAAAATTAAAAAAAAATTAAAAGAAGATATAAAATGTAGAAAAAGTTAAAATTAATAAAAAATTTACTTAAAAATATAAATAAAGTTAAAATAATGGACACAGAAAATCATAAAAAGTTTTAAGGTACGCATATTTTCCAGCAATTTTCTACCAGGCTACATTGCCCTAACACCAACCCTTCGTTTTGACCTGCCGCACATTTGCCTTTGTATTGCGTTGGTATGGTCGAATTTGTACACACTGCTGCTGCTGCTGCTACTTGGGCTGCTTTTAGCGCTGCATAGCATTTATTGATTTTTATCAACGTAGCAGCAATGCATTATTTGCCGAAACAATGCAACAACAATTGTTATGTAAATATGCAAGTATGTGTATGCAAAGCAGCGCATAGCAACGGTAAAACAATGCTTACTACAATGGAGCCCAACGAATGTGCGGAACGCCGCCCAGTAGTACCCACAATGAGCCATGGTGGGATGTAGGAAAATATATACATATGTGTGTGTATATATATTTTATTTAAAATTTACATATATACATAACTACATATTAGTTTAAATAGGAGAATGAGTTTAACGGTACCGAGGCCGAAACCAAAAGCATAAATTTTACTTTGTTTGGATCCCAGCGTCTGGTTTGGGTTAAAGAATTCTACAATCAAAAGAAAACGAAATCAAAGATTTGTGATATCGCTAATATACGTACATATATGTATGGGTGCATATTGTGTGTCACGTTCGTTGCATTAGGACCGTTTGGTGGATTTATTTTGACAGCTGGCGTTTACTTTAACGGTTGCCGCAACTGCTAATGTTTCATGTTGCACGTTTTCGCATAAGTACATATGTACTCGCATATATTTTGTGTTTTTTTACTTTGTTTTGAATTTGTTCTATTTTTTGTTTTTAATTTTTGGCTTACCGCTTGCATGCTCCATTTTCCAGACGCAGCGGAAACTCCCAAACAGACCCTTCGTCGTCGTCGCCTGTGTTGCATTGCTCTACATGGAATAACAGTATTTTTCTATTTGCTTTTCATGTCCCTTCCTCTCTCTCTCTCCTACGCATTTCCACCACTGTTGTAATTTTGCAATAATTTTGCCTCATATGCGTTTTCGTCGGTTCGTAGAGGCGTCTTTTGGTCTGCCTATTTTTCAAATTTTTGTTGGCCCTGTGTTGTTGTTAGTGTTGTTTGGTAAGTCAATGTACCGTACAATTATTTTGACTAATGCCATTTTTGCTCGATTTCTCAGTAGGTTTTGTTTTCCTTTTTTTTGCATTTCTTTCCACTCATTTTCCACACACTTCATTCGATTCTGTGTCTGCTGTTCGCTTTAGGGCTTTCATTGCGGTTCTTTGTTTTTGTATTTCACTATGTCTACTTTGTTTTTGTTGTTGTTGCAATGGTGCCGCTGGGAAAGTTGCGAATTGCATTTACGACTCGAAGTACGAGTATGTTGATATGCGTCTACATATGTATGTATGTACATTGCACTTGTTATTCTCATTTGGCGCGGAGCGGCGGAGTAGGCGCTTCTGTGAAGTTTCTGCTAACATGTGCCAAGTTACAATCATCATTTGGCTTAGTTGCCAATTGTGTAATGTGCATATGAATTTATTTAGTACAAGCATGTCTCAGCAAGTTTTCAGCATTAAAATTTTATAATATATTTGAGAATTTTGTTAAATATTCGCGAGTGATAGATAAACTTCTTATGCGTACAAATGCAGAAAAAAAATTCATGCATTAATAATTTTTGAAAATGTGTTTTTCCTAGCTACAAATACAGTTTTCTTTTTCAATTTCAATTTTTCATTTAATATATGAATACTAATTATTTGTCTTTTCTTTTCTCATTACAGGTAAGCGATCTGTTCCTGCCACTATCATAGTCCGTCAATGGGTTAATTTGTAAAATTTAAATTATTTAAGTTGGTTTTCACATTAAATTCTTTAATCTCGAAAAATATAAAAGATTTGGGAGCAACTTATCACGATACATTTTTTTATTATTCACTTTATGAAGTTCTTTAATAAAGTGAAAAAAGTTAATTTTCTCGCAAGCCATTTAAAAAAAAAGCTCCTATCCATTCTATAAAGATAATAAAAATAAATAAATGAAATAAAACTAAAGTTTATCCTTTAAATGATAAGAAATAATAAATACCCAAAAGTAAAAAAAGAAAAAAATATAAAAATGAAAAATTAAAACAAAAAACCTTAAAAATAATTAAAAAAAAAAAATTAAATAGAAAAATACAAAATAACATTAAAAATTTAAAAAACAAAATAAAATTTATAAATAAAGTGACATTTCATTAAAAAAATATAAAAACAATCAAAATAAAGCGAAATAAATAAAACTCAAATATAAAGGGTGATCCAAGTAGGGTTGCTTTTTTCTATAACCTCTTTCTGACAGATCACGCATGAGTCGTGTCAAGCTGTCATGTTATTTTTGTTCAGTATTATTTGGCATTTCATGGCATGCACGCGTGACGGACGTTTCGCGCACTTCGCTCAACTTATGGTCAACATAATCGGCCTACTGAGACCCAGTAGTCATTATTGGATCCGGCATTGAGACCCAGCATTCCTTATTGGATAATATGCGACCGAATAGACCACTTCCAGCACACAGAGAAGAAAATATTGCGGCCCTAGCTGAGAGTGTGCACGAAGACCGTGGAGAGTCGATTCGGCGCCGTTCGCAGCAACTCGCACTGACGTGTGGAACGACTTGGCGAATTTTATGTATAAATTTTAAATTCAAAGCGTACAAAGTACAGCTTGTGCAAGATCTGATGCCACTCGACCTTCACAAGCGAAGCCGCCACGCTCTATAGGCTCTTGAAAAGTTCCAAGAAGATGCGACGTTTTCGAGCCAAATTTGGTTCAGCGTTGAGGCCCATTTCTGGCACAATGGGTATGTAAACAAGCAAAATTGTCGCATTTGGGACGAACAGCAACCTGAAGAGATTCACGTGCTGCCATTTCGTCCAAAAAACCAAAGGTTTGGTGTGGTTTGTGGGCCAGTGGAATCATTGGTTCATTTTTCTTCTTTTCCGTTAATGGCAACCGACTATTAGATCTCCGCGACTTTTGGTTTCAACAATACGGCGCACTTCCCACATACCGCATCGATCTAATATAGAAGCGTTTATAAAGAATAATATAGAAACACCGAGCCCACCCCCCTACACCGTTGTCTTGATTGTGATTGTTAAATTGTGAATAAACATAGATCGTCCTTACGTGAAAGAGCTTGAGCAGTGAAGAAGGATTAAAAGTAAGGGTATTCAATGTATTTTGCATTGGCAAGTTAACAACCACGATTTAAAAAAAAAAAAAAACATAAGCCACTGAACTGCAACAAGTAATAATTGAGTTGTTGTATGTTCTTAGAGCAATTCTAGCACATACTCGTACGTTAAAATCACCACACCTTAAGCGGCAACGAAATTATTGAGAATTAATAGCCTAACCTCCACCTCCTAGCTATCAATAATACCAAAGTACTTGGTTATTAACAACACTTGACATACTATACAGAACTACAACACACCTTCCTTCGTAGGCAATCAAATGGGCGTGTGCAGACATTGGCAACCAGCTGGTGTTTGTAACAAATTTCAAATTAATTTCTATGATCAAAATATAAAGTGGTCAAAAAGTAAACTGATGTGACACGACACCACAACAGCGAAGCGGAGAATGTAAACCGCTGACAACACGGCTGACTGACAAGTTGACTGACTTGACTGTCAGACTCGTCAACTTTCGGTGGACAATTTTGTTAAGCGCGCGCTCGTGTGTTTTATAATTTATATTCTGCATTATCTGAGTATAATAATTTATGTAGACGCCATAAAACGTGAAATGAAGTCTGGTTTCGGACTCAGTTCTTTTTTAATTGCATTCTCTTCCTTATCCGGCATTTTCGGTCATTTTTAATTAAATTAAATTTTTTATGGTTGTAATTTTTTCTTGTTTTTATAGTTACTTCTTTATTCTTTTTATATTATAACTTTATTTATTTTTATTTTTTTATTTTTATTTTTTATTTTTATTTTTATTTTTACAATTTTTTTTTAAATTTTTTTACAATAACATTTTTTTTAACTTTATTTTATTTATTTATTTTTTTTAATATTATATTTTTTTAAATTTTTTGTTATATTTTTTTATAATTTTTTTTTAATAATCTAAAAAAAAATTTTTTGAATATTTTTTCATTTTTCAAACTTTTTTACTTTAAATTTTATTATTTTTATTTTTTATTATTTTTATTTTTTATTCTATTTTATTTTTATTTTTATTTTTTATTTTTTTATATTTTTTTTTTAATTAAAAATATTTTATTTTTTTGTAAAAAAAATTTATTTTATATTTTTTGAAAAGTTTTTAATATTTTTTTTTATTATTGTTATAATGTTTTTTGCATTAATAAATTGATTAGCTTTTTTTTATAATTTTTTTCTATGAATTTTTTTTTACATTTTATTTATTTATTTAAATTTTAATAATTTCTATTATAATTTTTTTTTCATATTTTTTATAGCTTTTTTTTTTGTAATTTTTTTAATAATTTTTTGTAATTTTTTTGTATTATTTTCTTTATTTTATTTTCTTTTCTTTTATTTATTTTATATATTTTTTATCATATTATTATATTTTTTTATAATTTTTGTTTATTTATTTCTTATAATTTTCTTTTGACATTTTTTTATATTTTTTTATTTTTATTTTATTTTTTAAATTTAATTTTTTATTTTCATTTCTTTTTTCTTTTTTGTTTTGTATATATTTTTTAATTCTTTTTTATTAGTATAATTTTCTGTTTTTAATTTTTTTTGTTTTATTTTTTTTTTAAATTTTAATTTTTTTTTTATTTTTTTTAGTATTTTTTTATATTTTTTATATTTTTTTATTTTTTTAAATCTTTTTTTATTTTTTTTATTATATATTACATATGCTATTTTAATTTTTCTTTTTAAGAAACTATTAAAAAATATTTTTTTTTAATTTTGATAGTTTTTAATCTTACTAATTTAATTCAACTAATTAGAAATTTTTATTCAGATTTTTTTCAAATTTTTCTCACTTAATGTTAGTTTTCATTTGACTTTTTTAATTAAATAATTAGTTTATTTACTTTCTTATATTTAATCGATTTTATTTTAACATAAAATTTTTATTTTATTATTTTATTTTTTATATCTATTTTCTTGAAAATTTTTAATTCTGTAAATTTTTGCATTTAACAAAATTTTACTAATGAAATTCGTTTCAGACACATTATTATTATAATTTTTTTGATTGATTTTATAACCAAAGAAATCCCAAAGAATAAAATCAAAATTTCTCTATTTTCATCAATCAAAATTGAATTTTTTATTAATAAATCAAATGTAGACAAGTAAATGCTAAAAATGTGTTCGAAAACTCAATTAGGCAATAAACCAACCAACTCAATCAATTAACATCAATATGCTTCATTGCTATGGCAGTCACAACACTTCACAATTCATTGACTTTATCGATCAAAGGCTATTAAAACAGGGAGAAGAATAGAGGAAATCTAAGCAAAACTGTATCTTTTGGAAGAACACATTTTTCCAATTAAGCAACCAGTACAAATTAACGGTCATTTAAAGGAAAGAGCTTGCGATCAAACACGTGTTGCAACAACAACAAAAACACACAACGTAAACTGCTGCAAACGAAGGCAAGTCATAAATATTCCCACTGTGACACATGGCATGATCAAACGAATACTATTGCCATTCCCCATCCATAACAGCAGTAAGTGATAAAAGTGTTTGGTTCGTATATGCGTAGAGTATTAAGGAACACACCCTTACCTACAAACCTAACTAACGATTACAGCAATTATTAAAATGTTATGCGTATTGTTTGAGAAGTGTCCCAAACCGAGGGTGTGGACCAACCACATATCCATAGGAATATGCTATATACATGCACAAGAATAATATTTTTTTTTTAAACATGGCGAGAGCGCAAGCACTTTCGTTCTCAATAAAAATTAGCGATAAAAGGCTTGCCGATCCGACTAATAAATGATTGGATGAATCAGTAATAGAGGCAGCAACAACAAAAGGGATGACGATCAAATTATTCACACTTTCATTTCTCTCCATCTTTAATTCCAATCACTAAGTATACATGAAAACGAAATTAGGCGACCACACTTTATAGCGCCAATTAAAGACTTTTAATTAAGACAATCATTAATTTAAATCAATAACGAAAGAACAACAATAAAAAATTATGTTAAAAAATAAATTAATTTATTATTGAGCAAGCTCACTTGTAAATCGATAAATATCCAATCAAGTCTTTATCGAAAAAAAAATATATGACAAACAACTAATGGAAAGAATGAGCGGTTAATGTGAAGAAAGCAAATTTAGTAACTTAATTTATATATTTTGTAACCAACTGCTCTAATAGGGCTGCTTCTCTACAAACGATTTTCTTCACATACAAAATAATTCTAAAGTGTAAATTCTTAGATCCATTATTACAAAAGTCCATGAACATGAAATGGGAAATTAACTTGGCTCCGTAGTATGTTAATACGAGAAGGGGAAGAGAGACATCCTACAAAATTTCTACCGATTAAATCAGAACGACATGCTTAGTTGATGAAGGCATGCCTGTATGTCTGTTTGTCTCTCTGTCGGTCTGTCCAGCTGTTTGTCTGTTTGAACGTTTTATTTGAGATATTTCAGTCAAACTTAGTTCGAAAATTTATCTCTATACTATCATTGATCATTTGTCGGATCCGGGCATATAAAGGGTGTTTTTTTGTAGAGGTATAGAACTTTAAGTTGCAATAAAACAACGATGGATTATTCGATTGACATGAATTTTATTTATCCGAAAGATAATCTTGTGGCATTACATTTTAAATATGATTTCTGGCATATGACTGCCACGGCTGGCGCGGGTGTAGTCCAATCTGGACGTCCAATTTTCGATGACTTTTTCCAACATTTGTGGCCGTATATCGGCAATAACACGGCGAATGTTGTCTTCCAAATGGTCAAGCGTTTGTGGCTTATCCGCATAGACCAATGACTTTACATAGCCCCACAGAAAGTAGTCTAGCGGTGTTAAATCACAAGATCTTGGAGGCCAATTCACAGGTCCAAAACGTGAACTTAGGCGGTCACCAAACGTGTCTTTCAATAAATCTATTGTGGCACGAGCTGTGTGACATGTTGCGCCGTCTTGTTGAAACTACATCTCCTGGACATCATGGTTATTCAATTCAGGAATGAAAAAGTTAGTAATCATGGCTCTATACCGATCACCATTGACTGTAACGTTCTGGCCACCATCGTTTTTGAAAAAGTACGGACCTATGATTCCACCAGCCCATAAAGCGCACCAAACAGTCAGTTTTTCTGGATGTAACGGTGTTTCAACATACACTTGAGGATTACCTTCATTCCAAATGCGGCAATTTTGTTTGTTGACGTAGCCATTCAACCAGAAGTGCGCTTCATCGCTAATGGACGTAGTGCGCGATACGTTTTCCGCACAGAACCATTATTTTCGAAATAAAATTGTACTATTTGCAAGCGTTGTTCAGGCGTGAGTCTATTCATGATGAATTGCCAAGCCAAACTGAGAATAAATCACTTGACAGCTGTTAAATCGGTCGCCATCTTGAAAAGTAATGCCAACTTAAAGTTCTATACCTCTATAAAAAACACCCTATATAGTCTTAATTTAACTCATTTTCTTTATATTTTATTTATTTATTTTAATATTTTTTTACATATTTTTAAAAAAAATTTAGAGTAGTTTTTTACATAATCTAAATATCTGCAATTTAATTTTATTGGTGTTTTTTTAATTTAGTTAATTTTTAAATTTTGTTGTTGTTTTTTAATATTTTGTTTAATTTAACTTATTTTGAAGATTTTTTTTTAGTTTTTATTTTTTTTATTTTTTATTTTTGTATTTTGTTTTATTATAATATTTTTGATTGCCCTCTTATTTTATATAATTTTTTAATTTTGCTTTTTAAAATTCCAAATTTTAATTTTTATATGTATTTTTTAAATTAATTTTTAATATTTTTAATTTTTTTTTTATAGCCTTATTTCTTTTTTGTATTTTTTATTTATTCTTTTTTTTATAATTTTTTATTTATTTATTTTTTTATTTGTTTTTTTTTATTATTTCTTATTTATTCTTTTTTATAAATTTTTATAATTTAATTTTTTAATTTTTTTATTTTAAATTTAAAAAAATTATTTTATATATATTTTTTAATTTTGCTTTTTAAAATTCCCTTTTTTAATTTTATTTAATATATTTTTATTAAATTAATTTTTTTTTTAATTTTCTATATATTTAAAAAAAATTAATTTTTCTTATTTTATTTCTTTTATTTTTATTTTTTGGTATTTATTTTTTAATTTTTTTTTTAATAATTTTTTTTATTTTTTATTTGTTTTTTTTTATTATTTCTTATTTACTTTTTTTTTTATAAATTTTTATTACTTAATTTTTTAATGTTTTTATTTTTAATTAAAAAAATATTTAATTACTTTTAATTTTTTTTCCATCATTTTTTATTTTTTTATATATTTTTTTATATTTTTTCTTGTTTATTTCTTTATTTTAAAACATTTATTTTTTCTTTTTTCTTTTAATGTTTCTAAATATTTTATTCCAATGTTTTTTATATTTTTATTTTTAAACTTTTTTACATTATTATAATTTCTTTTAAATATTTTTTTTCGTTTTTACTTTTTATTTCTTTTTCCCTTTTATATTTATTTGAATTCTTACATTTTTTTAATATTTTTATTAAGTTTTTGTTCTTTCTTTTTATTTTTATTTTTATTTTTATTTTTATTTTTATTTTTTATTTTTATTTTTTGCAGTTTACTTAATTTAAATTAATATTATTTTAATTGATTTTTCAACTTATTATTATTTTATTTATTTATTTTTTGATTTTTTTATTCTATTTAATATTTTTAATTTTTATAATTTTTTTTGAATTAAATCTATTTTTAATGTTTTAAAATTTTACTGTATATTAGTAAAATTTAATTTTTATTTTATTTTTATTTTATTTAACTTCGGTTTTTTGTCTTGTTTATTATTAATTTGATTTAATTAATTTTTGACTTTAATCGATTTTGTTTATCTATTTCACTTTATTATATTTTTGTGTTACTTAAAGTAACTTTTTTCATTTTAATTAATTTTACCTTACTGTTTTTTTTCACGTTTCACTTGAAAGACTGCATTAAACGACGCTACTTTGTAGCAACATACATACATGTGCGTAATTGTTTAAATAAATTTGCGTTTAAAAGTGCTTGCCTACTGTTATATATACAAGAAAAAATTCATTTCGCTTTTAATTTATAAATGCCAAACAGCGAAGCAGGCGGGGGGCGAGCTGGTATAACAATAAATGTGCGCTTGCGCCATCACAAATTATCTCTTCGGTTTCGACTGTGTCGTCAACAATCTCCACCCATATGCCAGCACATTGTTGACAATTTGTTTTTTGTTGTAATTCTTCCATACACATTAATCTCTACTTTGTATGGTATTTGCAAATACACACATGCCGTGTGGTGAAGTAGGGAGAAAAAAATTAAGTATTTAATTGACTACTCGGCGCGCGTCGCATTGCGCATGCGTGTAGTGCGAAGTCAGCGTTAATATAGAAATGCATGTCTTGTATGCGATTATTTATGACTCTTTTCATGCTTTTTTTCTTTCAACTCTTTCTGTCTTGTGTACTATGAAAAATATTCCGCAGGCCTTTTTGCCTTGTAAAAAGTGCTATTACCGCCACGCTCAATTAAGAGGTCCCATGCGAATTTTGTGCGCTTTTGCAGTTGCACAAGTGTCATTTGTGTGACTGTGTGTGACTGTGTATGTTTGTGTATGTGTTGGTGTGCGTCTTTGGTATGTGATATGCTGCTGCTACTTGTTTTCCACTTAACTTTGTGACGCAAATTTATATAAATGAAATTTTTTCTATGTCTGCAATTTTATGTCTTCTTGTGTGTTTTTGTCGTCTTCGTTTTCTTCTACAAGTCTTCCCCACTTCATTTTCTGATGCCAGTTTCATTGGATGCTCAAATTTGCGCAGCGTCATCACCGCGCCAAAACCCTCCACATGGTGTGTGCGTGTTTTGTCTTCTGTTAGTTACCTCGCCTACTCCTCTTTTTTTTGTCTTCACTCTCACCACCACTCTCTACCTCCGGCAGCTGCGCGTGGTAAGGTCAAGGTTGCAACATTACAATGTATGATTTTGTAAGAGTTTGGGGGAGGGAGTGGTACGCGTGCGCTTCGTGAGCTCAGGGAGATGCAAGAGTTACTACATATATATACGGATTTGTTTGTATGAAATATTGGTATTTTTTTAGCTATTTATTTTGAACTATTCATTATTGTTTATTTTCAACATCATCTCATGTCTTTATGCCTTGGAGGATGCGCTTGTTTAGCAACTTGTGTTAAGCAAGTTTCATTAAAAACGCATTTACAACTTTTTCAAAATTCGATGTTTTGCCATTTTGATTTTCTTTTTTTTTATATATATTTTTTATATGTTTTTTTATTGTATGTTTGTGTTTTCTCCCAGTCATGATTAGCTTGTCGAGTGAGCGTGTAATAATTAATTGATGTTCCTGCATTATGTTCAAAAAAATATTTTTTTGCTTTTACTGCAAGAAAATAATGTAAATACAAAATCACGAGATCCATGAATCTTTATAATGCTTGGAAAATTGTAAAAAAATAAATGGATAGGCCAAGTTCGGTTGGAACTGAATACTAGATAAAAAATATTTTTTTTTCTTTTTTAGTTTTTTTTTTTTAATATTTTTTAAATTTCATTTCATTTATATATATAAAACGATATCCATTTAGTGGTTTCGAAAGTGCAGCGCAGTATTTTGACATGTGTCGAACTTAACTGTCAAACCAAACATGTTTTGTTTTAGCTAAAAGTCAGACATTTATGAAAATGGATCGCACGAACAACCGCACAATGCGTTAAAATTGTTGAAATCTACTACAAAAATTGATGGTGATTCAAACGTGGCCACGTTTCGTGCTTGTTACATAATTGTCAAACTACTCAAGAAATTGTTAAAATTTCAAATAAATTTGAAGAGATTAGATCGGTTACGGATACTATAAGGCTTGCGCCTTATCGTTTTGCTCGTTCCACCTCAAATATCGCTGCTGCAGGTCAAAAGTGAAGCCGAAGAACCGAATGTGTATATTTCTCGATGTTCTCAAGAGCTGCAACTTTCTTACAGCACACAATGACGCACTTGGTCTTAAACCAACATTCATATCAAGTCCTGCTCACTCAACAACTGAAGCCAGCTGATTATTCACAATGGACCTCGAATTTTCCAAATAAATTTTTCTTTAGAGACGAGGTACATTTCTCACTCTTTGAATATGTAAATAAGCAAAATTATCTCATTTGGGGCTTCGAAAATTCTCAAATAATTGAAGAGAGACCCTAACACCCGAAAAACTTACTGTCTGGTGCCCGGAAGTGTGATTGGACCTTTCTTCTTTGAAAGAAATAACGGCGAAACTATAAACTGTCAATTCGGAGCATTATGGCCGAATTATGGAGGCCGCCTACTTTTTTAAAGGAAAAAAAACAGAAAAAACAAATTCAACGAAGAATGTTTATTATCATTCGAAAGAACATTCTTTGGCATTTCTTTTTTGACGATTATTTCTTTCAAATATTGGCAGCGGCTGCGTTTCAGATGGTCCATCCTTTGAGTCCAATTTTCGATGACTCATTCGAGCATTTCGAATGGTAACTGGCGAATGGCACGTGTAATGTTTTGCTCCAAGTCCTGATTCGAAGCGAGATTGTCCGCATAGACTTTAGACTTTACATATCCCCACAGGAAATAGTCTAACGGTGTGATATCACACGATCTCGATTGCCAATCGACCGACCCAAAACGTGAAATTATCTGCTCATCAAAATGTTCTCCCTACAAATTCATTGATTGATGCGATGTGTGGGAAGTGGCGTCGTCTTGTTGAAACCACATGTCGGGGAGATCACGAGCTTCAATTTCGCCGTTGACGGTTACGTTATCACCGGCATTACTTTTGAAAAAATATGGACCGGTGATTCCCCCGCCCACAAACCACACCAAACCATTGTTTTTTCTGGATGAAATGGCAGTTCTTGGATCTCTTCAGGTTGATCTTCGTCCCGAATGCGGCAATTTTGCTCGATCACATACCCATTGAGCTCTAAATGGGCCTCATCGCTGAACAAAATTTGGCTTGAAAATTTTATTTGTGCTTGGAAAAAGCTTGTTTTCATTATTTACTTCAAAATTAAAAGTTTTTGGCTGCTCACTACGCAAAATAAACACCTCAAGCGCCACCCAAACAACGATGTATGGTTGAGCATAATTTCCATTTGTACGCTAGACAAACAAACAGGTGTCACAGTGTTTTCACCTTTAACGGTGATAACAAAGAAAATAAATGCCACAAGTTCAGTACAAAAGCGTCATATGAATGCAGTGAAGAAGATAACATTACATACCTAACGAACAGTATGTGCGAGTGTTGTAGTAGATAAATATGCATACGCCTTGCCAACGCGCATGCGCCTCCATAAGCTTGCAGGCATGCGCACACGCCACATTTGTTTACAAGTTTTAACCTTACTCATAATCTTGGCTAAACAATGTTGCTTATATATATATAAATATATATACAACCGCAAAGCCCCCTCATATATGCCCCAACAAAAGCAGTGAAAGTTTGACGTAACGCCACAAGCAACAGCGACGACGCAACAATTTTTCTCTTGCATTCTAATACTAATATTTACATTTGAATTTAATGTACATATTGTATGTATGTATGCATGTATGTATGTATATAAAAACATATTAACATATGAGCGCTTGAAGGTGTGATTTGGCCACGTTCAGTTTTGTGCTGGGAATACATAATCTGAAGGGCCTCGAACTCGTTGACTGCATTGCATTGGAAATTGTTTAGCAATTTTTTTTTTCGTTTTCAGTATTATGTGAAGTGAAGTGGTTTTTCAATATCATGCTTTTACTGAAGTAATTTTTTCGCCCTTTTTTTGTAATTTTTTTTTGTTGCTAAATTATATTTTCTTCTTACTAATAAGTATACTCGAAAACTTCTTCACACTGTCTTTTGTGGGATTTCTCTTACAATAACATTCAGAGCGTCCGTAGGGGTTTTTTTTTACAAATAAAAAAAGCTGCTAAGCCGCCTAGAAAACTGATATCTCAAATTTTTATAAACAAAAAATTTTGCTAAAAAAGTTTTTGTTCGACAAAAAATGTTAAAGAAAAAATTGTTGCTTAACAAAGTCGCTAAACAAAACAAAAAATGTTGCTAAAGGAGTCGCAAGTGGCTGGAGATATTTTTAAAGAAAAATTTTGACAAAAGTGCCTGAAACAAAAAACACTTAGAATAAAAATTAAAAAAAGAAACAAATTAAATCAAAAAAAATTTAAATAATTAAAAAATTTAAATAAGGAAAAATTTAAAATAGAAAAAATAAAAAATAAATAAAAATAAATATACAGAAATTTAAAGTATTTAGTTACAATAAAAAAATGTTAATAAGAAAAAGCAACAAAAAAAGAAAAAAGAAAAAAGATAAAATGCAAAAAAAAAATTTAAAAATTCAATTAAAAATTTAAAAATTCAATTAAAAATTTAAAAAAAATTAATTAAATTAAAAAAATTTGAAAAACGTAATTGAAAAAAGATATATTAAAAAAAAGAAAAAAAAGAAAAAAAATGAAAAAAAGAAAAAAAAGTAAAAAAAAAATATAAAGAAATTTAAATAATATAGTAAGTATTAAAAAATATTATTAAATATTATTAAAGAAAAACAACAATAAATCAAAACACATGAAAAAAATGCGAAAAAATGAAATTCAAATAAAATAATAAAAAAACTAAAAAAAAGCTTAAAAAAAATTAAAAAAAAAATGAAGTTGAATGATTTGTAAAAAAAAATTACAAACAAAATTTTTTTTTTAGAAATTTGAAAAAATAAATTACAATAAAAAAATTAAAAAAAAAAGAAAATTAAAAAACAAAAAAGAAAATTAAGAAAAAAAAAGAAAATTAAAAAAAAGAAAATAAAAAAAAGAAAATTAAAAAAAAATTAAATTTTTTTTAGATAATAAATGCAAATAAGTTCATATAAAAAAATAATAATAAAATTTAAAAAAAAAATTATAATTTTTTTTAAATAAAATAAAATTAAATTAAAACAATTTTTAAATTAAAAGGAAAAGATGGGGGAAAAATTAAAATTAAAAAAAAACAAGAGACTATAAAATTTTAAAATTTGTTTTTTTTTAGTTTAAAATAAAAAAAAATTAGAGAAAAAATATAAAAATATATAGTAATAAAAAATAATAACAACAAAAAATTATTAAAAAAAATTAAGACATGAAAAAAAACAATGATTAAATCAATAATGTAATACAGTGAATTAAAAAATAATAATAAAAGAAAATAAAAAATTAATAATCAAAGAAAATTGAAAAAAATAAATAAATTAAAAAAATTAAAAAAAAAATTTAAAAAAAAATTAAATATAACAAAATTAAATTAAAATAACTTAGTTAGAATTAAAAAATATTAATAATAAGAAAACCACAATAAATTAAAAAAAAAAAACAAAATAAGACATTAAAAAGGAAGAACATTCAAAATTTACAAATTATTAAAAAAAAATTAAAAAATTACAAATTAAAAATAAAAATATCAAAAATTTGAAAAAAGAAAACATGGAAAAAACCAAAAATTTAAAAAAGTGCAAAAAAAAAAAATAAAAATAAAAAATAAAATAAAAAATAAAATAAAATAAAAAATAAAAAAATAAAATATATAAAAAAATAATATAAATAATAATAAATAAATAAAAATAAAAAGTAAAAAAAAAAATTATAAAACAATCAAATTAATAAAAAAAATTATTTAAAAAAATTAAAAAACAAAAAAAAATTAAAATAAACTATCAGTAAATTAAAAAAAAAAAACTTATAAGAAAATGAAAAAAATGTATCAAAGAAAATTGATAAAAAGGGAATTAAAAGAAAATAACACAGGTAAAAAATTAAAAAAATGTTGAAAAGGTAAAGAATAGAAAAATTAAAAAGTTTAATTCGAAAATTTAAAAATATAATATAATAATAATATATAAAAAAATTAAAGAAAAATTTATTTAATTTTTCAAAAAAGTTAAAAAAAATATTAAAAAAAAATATTGAAAAAAGGTAAAAAAAAATTAAAGAAAAAAAAAATTAAAGAAAATATTAAAGAAAAAAATTTAAAAAAGTATTAAAAAAATAAATGAAATAAAAATAAACAAAAATAAAATGTAAAAAAAATTTAAAAAAAGTTCAAAAGAAAATTAAAATTATTTTAAATTAAAAATTTTTTTTTTTTAAATATTTAAAAAAAAATGTAAGAAAAATATAATTTATTTTAAATTTCTAAAAAAAAAGTACTTTGCAGAAAAAGCCTAAAAGCTAGGTGGTGTTGTAAAACCGAATGCTGTAATATGCTGTAACTCTCTGCATTTAACCGTAACAACCACAAAGTAGCAGAACGGCATAACTCAACAACAACAACAACAACAACAACAACAACAACAACAACAACAACAACAACAACAACAACAACAACCGAAAACTGCACAAATAACCCAATTAAAATTTTGTGGCAAGCAGAGATATTTGTACTGCTCATGGTGCCAATACAAAGAAAAAAAGTAAAAAAAAAAAAAATAATCCATATAATGAACTGAGTGCAACATGACGGAAGGTGATAATTTTTGTTGTGGTGTTGCAATGCAATAGCAGAAACAAACAACAGCAACGACAAGGAAAACACCAGCAGCCACCGAAGCATGAAAAGCTTTAGTATGGTGTCGGGATACCAATAATAAATAATGACAACCAATAGCAACAACAAGAGTTACAAAAAAAAAAAAAGGGAAACCAGCTACAACAACAACAACAGCAGCAGCGGCCATAAAAACGCTTTCAACTATGTATGACGTGAGAAATGTGAATTTCAAGCCGCTGAACCGTATGAGTGCATTATAATCCAGATACATGCATACATATACACGTACATACATATATACATACACATTCACCGTGTGCTTTGGTTGGTTTTTGCTTGTTTCTACATTTATATGGGGCAAGCGGCGGTGTTGCAAAGCACTAAAATGACAGTCCTCTCTTAACGGTGTAGTGTGTGTGGTGTGTAAGTGCATGTGTGTGTGTAGAGTTCAAAGGCGGAATTTTTGACACAAAAAAAAAATTGAAATTAACTACTTGGTTGGCGCTGCAACGCTTGAGGTTTGGCAAATTGCATCGATCAACTTGATGCTGTTACGTATCTCTCACACACTCTGTGACACACACACACATCCATACTAACATACTCAAATAGCAAAGTGGTTGTTTAATCTCGCGCACATTTTGGCTATTGTTGTTGTTGTATCGATCATATTTGCATGTAATACCTATTACATAGCTATTTGTCTACGGTTTAACGTTTTGATATGGGTCGCAACGCTTAATGCAGCCGAACGACGACAACAAACTCAAACTCCAACTCCTCTATGTTTGTATGCAGGCGGCGTGGAGAGTGTAAATTTTTAAATTTTGCATATACTTAAACAGTGTGTGGTGTAAAAAGTTAGTATCGTCAAGTGTTAGGCGTGCGCAGTAGCAAAAATTGTTTGGTTGTTTGTATGGAAATGTAATCGTCATGTTATTCAATTGTTTTACCGCATATTAACATAAATACTCGTACATACATACATATTGTGCTTACTCGTACGGTACAAAAGCTGCATGAAATGTGTTGAATGTTTGGCGTGTAGTGAGTTAGTGATTTGCGAAATATTCGAACGATTTAAACCTATTCAACTGTCATATATACACTCACTTGTATTTACATACACATGCACATATTCATCTGCATTGAACGCTTTAAATACCACTTGTGTGTTTGGAAATTGTGGGCTGCTGATTGATTATTTAGGTGTTCCACTGTCAGTTATTGTGCATTTATTTCTAGTAACGCACGAAAATGTGATTAGTTTTGGTACTTAAAAATGTGTAAATTTGTATTAATAGATGTACACCTTATATGGCTTTGTTCTTAAAGTCGCCCTCATGAAAAGGCATGGCAAATTTTTAATAAACAAACTCCATAGCAACGGACTTAAGGTAGAAAGGAAAACTTAACGATTTTTCTCAAAAGTTGGAATTTCCGATTTTTAATTGGAAGAATCTTGCCCGAAGTTTTCTTTTGTCTCTCTTCCAAAAGCTAAAAAGGCTCAGAAAATGAGCACCGCAGACGGCAAACGTAGTGGACACCCCCAAAAGGGTTGTTGTTACCGACGACAACATCAAAAAAATCCACAAAATAATTTTGAATAACCGTAAATTGAAATTGAATGAAATAGCAGGCACTCGAAAGATATCAACTGACCGTGTACATCATATCATTCTTGAATATTTTTGTATGAGAAAGCTCTATGCAAAGTGGGTGCAGCACGAGCTCACTTTTGACCAAAAATAACGACGAGTTGATGATTCGAAGTAGTGTTTGGAGATGTTCATGCGTAATAATCCGAGTTTTTTCATCGATATGTGATAATGGATGAAACATGGCTCCGTTATTTCACTTCAAAGTCCAATCGACGGTCATCCGAGTGAACTGCA
Organism: Neoceratitis asiatica; assembly: GCA_030068015.2. Lineage (NCBI taxonomy): Eukaryota > Metazoa > Arthropoda > Insecta > Diptera > Tephritidae > Neoceratitis > Neoceratitis asiatica. The sequence continues at coordinate 66,628,598 of CM061526.1, forward strand.
CACGATGAACACGTTTCAAAGTGTGGAAAAACGCAACAGTCGGCTGGCAAGGTATGGTGTTTGAATTTTGTGATGCGCATGGAATAATTTATTCATTGACTACCTTGAAAAAGGAAAAACCACTAACAGCGACTATTACATAGCATTATTGGACCATTTGAATGACGAAATCGCCGAAAAACGGCTGCATTTGAAGAAAAAGAAAATGCTGTTTCGCCAGGACATTGCACTGTGTCACAAGTCAGTGAAATGAAAATGAAAATGAAATGGAGAACATCCATGAATTGTGCTTCGAATTGCTTCCACATCCACCGTATTCTCCAGGTCTGGCCCCCAGCGACCTCACATCTCACAAGAATGCTCGCTTGGAAGAATTTTTCGTCGAATGAAGAGGTAATGGTATCTAAAAGCTCGAGGGTCGCTATAATCAGTATATCACCATTTGTTTTCGGTAAATAGGCGTTTTATTTCTCAACATAGTCTCCTCTTAATTCTATGCAACGTTTTTATAATGTTCATGTTCCTTCCAAACAATAGTCAAGGCCTTCAAATTAAGCATTTGTTTATATGATGACCTCTTCACTCGAACCGAATGTCTTACGCCGCTTAGCCATTTCTTTAGATTTGCAGAGGACTTAAGTCTGAAGAATATGATTGATGGGGTAGCAGTTTGTAGACTACACACGTTTCCACCTGTCCTGATGCAGCGGCACTTTTTTTTACGACGAATTCGGTCGTCTCCTCCTCAAATCAATTTAGAATTGATCCAAACGATCTGAATAATATTTTCCGGTGATCGTTTTACACATTTTAAGGTTATCGATGCGAATGACACCTCGTGTATCCCAAAAAACTGTGGTCATGACCTTGTTGGCCGACATACCTAACTTGGCCTTCGTTGGTGCACGCTCATGTTCACCCAGCAAAAACCCACTTTCTTGATTGTTCTTTGGTCTCTGGTGTGGTGTGGTGGATTCATTTTTGGTCAGTGAAATTTTTGGTCATTTCGAATTTGTGTTTCTTTAACTTTTGGTTGTTGGCATGGCCAGAATTCGAACCGAAATCCTCCGCTTGATAACACGCACTGTTAACCGCGATCTTTTTTTACATTATTTGTGTAGGGCCTGCTGCATTTCCTCTAAGGTGCTTCCTGCTTTTCAGCATGTCGTGCAATCCGTTAGTGTTCTCTCTCTCTTTAAGTCTTTTTCTATCCCATTTCGGCCCGGTTTGTCTAGATTTCCGACTAGTCGTTGTGCGAGTCTATTCAAGCGTGTCCTGTTTATTGGTAAATTTGCACGTAACAAAAAGGCGAAAAGGGTCAACTTGGCCATGCCTTGACTAGTAAGTTATCGGTCTTACCGAGTGACTATCCCTATCATCAGGGACGCATGTGTGAGAGAGTTTGCTCTACTGCAAAGAACGGCGACTGTCTAGTAAAATTTATCGTAAGCGAGACAAACGCTTTTATTGTTGCTTAATTGTCGCTGACGAAGGAAGATATCCTTTAATTTTGTTTTCAACTCTTCAAAATTCAAATTCAACTATATTGGCAGAGATCGCCTCCGGCTGCAAAGCACTTTGAAGATCCGGCAACCGGAATGAGTATTTGGGAGGTGCGTTTCGGAAGAAGACATTTCCACTGACTCTGTCCTCCAAAAACTAACTAAAAAATCTGGCTCATCACCAAGAGTACTTTCGATGAAAATCAAATAGACGTTCGAATACTGATCTTTTGCTGAAAAATTGTTAAAAAAAATATTGAATTTAATAAAAATTTAATTAAACAGAAGAGAGAGAAATCTGAGCATATTTTTAACACAGAATTTTTGTTTTCACATTTTAATTTTATGTAAAAACTCATTTATTTTACAAGTTTTTAACTAAAAATTATAAAGAAATATTTTTTTAAATTCTTTAACGAAAGCAAAGCACCCAAAAAATCACATTCGCGACTTGTTTTGCTGACACCATTTACAAAAGCCATTGTTAACGGTACACAGCGCGCTTTTTTCTCATTAAACCGTGTCTTTTGTGCATCTCTTTCTTCATCTCTTTTTAACATTTTATTCCATCACCACCCACAACAAAGCAGCACGAGACAAAATGACATAACAGAAACACTTGTTTGTCAAAGCAGTGAATTGTGTGCGTACACACACACACACATACGAGCATACATAAGCACCTACAAACATATTCGTGTGCATACAATGTGTGTCGTGTGTGAGGGAATTCATCTGCCGGCAGTTGTGCCAAATTTAAAACACTTCTTCTTCTTCTTCTTCTTCTTATTTTATGTATTTTATGCGTTTGTTTTTTATGTGTCCACTTGTGTATGTGTTGGTTTTGTTGTTGTTTTCATGTCTGCGTATCTTCACACGCCACTCCACCTTCGTTTTCCATTGAGCAAAGGGAAGGTACCTACATATACTTGTATATGTACACAACATATATACTCACAAGCTCGCTTGCTCCACTTTCGATTTCATTGCAGCAGCGTGCGTTTTGCAAGGCCTTCCATCTTCAGTTTGGTTGTTTGGGTGTGTGTATGTGTGAGTCTGTGCAAAGAGTGAAGTATGTGCCTTCCAGTTGCTCATTATTCTCCTCACCTCATTTCGTTGCGTTTTTATGGATAATTTTTGTACTTTTTTGCACTTGAATAGACTTTAAATATCACTTATTTATTATTATTTTCTTTAATATTTATATATTTTGTTTAAATTTTTATTTTATTTTATTTTATTTTATTTTATTTATTTTAATTTTTTTTTTTAATTTTTTTTTTAATTTTTTTTTTTTTTATATATTTTTTATATTTTTTTTGTTATATTTTATTTTATTTGCTTTTATTTCATTTTATTTTATTTTATTTTATTTTTTGAATTTTATTTTATTTTATTTTATTTTAATTTATTTTATTATATTTTAATTAAATTTAATAAAAAAAATTAATTTTTTATTTTTTTTTTTATATTTTTTTATATATATTTTTTTTAATTTTAATTTCCTTTAATTTAATTTAATTTTTAATTTTTATTTTATTTTTTATTTTTTATTTATTTTTTTATTTTTATTTTATTTATTTTATTTTATTTTTTAATTTTTATTTTTTTATTTAAATTTTTTTTAATTTATTATTTATTTAATTTTCCATTATATTTCATTTCCGGGTTTTCTCTACTCATTACACCGACTATGCTATGCTTTCGCTATCATAACATATTGGAATGCCTTTAATCATACAAATTAAGAATTATTTTCACGTCGTTGCACCAGCTAATCAGAACTGTCCACTTTAATAACGAATGCCAACACGATTTCCATTTTCATATGGAGAATTGTTTATGTGTAATTTATATTCAAAAGCTACAGAAATGGCACAAGAAAGAGGAACGATTAATGAAAGTTAATTAAGCGCAGACATAAGTAGACACATACATATGGTTGTAGTGGTAAAGGTCTCAAGCACTGCTGGAGAACCTTACGACGTTGCATTTATGCTCTGGGCTGTTAGGAGTGAGTATTATTACAAGCTGGGGTTCGAAATTATGTAGAAAAAAAAATATTATTTTTTTTTAATTTTTTTATTTATTTTTTATTTTTTTATTTTTTATTTTTTTTTTCTATATATATTTTTCCTTTAATTTGCTTGTGTATTTTTTTATTTATTTATTTATTTATTATTATTTATTTATTATTTATTTATGTATTTTTATTTATTTATTTTTATTTCCCCCTTAAACTCTACTTATTTGGGATTTAATTATTTACCATCTGATAATGAAATTAATTTAACAATTAAACTTATTTAAAATTATTAGTTTTACATCTGCTGATTGCACTACTTCCACCACAAGGCAATTAACTTGCACTTTTCACGTCATCTACATATTGCCACTTTGCTCATCCTCACACAACGCATTCACTCAAGTTGAGCACATTAATGCGCAACAACAACAACAGAGAAAATTTCAAGTAGTGACAATCAATCGATTTGTAAAAACTAAAAATTAAAAAAAAAATTTAAAACGTTTTTTACGACATTCTCTTGTTGCATCACAGCACGCCAAAGGGGACGAGATAAACATAAATTACACACAGACATACTCGTACATGCATATGTACTTCATTTAAAGACAATCGAATTTGTGACCACAGAAAATAGACAGCAATCAGAGGCAAAATTTAAAAAAAAAAAACAAATCAGCGAAGACCTCATTAACGAACGATGGTTTGGTAGGCAAGTAGGTATGAATATACATAACACATGTACGTGTGTATGATTATTTGCATGCAGATAACGGTGAAATTACACAATCGATGAATGAAGCAATCTTTTGCCGTGAGATAATAATAAAAAAAAAAAAAAATTAAAAAACAACAAAAACAATAAAAGCAACAACGAAAGCAATAAAAGTGTTTAAGGTAATAAAATAATGAGCACAGGAGAATGCATACTCGTTCGTACACACAAAAGTACTAATATTATGTATGAGCGTACGTGTGTAGGCAGACAGATAAGCGAGCAGTGTGAAGCATGTCGCCGAAATTGCTGGTTGCATGCAAATTACACATTTCGCGCACATAACACCGTTAAATGCCGAAATCAATAGATTGCGCACATCACATCAACGGTATTTAACGACTACCATCGTATTTTAGTAGTGTATTTTAAATCCTTTTTTTTGTATTTTTTCAAATTTTTATTTTTAAATTTTTTTTATATATTTTTTTTAATCATATTCCTTTTTATATATTATTTTATTCTCTTTTTTTTTGATTTTTTCATTTTATTTTTCAATTATATTGTTGGGGTTTTATTATAGTGCCTATCGAGTCTATTTCGGGCTAAGTAGAGCGAGTTGTGGGCGTTGTGTGAAGTGTTTTTTATACAAATTGCGTTTCGAGGGTCTGTCCGTCTAAAATAAAAATAAAAAATAAAAAAAATAAAAAATAAAAAATAAAATAAAAAAAATAATAAATATAAATTAAAATATTATAAAATAATTAAAAATATAAATAAAATAAAATAAAATAAAATAAAATTTAAATTAAATTAAATTAAATTAAATTAAATTAAATTAAATACAATGAAATAAAATAAAATGATATGAAAAATAAAATAAAATAAAAATAAATCGAAAAATAAAATAAAATAAAATAAAGTAAAATAAAAAAACTAGAAAATATAAAAAAATAAAAAAATAACATAAAATAAAATAAAATAAATTAAAATAAAATAAAATAATAAAAAATAAATTAAAATAAAATAAAATAAAAAAATAAAAAAATAAATTAAAATAAAATAAAATAAAATAAAATAAAATAAAATAAAATCAAATAAAATAAAACGAAAAAAAAAATAAAAATAAAAATAAATAAAATAAAATTAAATAAAATAAAATGGAAAATACAAATAAAATAAAATAAAATAAAATAAAATAAAATAAAATAAATAAAATTATGTTAATTAAATAAAATAAAAAAAGATTAAATAAAAAACATAAAATAAAATTAAATTAAATTAAATTAAATTAAATTAATTTAAATTAAATTAAAAATGAAATGAAATGAAAAAATAAAATAAAAAAAGTTAAATTAAATTAAATTAAAAAAATAAAATAAAATAAAAATAAATTAAAATAAAATAAATAAATTAAGCATCTCATTGAAATGAGTTAATCCACGAACTTTTTTTAGATTTCTTTTACTTAATGTTTGATCTATTTTGGCTAAACACGTAATTTTTTCCAAGAAAAGCCTTTGAATATACTTGTTTGTCAGTGCCTGCGTTAAGTTTGCACACCACTAAGAACTTGACCGCAGTATATACTGTATATAATTATATATTTTTTTATTATTACAAGAAAACCTCTTAACTCATTACAATAAATCTGCAGTGGGAAACTACTAAGAAATCACATTAAGTTCTCTAACCTTGACTCAATCTATTCCAGCGCTGTTGATTGCAATAGTACGAGTATCTCATACCACCTATGTACATAACTATATATGTGTGAATATGTGAATTCATTTGTATGTGATACTTAAAATACGTTATAATTCACGATAAAACCGCCAGACACTAGATGTTATTCAATATGTCTTACAGTAATGCATACTCTAAACTGCCACAATATATGCATAGCTCAATAGTTTCGTATATATATACATACAAATGTGCATATAAATATGTTCATATGTGCATAAGTTATGTGTAATAAATGTTTATAAATTTATCATGTAAGCGAAATCACAATTTGTTATGCATATTAATTAATTTATTAATTGTGAATATCGACATAGATGTAGAAACGTTCATTTACATACTGAGAAATGAGAAATACTTGTGTGTGTGTTACGTACGTATATAACACACGATTGCCATTGAGTGTGAACGGTAGCAATTGCAGACAATCATGAAACGTGCAGTAATTTTAATTAGTTTGGTTTTCATTATTAATTTGTATTTATTGTTTTTTTTTTATTTGGCTACAAATCATGCTAAAGAATTCCTTTGTTTGATTTTGAGTCGTTTTATCCAGCAGAAATTTATTTGCGAATATGCAAAATATGTATTTATAGCTTAAAAAACAATGATATTGCATATGGAAAAAATAGAAAAAATATGTGAAAAAAAATATAAAAATATATAAAAAATTTAAATAAAATAAAAAAGAAATAAAAAAAAATATAAAACAAAAAAGAAATATAAAAAATTATAAAATTAAAAAAGAAATAATAATTTATACAAAAAATATAAAAAATATTAAAAAGAAAAAAAAAAATTAAAAAAAAAAGTTTAAAAAAAAAGTAAAAAAAAATTAAAAAAAAAATATTAAAAAAGATATATATAAAAAAATAAAAAAATAAAAAAATATATAGAAATACATTTAAAAAAAGTTATCAGCTTAAAAAAAAAAAACAAGAGAAAAAATATATTAAAAAAATTATAAAAATGATTGGAAAAATATGAAAAAAATAAATAAATTGATTAATCTAATTAAACTTAAATGAAATTAAATTAAACTAAAATAAATAAAATTAAATTAAATAAATTAACACAAAATAAATAAAATTCAACATAATAAGTTCAATTTAACTCTTATTTTGATATCGTGCAATCAATAACCAATTGCGCAGTCGGAAGGAATACACTTCGTATATAAAGGGTGATCCATTCAGGTTCCCTACTTAAAAAAAAAAATAGAAAATTCAATTTTAATTGTTATCATTCGAAAGAACTTTCTTTGGTATTTATTTTTAAAAGATTATCTCTTTCAAATGTTGCTGGCGGCTACGTCTCAGATGGTCCATCTGTTGAGTCCACTTTTCGATGACTCGTTCGAGTTTTTCGACTGGTAACTGGCGAATGACACGCGTGATATTTTACTCCAAGGCCTGAATCGAAGCGGGATTGTCCGCATAGTCTTTAGACTTTACATATCTCCACAGGAAAAAGTCTAACGATGTGATATCCCACGATCATGGTGGCAAATCGACCGGCCCAAAGCGTGAAATTATTTGCTAACCAAAGCATTCTCTCAATAAATCCATTGATTGATGCGATGTGTGGGAAGTAGCGCCATCGTGTTGAAACCGAATGCCACGGAGATCACGAATTTCAATTTCAGACATCAGGTAGTCGATTATCATGACGCGATAGCGGTCGCCTTTGACGGTTTCGTTCTCACAGGCATAATTTTTGAAGAAATATGGACCGATGATTCCAACGGCCCACATACCACAGCAAACCGTTGTTTTTTCTGGATCAAATGGCAGCTCTTGAATCTCTTCAGGTTGCTCTTCGTCCCAAAATGCGGCAATTTTGCTTGTTTCCATACCCATTGAGCCAGAAGTGGGCCTCTTCGCTGAATAGAATATAGCTCGAAAACATCAGATCTCCTTGGAATTTTTCAAGAGCCCATAGAACGAAGTGCTGTCGCTTGGGAAGGTCGAGCGGCTTCAGTTCTTTCACAAGCTGTATTTTGTATGCTTCCAATTTAAGATCTCGACGTAAAATGCGCCAAGTAAGTCTGAGTTGCTACGAACGGCGCCGAATCGACTCTCCACGATCTACGTGTCTACACTCTCGGCTACGGCCGCTATATTTTCTTCATTGCGTGCTGGGCGTGGTCAATTGGGTCGAATATCATCCAATAATGAATGCTGGGTCTCAAGATGAGTGATAGTGTTGCTTATAGTACGCTCAGTAGGCCGATTATGTTGACCATAAGTTGAGCGAAGCGCGGGAAACACATTCATTACAGAACCTGAATTTTTGTAATAAAGTTGAATGATTTGTAAACGTTGGTTAGGCGTAAGTCTTTCCAAAATGAAATGCCAAACAATACTGAACAAAAGCAATATGACCGTTTTGACACGACTGACGCGTCATCTGTCAAAAAAATGCTATAGAAAAAAGTACCTCTACGGGGATCACCCTTTATGTAGCTTATATAACATTATTGTCTATATATATGTATGTATGTATAATGTACATACAAGGTAGTGTGTATGGACATATAACAAAAACAAAGAATATGAACTGTAAGATTTCGCAATACAATACAATCCACATACATTCCTCAAACGGTTTTACACATTTTTCTTTAATTAAATTTTATTTATTGCATTTCAAATTTGTTATTTCAATAATTGAATTAAAATTGCGTTGAAATGTATATTTTTCAAGAAATAATACTATACAAATTTATTAAGCATTTTTTTTTGCCTTTTTTTCTCAATTGCAGGACCAATATGAAAATATATCGTCACAGACGAATAAAGGCATAGAATTTTTAGAAAAATATTGTAGTTTCATACAAGATCGCCTGGCGATAGAGAAAGAATATGCCACCAAATTGCGGTAAGTAGAGTTTTTTTTCTTCTAATTTTATGTATGCTAGATATGGGAAAAAAAATTTAAAAAATAAAAATTAAAAAATATAACTGAATAAAGTTAAAAAATTAAAAAAAAAAGTTCTTATGCACTTTGAAATTTATTTTTACTTTATTGAAACTTTTTGTACGTTTTTGCTTCAGTTAATCGCGCTTTCTCGAAACTAGTTTAAAGCTTATGCGGTCAACAGCAGCATGCATATGTATATATGTTTGAATGTAAATTAAAGCTACCAAAAACATTAAATAATTAACCATTTTATTGAACATTTTTATGCGAAAACAATGTGACGGTCGCCACAATTGATTTTTCGTTGTCCTCGAAAGATTTTGCAATGCTTTGTGACACTATTGACCAAAACTGCTTTTAAAGAAAATAAAAAAGTTTGGTTTAATGCTGACTACACTTAGGCCAATATGTCTCTAAATAGGCATGTATAACAACGAGTTGGTAAATTTAGCAAAAAACAAAAAACAAAAATTTTAATTAAAAAAAAAAAACAAATACAAAAAATTCACTTAGCATATTTAGCACATAAATTAATTTTACTTTTATGCCGTCAATGTTTCCAATAAAATTTATATTTTTACCCATTGATATAGGGGTAGTGAGTTGCTGCATATATGTAGCTGCAAATGTGTTGATTTACCGCACTGAGTTTCACCAACGCCAGTCGCGCCCATTTTTTTTATGCCATACTTCGCAAAAACAAATACATAAAAGTATGCTGAAGTAGTAAAAATTCAAATAAATATATAAAAGAAAAACATCAACAGCTGTGACAGTCACATTCCTTAGTGTTGCTTAGTAGTAGACACCTGGATATAGTACCATATTTTTTATACCTTTCATGTACATGAACACGCACGACTCACGCGGTCTCAAATTAGCCACAGAAAAGACCGAGCTAATGTTACTGCTAACAATGAAGCATATCCCGTTAGAAATAAACACGCTTTATCCGGTAATCTGAAGACACGTAGGGTCGAAAACTATTTAGGCATGCAAGGTATTGGGTACAAATACAACACGCCGCGGAAAAGGCTTCTAAAATAACATCTCGACTCAGTAGGCTGATGTCCAATATCGGCGGACCTACGCGGGAGAAAAGAAAACTACTGGTATTGGCAATTATAAGTAGTCTACTTTGCGATGCAGAACTATGGGCAGATACATTAAAGAAAGAAAACCGACGCAAGACTATAGCCAAAGTCTATCGTGTGGCAGCATTAAGGTTAGCTTCAGCATACCGTACGGTGTCAAGTGAAGCTATTCTGGTGATAAGTGGAAGTGTACCTATAGAACTCCTGGCACCAGGGAGGAAAATATTTTGGGACCTTAAGAACCCAGGAATGTGGGAAAATGCAAGAGACGATCTAAAACTGAATATCCACAATCGGTTGCAAAGCCGCTGGGCACTAGGAACACTTGCGGCAGATGGACCGTCAGGCTAATTAAGAACGTGAAACTCTGGACACAGAGAAAATTCGGGGATGTGAACTACATTGTCACTTGGTAAAGCAGAAAAGCCGTTCTGCATATACAATGACGCTATCGAGGACAGTCTAGACTAGACCACACATTTTTTAAATGCAAACGATAGCAAGTAGAACGAGATGTACTAGGGAGCCTGGTAGGTCCGCTGGATGCGGACAACATAGTATCAGTAATGCTCCAGAGTGAAGCAAACTGGAAAAATATATCAGACTACGTAAAGATCGTACCAAGCAAGAAAAAGCGGGACCTGGACGCAGGTGATGAGATGTAATCTCACTACGAGAAAAATGGAACGCCAGCCTGAAGTAATGCGAAAGCGGTTTTCAGGGTGGGCGACGGTTCCTGATGACTGAAAGTGGCACATACCATTGTTGTGACGACACAATGATGATGCGGAAGACATTCTTCTTCTCCTCACATGCAAAAAAAAAAATTTACAAGAAATGCCATATTCACCAGGAGAAGTACCTAAGAAAACTTATACGGATTGTATCAGCAAGACGAGCTGAATTGATTTAGTCTGTCCGTTTGAACACTAACCAGTATCTTAGTTTTTGAGGTATTTCATTCAAGCTTGGTGGGCAAATGCTCTGATACATTTATACGTACACTTATCGGAACCGGTCATATCCATATATGCAACCGCTTTTTCAAGTTTGAAATTTTGGGTCATAAATCCATCGGACGACTATAACATATAGCTCTCCATACATTGATTTCTTCAGACAAGAGGTTTTCCATCAAAATTCTGCCAAAAAAGCATCTAAGAGCGTGAAATTTTGTATCATACACCCATTGCATATTGGTAGTGAAAATAATCGAAATCGGAAGACTATATATATATAACCCCAAAATTAATCAGATAAAAGGGCTTGGGTTCAAAATCCAACAAAAACACATCTACGAGCGTGAAAATCGGTATTCTTACTCGTGAAAGGTATAAAGACTTCAACATGGCATGGGAGACATCCCTTTTTTCTTGCTTCAATTTTATTTTGTTTATTTTAGTTTTATTATTATTATCATTATTATTATTATTATTATTATTATTATTATTATTATTATTATTATTATTATTATTATTATTATTATTAATCCCAACGGTTTACCCACCTTCCGCCCGTCCGCACGACGGATGACGTACGGAACTTTTTTTGTTTTTTTTATCAATGCCGAGTCACGATGAGGATGAGAGGTTTGTTTAGTGTCGAGCACTAAAAGAGTTTAGCTACAGAAAAAAATTCATAAGCTGATATTTAAGAATTATTTAAAATATAAAATGTTATGTAACGTTTAGTTGAGAGTCGACAAAATAGTTTTTTTTTAATATGAAAAAGCGAGTTAAATATGTCAAATGCGCTTGAATGAGAGTTGAAATCAAGACACAAACAATGCAAATGCTCGTGAAATTCAAAATTCGTTTTACAAGCTTTCAGAAACAAGGGATCAAAAATGTCTGGACATTCTGAACCGAACATTAAATTTGATTTCAGAGAGAATTAGGAGGCTGGATTTTTAATTAATTTCATGGTTAATCTAATTTGAACCATAAAAATTACACCAAGCATCTCCTGACGTCTGGCGAGAGTAGGGCGATTGATAAGTTTCAGACGACTAATATAAGAAGGAAGATTGCACTGAGAGCACCAATGCAAATTTCTTAAGGCAAATAGGAGGAATTCTTTTTGAATAGACTCTATTCTATCAAAGTAGATTTGATACATCGGGTTCCAAATCACCGAGCCGTATTCAAGATTAGGTCTTACTAATGTTATATACAAAGCTTTGGTACATTAAAAGTTTTGAAAATTTTATCTGAGAAGAAATATCGTTTATAAATACTGAAAACAAAATCGGGTCTAGATGGCTACCCTGGGGTACTCCTGAAGAGAAACATTAACGGTATTTGAAATGAAATGTTTAAACATTACTCCTTGAGGTCGGTCATATAGGTAAGAGGAGATGCATTGTAAAAATTTTGGTTGGAAATTCAGTAGGTCAAGTTTCTTGATTAGCAACGAGTGACTACACACTTGATCAAAAGCTTTGCTAAAGTCGGTAGATACTACGTCAACGCTGCTGTTCTTTCTGAACGCATCGATGATATAAGAAGTGAACTGAAGTAAATTGGTAGTTGTAGATTTTCCTCTAACAAATCTATGTTGGGAATTTGATATAAATGAAGAGATTGAATGAGTCAAATGATCAGTGATAAGAGTGATTCAAATAATTTAGGAATCGCAGAGTTTAGCTATACCTCAGTAATTTACTATCAAAGATCTGTTTCCGTTTTTATGAATAATAAAAAATGATTTTATTTCATTATCTTTTACTTTATTTTATTTTCCTTTCGTTATTAAGTATAATTCATTTTATCTTATTTCATTTTAATTTAATTTAATTTATTTTTGTTATATTTATTTTATATTTTATTTTATTTTACTTTACTTTTAATTAAATTATATTTTAGTATATTCTTTATATTTATTTAATTTTTATTTTATTTTACTTTACTTTACTTTATTTTCTGTTTGATTTTTTTTATTTTTATTTTTAGTTTTAGTTTTGGTATTGTTATTTTATTTTTATTTAATTTTTATTTTATTCTACTTTATTTTTTATTTAATTATAATTTAATATATTTTTTATATTAATTTTTTTCTTATATTTTTATTTTTATTTAATTTTTAATTTTTGATTTTATTTATATTTTTTAAAAAATTTTAAATTAAATTTTTTTAAATTTAATTTTATATTTATGTAATTCTTATTTTATTTTACTTTACTTTATTTTCAGTTTGATTATTTAATTTTTATTTTATTTGTATTTAATTACAATTTTAATTTTATTTTTATTTGTGCTTTTATTTTAATTTTGTTTTATTTTACTTTACTTTATTTTCAGTTTGTTTTTATTTTATGTTTATTTTTAGTTTTAGTTTTATTATTGTTATTTTATTTTTATTTTATTTTACTTAATTTTTTATTTAATATATTTTAATATGTTTTTTATATTAATTTTTTTTTTCTTATATTTATATTTATATTTGTATTTTTATTTAAATTTAAATTTTTATTTAATTAATTTTTTTTTAATTTTTTAAATTTAATTTTATTTTTATGTAATTTTTATTTCATTTAATTTATTTTCGGTTTGATTTCTTCATTTTTATTTTCAGTTTTAATTTTATTATTATTATTTTATTTTTATTTTATTTTACATTTATTTTTATGTAATTTTTATTTTTTAAACTTTACTTAATTTTAATTTTTTATTTATTTATTTTATTTCATTGTTATTTTATTTTAATTTTTATCTTCATTCTATATTTTTTTACTTTTTGTTTTATGATTTTGTTTTTCATTTTTTAGTTTTTTTTGATTTCAAATTTTATTTTAATTTAATTTATTTTTCCCTTTATTTTTATGTAATTTTTATTTAATTTTACTTACTTAATTTTATTTTTTTTATTTTCCTTTTTTCAGTTTGATTTGTTTTAATTTTATTTATTTTTTATTTTATTTTTATTTTATTTTTACTTTTATTCTATTTTATTTTTATTTTTTTTATTTTACTTTTATTTTTTTTCAGCTTGATTTATTTTAATATAATTTTTTTTTTAATTTGTTTTTACTTTTTTTTTTAATTTTAATTTTTTTTCTTTTATTTTTTCTTTTATTTTACTTTTAATTTTTTTTTCAGTTTGATTTATTTTAATTTTATTTTTTTCTATTTTTTTTTTAAATATTATTCTTACTTTTATTTTATATTATTTTATTTTTTTTAATTTAATGTAGTTTATTTTAATTTTATTTTTTATATGATTGATTATATTTCATTTCATTACATTTTAATTTACATTTTTCTTTTATTTGTTTGATTCTCTTTCATTATGTTTTTTTGTCCATCTTAAATATTTTTATATTACCCAATCCTGAAATTCAAAAATATTTATTCATACTTTATCGCAGATTAACATTCCCATGTGTCACTCTTTATTAACCAATAATTCTTGCACAATTACGCAACCGTGGATAAAAAAATGTATTTAAAAAATAAATTTATCAATTAAAATGCTGTGTCAATACAAATAACCAACGATGCCGATAAAACGGGCAAGTAGCACAAAAGAAGAAATCGCAAAAAATTTATTTAGTAAAATAATGGGAATGTAAAATTTAAATAAAAAGACCTCTTTCTCTCTCTCGAATTCATGGCTCAATAGCCAAGATCGCCAAAATTGGTGGCGGCTCACCATACCAAAGTAACGTGAAACCTCTTAAATGCGCGCGTGTGTATACAGTAATTTTTTATATACATACATATGTGTATGTATCACCCGCTTCATACCGCTATGTGTGCTTAAGCCAACGATCGGCAACTTAGGCGCCAAATCAATTCAACCGGCAAACGGGCTCGAGCTTTAAGGTGGTCTCAACAAATTGGTCGCTTATACTCGTGTGTTTGTACACATAACATATGCGAGCATACAGCCATATTTGTGTGAATTTATATTATATTTTTTATTCTTTTTTAATTTATCTTATACAGCCAACAAAAGCAATAGTTTGAATTAACTGACGACAGTTAACTTGAAGGTCAGCGTCGGCAAGAGATTAATTTGGCTTTTTTTGTGTTTACGTTTCATTTCGGTGTTCGGTATTTAGCGTTCACCAACCATTTGGCATTTGGAATGGTACTCGTAACCAGCTGCAATTTTTTGTTTTTTGACTTTTCCGTTGTGCTATTGAAAAATCTTATTAAATTTTATTTACGCCGCCAGAGAATGCAATGAGTAATTAAATGAATGGTTAAGTGAAAAAAAAAAATAATAATAATAATAAAAGCTTCATAATGAGAAGAATTGATTGTAATATATTATGTTGATAGCTGTTGTAGGGGCATTAGTTGGGCTTATTTACGATAATAATAACTAGTTAAAAGAATTGAAAAATTTTCGTAAGACAAAACTAACACTGAAAGAGAGGAACTGAGGAATTCAACACTGCTACAGCAGAGTTTTTGTGTTATCTTAGGTTCTAACATTAAGGGTTGAATATTAATGGACGTCTGTAAACGTCTTTGAGAAATTTGAATGAGAATAAATAGAATACAGATCTCAAATAGAGGTCTAGGGGTTAATCTACATATATTCTAATTTTGTCCAAAAATAAAAAGAATTTTTTTATAACCTATCAAATCTAATATTTTTCTAGCGTATTTTTTTCCTTTCCGATGTAATGCTAATATCGTTTGCCTAGTCACAGAAGATGATATCTGTGCCCACTCAACTCAGGGTTCGTATATGGAGTGCCCTTCAAATGGTTTCTGAGTCATATAAGAGAGGACAGGGGGACACAGAATAGAGAAAAAACAATGGGAATGATACAGAAAAGAGAAGGAAGAAATATATTAGAATTTTTTAGAGCTTTGACCCTAAACGGGTTGTGAAATTCAACAATCTCATCAGACTAGATTGTTGAATTCCACAACAGTTGCCACAACTATAATTATTTTTGATGTACATTATACATTTTTGAAGCTTTTCTAAAGAGTTTGAATTATTGTTAGTTCTGGAAATACTAAAAATTAAATCAAACAATTAATATATAATATAATTGGCGCTTTGTAACCGCTGAAGCCATTTTCGGCCAATAATATTTATTTTTTCAAATTCAGTATGATAAAGTCTGGAAAAAAATTTTAAATGAAAAATACAAAAATAATATAATAATAATACAAACATAAAAGTAATAAGAAAATTATAAATAATTAAAAAAAAGTTTAAACAAAAATAAGAAAAACAGAATAAAAAATTTAAAAACCAAAAAAAAAAAATTAAGAAAAAAAAAATAAAATAATAAAAAAATAATACAAAACGTAGAATTTAAAAAGTATATACATTACTAACAAAATAAAAAACAGTAGACAAATAAAAAAACCGGTAAAAAAAGGAAAAAAAAAATAAATAAAATAAAATAAAAAATAAAAAAATAAAAAATAAAAAATAAAAAAGTAAATAAAAAAAATTTAAAAAGAAAAAAAAGAAAATTTAAAAAGAAAAAAAAGAAGAAAAGGAAAAAAAATAAAGTAAAAAAATATTAAATAAAAAAAATAAAAAAATAAAAATGAAATAAAAATAAAAAATTCTAAAAAAAAAATAAAAAAATGATATAATAAAAAGAGAAATTTTTTTTAATTAAAATAAATGAAGACCAAAAAAATTAAAATATTGGAAGAAAAAAATCAAAAACAACAAAAAAGTAAAAATTAAAAAATAGCTATTAAAAAAAAATTAAAACAATAGAAAAATAAAAAAATTAAATTCATAATTAAATTTTTTTTTTAAATTAAAGAAAATAATAACAAAAAATTAAAATAAAATAAATAAATAGATAAAAAAGAAATCAAAAGGAAATAAAAAAAGTGTAGAAGAAGAAAAAAAAGAACAAAAATTATAATCATTTAGAAAATGTGTAGCTCTGAAACATAGATATATTATAATTTTAAATAACATTTTTTTTTGTTAAATTACAAATATTATAAATATGTGTCTATTCACAGAAGTAAATTCGATTTTGTTTCCCTCTTATAAACTTACAAAAAGTAAAAAAAATTATGTAACAGGCATTTTCTTACTATCAATGACATTTTGCGGTTAATCTTAGTAATGTGAACCGTGTTGTGGTCTAAAGAAGCGAAACAAAAATATTCAACAACCACAATGGTAAATAATATACATACAAATGTATATCAATATGCAGCCGCCATTTCTAGTACAAAAACGACACTCAAATTGAAGCGCGGAAATTAGAACTATGCCCTCTTTGCCTCTCCCTCACTTTACTTTAAGGTACTATTGATATTTTGTTTTACACAAAAAACAGCTAATGTAAACAAAAAGACGATAAAAAAATGAAAATCAAAACAAACAACCAATAATTGCTGACCGTATGAGTGACACCACAAATTCGCGGTTGTAACAACAGTAGAAACAACAACAACAACATAATGACTTAGTATTATTGCAGTTAGTTGTTATTGTTTTGATGAGCGAGCACATACATATATACATATGTATATATGCTTGAATAGAGTGATGTGTAAAGTGAAACCCTAATATTATCATATTACAAACACCAACGCGCGAGCTGCAGTTCTTTGGGGGAAAAGTGAAAAACTGTAAATTTGGGGGTTATGAAGCCAGCGGAAAAAGGGGAGGTGTGACGCCAACAAATTTACATGATTAGTGTCGCATGTGTGAAGTGTGGCCACCACGCACACCCTACTAGCATATATAAGTAAATATGTGTATGCGAAAGTTATATTCGAGAGTGTGCTTACTTGTGCTTGAATCTAGAGTGGAATGTGGGTAAATATTTAAATAAAAATGTAAAAACAGGTGACACCCCTTGAGTATTTATTATATCCGCACATTAGTAGGTGCCAACGTATGTATATATTATGCACACAAATAATAATAATAAAAAAACAAAAAAAAAAATATATATATGTATATATATATATATATATATATATAAAATTTAAAAAAAAAGTTATAAAAATATAAAAACAAAAATTCAAAAGAAAAGAAATTACAAATAATAATAAAAAAGAAATAATAATAAAAAAATAAAAGAAAAATAAAAGAAATTAAAAAAACATTAAAATATATAAAACAAAAATATTAAAAAAAAAATTTTATAATAAAATAAAGCCAATATAAAAAAATTAAAAAAAAGTAAAAAAAAAATAAAAAAATAAAAAATAAAAAAAAAATAAAAAAAAAATAAAAATAAAAAAAAATGATAAAAAAATAAATAAAAACAAAAACAAAAACAAAAATAAAAATAAAAAAATAAAAATAAAAATAAAAATAAAAATAAAAATATAAATAAAAACAAAAACAAAAACAAAAATAAAAATGAAAATGAAAATGAAAATGAAAATGAAAATGAAAATGAAAATGAAAATGAAAATGAAAATGAAAATGAAAATGAAAATGAAAATGAAAATGAAAATGAAAATGAAAATGAAAATGAAAATGAAAATGAAAATGAAAATGAAAATGAAAATGAAAATGAAAATGAAAATGAAAATGAAAATGAAAATGAAAATGAAAATGAAAATGAAAATGAAAAAAGAAAATGAAAATGAAAATGAAAATGGAAATCAATAATGAAAAAGAAAAAGAAAATGAAAATGAAAATGAAAATGAAAATGTAAATGAAAAAGAAAATGAAAAAAAAAAAATGAAAACGAAATAAAATAAAATGAAATACAATTAAAAAATTAAATTTAATTAAATTGAATAATATTGAAATATAACTCAGCACATTCTATGAAAACTGTGCAAATTAACACCCCCAGGAACCCGTGAATGTGTCATTTTTTTCCCAAAAATTTAAACCATTTAGTTTTTCAGTCGCAATGTGAGCAGTTAGCTTCTTCTCTTCAAGGTGTGAATATTTATGGCGTATAGACAATTTTACTTAAAGCATGCATAATATACTTTTATATCAAGTAACGTTACTTTTGCGAACTTAATTAGGCCAAGAACGAGCATATTGTGTATGCACAATGAACGCCAACAGACACCACCGCTCTTTGCGCTGGCACAAAAAAAAATTTCGGCTAAGGTTATTCATTATTATTGTATTATTCATAATTTTATTGTTAATTAAACGATACGGATATGGGCTCCCAATATGGCGAGTGTTTGTACATTTACCGCTTTTGTTGTAACTTAGTAACACAAAAACAAAAAAGCGTTAACCTAATAATAGCGAACAACAACTGGCGAACCTTATCCAAAGCGCCCGAAAGCACAACAATCGGTTGTACAGGTTATGCCATCGACATTTTGGAATATATGTAGATGGTATAACGTTCATCGACTATCTGGAGGAGGTAACTGATATGAACATTGAATATTATGCAGGGTTATCTGAGTATTTGAATAACGAAATTGCAAAACGACGAACTCATATGACAGAGCAAAAAGTTTGTTTCATCAGGACAACGCACCGAGTCACAAGTTAATCAAAATAATGTTAAAATAACTTGAATTGAACTTCGAACTGTTCCCAGATTTGGCTTCTAGCGACTACTGGCTGTTCGCAGACCTCCAAAAAATGCTCACCGATAAGAAATTTCACTGGGAATAAGTGTTCACTATAGAAGCTGCGACCAATTTTAAGGCAAGAAATAATACTAAAATTTGATACTGAAATATTAAAGCGGCGCCGGCTTGATTATGTGGCTCTTGATAAACAATAAAATGTGTTCTTTCAAATTTAGTTCACTCTCAGTTTCCTATAAATTTTGTATTTTTACCACCAAAGTTGGTGAAATTAAAGCTATATTCTTTAGCTGATAAATTTCAATGATTTCTGGTGTAATTATAATTTAATTTAATCGAAATAAATTAGCGTGTATCGAAATTTAATTAAAAAAAAAAAAAGAAAAAAAAAACGGATGCCAGCATCCGCTACTATTTGCTTCTACTCTTTAAATCAACTTAATTTGCCCCACAAGTTATTATTCAATTTCCCACAACATTTTTTTGTTGTTGCTTATTTTATTAATTTTTTCGTCAATCAACAAGATAGTCGTATATTTGGTGGCTATAATCACGATATTCCCTTAAGCATTTTGGATGAAAGAAATCTACAAAAGAAAAGCTAAAATCCAAGCAAATTACAGGTCAACTGGAAAGTCCCCGAACTGACACATAGACGGCGCTACTAAAATTAAGTCCATATGATTTTTAGTTGGCACTAATCTTCAAAAGACGCGTGTATAAATATGACAGCTGTCGGATTATTAGTTTGTGAATTTAAGCACTTTTACTGAAGCAACTTTTGTTATTGTGAAAAAAATGGATAAAAAGGAATTTCGCGTGTTGACAAAACATTGCTCTTTGAAGGGACAAAATACAGCCGAAGCAAAAACTTGACTTATTGACGAGTTTGCGGACACCTCCCATTAAGGATTGGTATTCCAAGTTTAGACTTGGTGAAATGGGCACCGAAAATGGTGAACGCAATTAACACCCAAAAGAGCTCCTTGACCACAAAAACATCAAAAAAGTCCACAAAATGATTTTTAATATACCGTAAATTGAAGTTGAATGAAATACCAGGCACTCTAAAGATACCACCTGAACGTGTATATCACATCATTCATGAATATTTGGATATCAGAAAGCTCTGTGCAAAGTGAGTTTCGCACGACCTCACTTTTGACCAAACATAATGACTAGTTGATGAATCGGAGCAGTGTTTGGAGATGTTCAAACGTAATAAACCCTAGTTTTTGTGTCGATATGTGACTAAGGATGAAGCATGGCTCCATCATTTTACTCGGAAGTCCAATCGGCAGGCATTCGTGTGGGCTGCACAGGATGAATCCGCTCCAAAGCGTGGAAAAACACAGCATTCGCATGCCAAGGATATGGCGTCTGTTTCTTTGGGAAGCATATGGAATAATTTTCATTTACCAGCTTGAAAACGGAAGGAACATCAACAGCGGTTGTTACATAGTGTTATTGGACCGTTTGAAGAACGAAATCTCTGAAAAACTGCCGTATTTGAAGATAAAGAAAGTGCTATTTCACAAGTCAGTGAAATCGATGGTAAAAATCCATGAATCGGGTTGAATTGCTTCCGCGTCTGCCGCTTTCTCCAGACCCGGCCCCAGCGACTATTTTCTGTTTTCATATCTCAAAAGAATGTTCGCTGCGAAGAAATTCTCGTCTAATGGAGAGGTTTTTGCCGAAACTGAGACCTATTTTGAATCAAACGACAAAACGTACTACAAAAATTGTAGCGAAATGTTGGAGGGTCGCTATAATCATTGTATCACCTTTGAAGGGAACTATGTTGAAAAAAAAAAAAAAAATTATAATAATGTTGCCAAAAAAATGTGTTTTACTATGGTAGGCCAGAGGACTTTTCAACTGACCTGTTTTTCATCGCTTAGTCATTTTGAAAAGTAAAAAAAAAATTCCCTACAACAAACATACTTAGGGAAGATGTCGCTGTGAATGCGTCCAGTAAAAGAGCTAGGGGTATCAACTACTGATTATTTGTTGTATTTATTTACTCTTTTTATTGTTTTCATTTTTATTTTATTTTAATTTTATTTTAATTTTATTATAAATAAATAAAAAATAAAAAAAATACATTAAAAAAAAAATAAAAAAATTACAATTTAAAAATATATTAAAAAAATAAAAATAAATTTTTTTTTTAAATATATATAAAAAAGTATTAAAACAATAATTAAAAATTAAATATAAAATTTTTTTTATTTAATTCTTTTTAATTTAAAATATATTTATATATATATTTTTTTCTTAAAATTTTTTTTTCGATTTTTTTTTATATTTTCTTATATATCTTTTTTATATAATTTTTAATTTTGTTTTTAAATTTTTTAAAATTTTTGTTTTGAATTTTTTTATATATTTTTTATTTTTTATTTTTTTAACTTATATTTTCGTCTTTACATAATTTTTAAATAACTGCATCATCAGTAGCATCTTAATTTCATTTACTATCCATTGTGTTGACTCTCAGTTTTTATTTTTGGCAAGTTGATGGTGGTCTCTCCATTTTGAGCTCATCTAAAATTCCCATGATTATGATTTAGCTACTGTTCTGGCGCCAGCGGGCGTCTAACTAAGTAGTTGTTGCAGTTTGCACAATACTCAATTGCCGCTTGGGTTCGCAGCAGAGTTAGCTTTTTCGACTGCACCTTGATTGACTTGTGACAATTATTTTAGTGGTTTTTATTTTGATTTAATTTGACTTTTTTAATTTTTTTTAATTTTAAATTTTAATTTTAAATTTTAATTTTAAATTTTTATTTTTATTTTAATTTTTTTATTTAATTTTTCATTTAAGTTTTTATTTTAATTATTTAATTTTTATAATTTTTTTTTAAATACATTTTTTTTTTTAATTTGTGGAAATATATTTTTTATTTTTTCAAGTGCTTTATTTTTATTTTTTTTATATATCATTTAAATTTATTTTTAATTAATTTTATTTAAATAATATTTCATTTATTTTAATTTATCCTTTTTAATGCTTTTAATAAAAAATTATTTTATATAATTTTTTTTTTTTGGAAATATTTTTTTCTAATTGTTTTTTTTAATTTTTTGAAATTTCTTTTTTACTTTTTCAAGTCTCAATTTTTTTTATATATTATTTAAATTTATTTTAAGTTAATTTTATTTAAATAATATTTTATATTTTTATGTAGACTTTTTAATGCTTTTAATTTTTTATTTAAATTTTTTTTTTATTAATATTTTATATTTTTTCTTCTAATTTTAATTTTCTTCTAATATTTGAAATTTCTTTTTTTTTTTACCTTTTCTAATGCTTTTAATATTATTTTGATTTTATTTTTAATGATTTTAGTATATATTTTTTTTAATTTTTTCACTTCTGCTGCTTCTCTATATTCATTACTGCTTTTCACACGCCAAATGGTCACATAAATATATATCTTTATTTATATGTATAGTTTTTCTCTCTAAATTTTCCCATGATTATCTCTTCTTCGACGAGCATTTGTTTTTTAACCTCAGCTGCGGTGACTCTTGCGACCACATGCAAGCCACAATCTTAACCTCAAAGTTAAAAAGCTGAAACACATTCAGCTGTCGCTTCAGCGCTTTAATTCGAAATTGTTGCAATTTTTTCTATTTATTATTTTTATTTTTATTTTTATTTGTTGCTAGGCGCTTATGAGTTGTTGTCTTCTCCGTTTTACTTTACACTGTTTTCATGCTCATGCTTTGCTAATTTTATTTAATTTATAGCTACTTTTTTTTTGATAAAATATAGATAATTGAAATCTCTTTTTATATTACTATTATTTAATATTACCTCAAACATATTTTTTATTGAATTTATTTATTTTTGGAAATTTCCTTTTGCAGCAAATTTTTCAATTTTTTTATTTTTATTATTATTTTTTTTTTTAATATTTTTTTATTTTTATTTTATTTTATTTATTTATTTATTTATTTATTTATTTTTTTTTTGGTATTTTTGCATTGTTGCTAATGAAAGTCACATTGAAAATATAATTTGTTCAATTAAAGCATGATTTTGTTTCGTTTCCAAGTATGCAACACTAACGACGACTCAACTAGTTAACCGTACAACAAAAAACACGATTCATCATCGCCGAAGATTCATACGCTGCTGGTTGGTTAATTCGTTCAGTTATTTAGTTTTACAGTTTTTTAGTTTTTTACTTATTGCTTTTACCCAGATAATCCATCAGCAACTGGGTTGAGTGATTGAATGGATGATTTGAAGGATGGCTGGATGGATGGATGTATTGGCTAGTTGGTTTGCTGATGATTAGTTGGCTAGTTGGCTGTTAGTTTTATTATACTTAGTTGTTGTTGCACTCACACGATATGCAGTTGCAGTAGTAGCAGTAGTAGTAGCAGTAGCGCCATTGATGCTCATCAAACCGCTCAATTGGCGCCACGCATGCGCATGCAACGGTTGGTTATCATGTGCGGCTTACGACTTCTACATACAATATTTTAATGCATAAATATATAATTTGCATAAATTAATGTTGTTGGCATATATAAAAAATAATAAATATATGCCTAAATATGCGCATACATGCCCATATGTGTGCATAGTTCATAGTATGTGTGCATAAATTATGCGCAAATAATTTCACTTTGATTAGCGTGGCGAGTGTCTGCTTTTAAAGTAAACAAAAAACTAATTTTTATAAATTAATTTAATTGTAGTTGGCTTATAATGTTTGTTTTTAATGTATATTAATTATTTATTTTCTCTTTTCTGTGCTTGCAGACGATTAGCAAAAAACTACCAGCCCAAAAAGCGTGAGGAGGAGGATAATGAGTAAGTTTACATTGTATGAATATAAAATAAAATATATATTGTATATATATATCATCAAGTTGTAATACTAACACAATTTAAAAAAGCTTTGTTGTGTTTTTTTTTGCTTTGCGCATGAATAAAAAAAAATAAAATAAAAAAAAAGGAAAAAATAAAATAAAAATATAACATGAGTCGCGTGCAATACTCATAACTTACAATTATTTTTTTCTTACTTTGAATTTCGTTAAGAAAAAAATATTTTTAAACTGTTTTGATTCGCGCTATTAGACGGACAAAAATTTTCATGCACTAATTGCGCTGCTAACAGTTAAAAAAAATAGTTTTTATATGATCATATAAATTAATAAATAAAAAAATTAATACTTAATAAGTAAAAGAAACAAAAATAATATTTAATCTATAAAATTAATAATTCGTTAGTAGATAATTTTATTGTATATCACCATACATACTATATTAATACAAAAAAAAAAAAGAAAAAAAACAGCGATAGTGAAAAACAAATATTTTCTTGTTTTTGCTCTTATGGGCGATATATATATATATATATATATATTATATATATTTCTGCAAAATTTTTGGATAGATATTTTTTTATGGTTAACAGAGTTGTTGTTCTACACAAAATTAGCAGACATTGGCTAAATACGCATTTAAAAAATAAATTTGTATATATTTAAAATTAATGAGTATGGATATGAACGGACAAAATCGTATACATACATATAAATAATTAAAAGAAAAAAATATAATAATAAAATAAAATAGAATTTTCGGAAAGTACCCTCTAGTTGGCTGGTAGCCAAAAAAAAATTATATAAACCATTGAAATGTATACTACATTGAAACAATCTCAACTGGCCATTGTTGATTATAAAGGGTGATCCAAGTAGAGGTACTTTTTTCAGTAGCCTTTTTTTTTTTGACAGATCACGCGTGAGTTGCGTCAAGCTGTTGTTGTTATTTGTGTTCAGTATTGTTTGGCATTTCAGCATGTAAAGACATACGCCTGAACAACGTCTACAAATCATTCAAATTTATTACGAAAATTCACATTCTGTATGTAAAGAATTTATTTCGTGCGCTTCGCTCAACTTATGGTCAGCATAATCGGCCTACTGAGCGTACTATTCGCAACACCATCACCCATCTTGAGACGCAGCATTCATAATTGGATAATATTCGACCGAATAGGCCACGTCCAGCAGGCAGTGAAGAAAATATAGCGGCCGTAGCTGAGAGTGTACACGAAGACCGTGGAGAGTCGATTCGGTGCCGTTCGCAGCAACTCGGACTGACGTATGGAACGACTTGGCGCATTTTAAGTCGAGATCTTAAATTGAAAGCGTACAAAATACAGCTTGTGCAAGAACTGAAGCCGCTCGACCTTCCCAAGCGACATCGCTTCACTCTATGGGCTCTTGAAAAGTTCCAAGAATATTCGACGTTTCCAGAGCCAACTTTTGTTCAGCGATGGGGCCCATTTCTGGCTAAATGGGCTGACTGGGTATGAAAACAATCAAAATTGCCACATTTGGGACGAAGCGCAACCTGAAGAGATTCGAGAGCTGCCATTTCATCCAAAAGAAATAACAGTTTGGTGTGGATTGTGGGCCGGTGGAATCATCCGTCCTTATTTCTTCAAAAGGGATGCCGTTGAGAACGTAACCGTCAATGGCGACCGTTTTCGCGTCATGATAACCGACGACTTGATGCCTGAAATTGAAGTTCGTGATCTCCGTGACATTTGGTTTCAACAGGATGGCGCCACTTCCCACATATCGCATCAATCAATGGATTTATTGAGAGAACTCTTCGGCGAGCAGATAATTTCATGTTTTGGGGCGGTCGATAGGCAACCAAGATCGTGTGATATCACGCCGTTAACCTTTTTCCTGCGTGGGTATGTAAAGTCTAAAGTCTATGCGGACAGTCCCGCTTTGATTTAGGCCTTGAAGCAAAACACGCGAGTCATTCGCCAGTTACCAGTCAAAATGCTCGAACGAGTCAACGAAAATTCGGCTCAACGGATGGACCATCTCTGAGGCGTAACCGCGGCCAGCATTTGAAAGAGATAATCTTCAAGAAATAAAGGCCAAAGAATATTCTTTCGAGTGATAATAAACATTCCCCATTAAATTTGAAGTTTCTGTGTTTTCTTTTTCTTTAACAAATGGTTCACCCGTTATATATATATATTTTTTTTTTCGTTTACATTTGATTTAATTTAATTTTACGTTTAGCTTCATTTATTTTATTTTAATTTTTTTTTTCTTTTGCTTTGTTTTTATTTTAATTTATTTTATTTTGATTTATTTTATTTTAATTTTTTTTATTTTTTTTTTTTTAATTTGTTTTATTTTTTTATATATTTTTTATAGTATTTTATTTTATTTAATTTTAATTTTATTTATTTTTTTTTTTTTTTTATTTATTTTTTTATTTTATTTTTTTTTTTTAATTTTTTTTTATATTGTTTTATATTATTTTATATTATTTTGATTTATATTATTTTATTTTATTTTTTTATATTGTTTTATATTATTTTATTTTATTTTAATTTATTTTATTTTATTTAAATTTATTATAATATAATTTTTTGTATCATTGTATTTAATTGTATTTTATGTTTTTTTATTTTTAATTTGATTTTTTGTTTATGTGTTTTTTTTTAATTAGACTCAATTTTTTCGTTTTGATTTTATTTTATTTTATTTTAATATTATTTATATTTTTTATTTTAATTTAATTATTATTTTCGTTTTATCTTAACGCATTTTCTCTTATTTATTCAATTTTCATATCAAATTAATTTTTTATATTTTAATACAAATAAATTTATTTCTTCTATATCATTAAATTTTTTGTATTTTTTTTGTTGGTTTTTTTTTATTGATTTAAATTTTTTCTCTTTATTTAAATTTTTATAATTGGACATAAAATATGTCTATTGAATTAATTTTTCTTTTAGAAATTCAGTTCACTGTCATATCATTTAAAGAGTTGTTAAATTTATTTGTTATTTTTTCTGCAAATTACCATTTTTCTACTCCAAATTGGCTGAGTAGCTTCTCCGTAATTTAATTTTTTTTATTTTATATATAATTTTTTTTGTTTTAGCCATGCAGCACTTACTTCGTTTATCAAACACTAAAAATAACTTATTTATATGTATGTACTAGTACATTCATACGCTTGTGTGCGTTTTGCCTTTGACGTAATTGCCTCCCTGTCTGTCTGCCTGGCTGTGTGTGGATCGAGTGTAGGCGTTTGGGCTACTTGAAATATTCCACATTTATGTGGTTATAAAAAAATTTCACTAAAGCTGTGGGAAATTGCATATATATATACATATTTCAAAAAATAAATATGTGTTTATATATTATATATTTGCACACGCATGTTTTTTTTAAATTAATTTTTTTAATTTTTTTCTTTTTTTGGCACAATTACGCCTCCTCAGTGCATCAACATGACAGCAATTAATCCATTTTTTCGCTTGTAAAATATTAAATTGAAGGTGTAATTAATTAGCTCACCGTTTTTTTTTGTTGATGTCACCATGTGTACATACATACGTCGTAAGAGAAAATGTTTTTCTTGGCGCCTACTGTGACATTTAAATACATTTAATATTTATTTGATGTGATGGAATGCCAAAAACGGCGCTGTCTCTTCTTTCCCTTGAATCTCGGTATTACTGTTGTCTACATATGCGCATATTTTTATATATGTATGTGTGTGTATATATAGGTATGTATGTGCACCTTTCCATGCACTTGCCATCTTTACACATGGCGCGCGGCAGCCACCATCTCGCTACTCTTACAAACTCTGCCTCTGACGTCATATTACTCATACGCCGCGTCTGTATATGCCATTCATCGTTTGTATGATGCGTTAAACGTTTGTATCTATGTATGAATATATGTTTTTTTTTTTGCTCTTCTGCCTTTATTCTTTTATACATTCCGTATGCGTTCTTCTTCAAATGCCTCCATTTATGGCTGGTTGGTTGGCTTGTCATAATTTCGATTGACATAATGCGCGCTTTTCTTTGCTAAATCGCCGACTTAGAGCGTGACAAATTACGCATATAATTTGCATATACATTTTGCAATGTAATAATCATAATCGAACAATTTTTTTTTTTTTGAGTGATTTGAAAAGGTCTTTATCTTTCTCTTTACACACTAAGTATTAAAAGAATTTCGCACAAAAAAAAAAAAAAAATTGAAATTCTTAAACGTGAAGAACGCAATATAGAGTAATTATAAGAATTAAATTGAAGCTTAATTATAATACTTTGTGGCTTCTTCAGATTTTTTAAATAAGCAAAAATTATAAAAATTGATAATAGAAAATTTTTTTACAAATCGAAAAATACCATCAATTGTTACTGCTACCGGCACTTGCTGTCAGATGTTGCTGTCAAACAACAATAATAGAATTTATGGAAAATAATTTTTTTTTTTAAATTGTTAAGCCTTTTTAATTAATGCAAATTTTTTGGCTCTCCTTTTGGAGTTATACGCTGTAACTCTTAATTTTTAAATTTCAATAAATTTTTTTATAAATTTAAATTTTTATTTCAACTATTTTTAACAACAAAACGCACTTAAATTGCGACTGGCAATATTGCTGTGTTTAAAAATACGTTCCACACTCGTTTGTTGCTCTCTTTTGTTTTGTTCCACACGTATTCGCTCTCTGACATGCGCTTTGTATTAATAATTTTTTTTTTTTTTGGACATTCAATGATTTGTTTATGTCTTTTGCAACGAGTGAGTATGCATTCCAGCGCCGAGTAGCGAGTAAATATTCAGACTTCTACAGTGATTTCTAGCAGTCAGTGCCAGTTAATTTCTTTACTTTTTACTACTTACTTTTACTATTTTGTATTTGTTTCTCTAAATTTATTTGAATTTAATTTTCTGTCATTTAAATTTACTTCCTTTTTTTCGATCTTATTTTTTTTTTATATTGCTTTAGTTTGTATTATTTTCATTCTTTTTACTTTTTTATTTTATTTTATTTTATTTTATTTTAATTCTTTTTTATTTATTTCTTTTCCTTCATTTTATTTTAATTTCTTATGATTTATTTTAAATTTCATTTTATATTAATATTATTTTTATATAATAAAGGGTGATCCAAGTAGAGGTACTTTTTTCAATTGCCTTTTTTTGACAGATCACGCGTGAGTCGTGTCGAGCTGTCATGTCATTTGTGTAGAGTATTATTTGGCATTTCATCATGGAAAGACTTACGTCTGAGAACAACGTTTACAAATCATTCAACGTTATTACGAAAATTCACGTTCTGTAAAGAATATTTTTTACGCGCTTCGCTCAACTTATAGTCAATGTAATCGGCCTACTGAGCATACTATTCGCAACCGTATTACCCATCTTGAGATCAAGCATTCATTATTGGATAATATTCGACCGAATAGACCACGTCCAGCACGCAGTGAAGAAAATATAGCATTCGTAGCTAAGAGTGTACATGAAGACCGTGGAGAGTCGATTCGGGGCCGTTCGCAGCAACTCGGACTGCCGTATGGCGTACTTGGCGCAATTTACGTCGAGATCTTAAATTGAAAGCGTACAAAATACAGTTTGTGCAAGAACTGAAGCCGCTCGACCTTCCCAAGCGATATCGCTTCGCTCTATGGGCATTGAAAAGTTCCAAGAAGATCCACCGTTTTGCGATGCCAAATTTTGTTCAGCGATGGGGCCAATTTCTGGCTCGGTTAGTATGTGAAAAAAAAATTGCCACATTTGAGACGAAGAGCAACCTGAAGAGATTCGAGAGCTGCCATTTCATCCAGAAAAACCAACATAAACAACGGTTTGGTGTGGTTTGGGGGACGGTGGAGTCATCAAGCTCGTGATCTCCGCGACATTTGGTTTCAGCAAGACGGCGCCACTTCCAACACATCGCATTAATCAATGGATTTATTGAGAGAACACTTCGGTGTGGGGTTATGTAAAGTCTAAAGTCTATGCAGACAATCCCGCTTCGATTCAGACCTCAGAGCAAAATGACACGCGTGTCATTCGCCAGTTACCAGTCGAAATGGTCGAACGAGTCATCGAAAATGTACTCAACGGATGGACCAGCTGAGACAAAGCCGCGACTAACAAATGAAGGAGATAATCTTTAAAAAATGAATGCCAAAGAATGTTCTTTCGAATGATAATAAACATGCCCCATTAAATTTGAATTTTCTGTATTTTTTTTCATTAAAAAGTAGATAACCTCGAAATGGATCACCCGTTATTATTAGATTTATTTTGTTTAATTTAATTTTTTATTTTTTATTTAATTAATTTTGTTTTATTTCTTAATTTTTTCGTATTTCTACGAGTAATTTATTGTATTTATTAACTTTTGCATGTACATATTTTTTTTAAATATTTAATGAGTTGAATAAATTATTAACAAAAAAAATTTGCCTTTTCGCCAACAGATTATCATCCTGCCAAGCTTTTCGCAATGTTTTAAAAGAAATCAACGACTTAGCGGGTCAGCGCGAAGTTGTTGCCGAATCGCTGGAACAACGCATCGTGCAAGGCATACAGGTGCTCTCCAGAGCGTTACGAGAAGAACGAAAAGTAAGTTTAAGAATGATAAAAATGATAAAATAATTTATAAATATTTTTTAACCACTTATTTATTCACTTATTTCTCCACCCGCCACAGCGCTGTCTTAATGAAGGCACATCACTACAACAGACACTCACCGCACAATTGGGTGCACTCGATCGCGCCAAACGTAACTATGAGAAAGCTTTCCGCGAGTCGGAAAAAGCTGTGGAGAATCATAAGAAAGCCGATATGGATCTAAATCTGAGTCGAGCCGAAGTGGAACGCTATAAGAATATAATGACAGCGAAAATACAACAATCGGACGATGCGAAAAATGAATATGCCAATCAATTGCAGAAAACAAACAATTTACAGAGGCAACATTACGGTGTGGCGTTGCCAACGGTATGAGCGAATTTGAATATAATACAATATATAAATAAAATATTTTAAATAATTAAATTTGCAATTGTTTACTTTGCGTGC
Organism: Neoceratitis asiatica; assembly: GCA_030068015.2. Taxonomy (NCBI): domain Eukaryota; kingdom Metazoa; phylum Arthropoda; class Insecta; order Diptera; family Tephritidae; genus Neoceratitis; species Neoceratitis asiatica. The sequence goes on from CM061526.1 coordinate 66,659,994, forward strand.
AGGTCTTCAATCGCCTACAAGAATTGGATGAGAAGCGTACTGGTGGCATACGTGAATTCATAATCGGCACTGCAGAGGTCGAATCAGCTGTGGCGCCCATAATTGCACGCTGTATGGAGGGCATCGTTAAGGCGGGCGAGTCAATAAATGAAAAAGAGGACTCTTTCAAAGTTATAGAAAGGTTTGGTGTTATCACAAAATAAATTTTGGTACTGTAAAAAATTTTCAAATATTACTCTCATCTTCACTTCACAGATATCAATCGGGCTTCACACCACCAACTGACATACCATTCGATGATTTGTCAAAACAAAATCCTGATTCACCAATGGATTCCCGTGTGCTTTCAAGTCATTTTACCGTTAAGGGCACCATTAGCAAAGGAGTTAAGCGACGACCAGCGATCTTTAGCTTCTTTGGGAGCAATAAGGTATGTGTGCGTACATACATTCGTAGTCTTAAAAAAAGAAAAATAAAAATTGTGAAATTCCCTTGCTATGAACTTTTCTACTTTGAATGTGCAGATTGTGCTCTGCTTATGATTAGTTTCACTCGAATTCGCGCACTGAAAGTCGAAAGTGTCATATTTTAGGACAATTTAGGATTTCATTTACACACATATTTTTTCTATCAAAATGTAGGGACAAACAGCAATAATTTCCGATTTTTTTTTAATAAAATTTTAAATTTGGCAGCGGTTATTTGTATCGTTTGTGTTGTCTTCGTTCTTTACATCTTCTGTTTTACTCTAAACTGATCACATTACCAAAATACAGTCGGCTCTAGTAGGAGGCGTTAACTTATTGGTTAGATATCCTCACCCACAGTTCCGAATATTTTTTGACAGTCTTTAGTTAATAATATCAAAGTAAATTCATGTAGTTTGCTTGTGTAGATTAGAGTCTGCTGTGTCCCCGAAGAATTCTTAATATAAACGGAAAATTTAGTTAGTCAGAAAAGCTATGGTATAATTGTAGTTTTAAACTGGATTTCTATAATTGCTCTTCCACGGTTCTCTAAGCTTGCAACTTTTTATACCTTTCATGAAAAGTAAGTGGTATATTAACGTTGCTCTCAAGTATCTAAGTACCAGAAGGAGAAGAGAGTGACCAAACAAAATGTATACCGATCGGATCAGAATGACGAGCTGAGCCATGTTCCCTAGTACGTCTGTCCCTCTGTGTGTATGTCCCTCTATATGCCTGTTTGAATACAAACTATTTTCTCAGTTTCTGAGATATTTCAACCAAACTTGGTATACTGATGTATTTTTATATTCTTTTTATCATTTGTCGGTACTGGGTGGATCGGACTACTATATCATACAGCCCCCCGTACAACCGAGTCCCTCAGATATGAGATTTTGGGTCGAAACTCCGTCAAAAAATATTGACACTGAAAATCATCAATATCTCATATACCTTTCATGTAACCGATTTGAATCCAAGTCCGTAGAATAAAAAATTTTACGACCTCAAATGCTTCTTGACAGATTTTTGATCGGAAACCATAAAACAGTTTTCGACCAAAAGTCTGTCAAGAACCACAAAAGTGAACAGTTTTCGAACAAAAATATGTCAAAAGCATTTGAGATCGTAAAATGTGGTATTCTACAGACGTGGATTGAAATTGATACTGAAAATAGTCAAAAAAGAATTTTGCATTTTGAAATAACTTTGATATGTTCATGAAAGGTGAAAGGTGATATATTTCGAGCTTCCCTTTTTTTAAAGAAAAAACCCAGAAAATTCAAATTTAATGGGGAATGTTTATTATCATTCGAAAGATCATTCATTGGCATTCAGTTTTTGAAGATTATCTCTTTCAAATGTTGCACGCGGCTACGTCTCAGATGGTCCGCATAGCCTTTAGACTTTACATATCCGCACAGAAAAAAGTCTAACGGTGTGATATCACACGATCTTGGTGGCCAATCAACCGGCCCAAAACGTGAAATTATCTGCTCACCAAATCCATAGATTGATGCGATGTGTTGGAAGTGACACCGTCTTGTTGAAACCCAATGTCGCGGAGATCACGAGCTTCAATTTCAGGCATCAATTAGGCGGTTCGCGGTCGCGAAAACGTTCGCCATTGACGGTTACGTTCTCACCGGCATCATTTTCGAAGAAATATGGACCGATGATTCCACCGGCCCACACACCACACCAAACCGTTGTTTTTTCTGGATGAAATGGCAGCTCTAGAATCTCCTCAGGTTTCTCTTCGCCCCAAAAGCGGCAATTTTGCTTGTTTACATACCCATTGTGCCAGAAATGGGCCTCATCGCTGAACAAAATTTGGCTCGAAAATGTCGGATCTTCTTGGAACTTTTCAAGCGCCCATAGAGCGAAGCGATGTCGCTTGGGAAGGTCGAGCGGCTTCAGTTTTTTCAAAAGCTGTATTTTTTTGAGTTACTGCGAACGGCGCCGAATCGACTCTCCACGGTCTTCGTGTAAACCCTCAGCTTCGGCCGCTATATTTCTTCACTGCGTGCTGTACGTGGTCTATTCGGTCGAATATTATCCAATAATGAATGCTGGGTCTCAAGATGTGTGATGGTGTTGCGAATAGTAAGCTTAGGAGACCGATTACATTGACTATAAGTTGAGGGAAGCACGTGAAACACATTCTTTACAGAACGTGAATTTTCGTAATAAAGTTGAATAATTTGTAAACGTTGTTCAGGCGTAAGTCTTTCCATGATGAACAAAAATAACATGACAGCTTTACGCGACTCACGCGTGATCTGTCAAAGAAAAGGCTATTAAAAAATTGATTTATAATGGAACGATTTTCCATCATTCCTTGTCAATTTTGGTTTTTCGACAAGATGGCGGAACGCCGAAACCGGTTTGTCGAAAAACCAAAATTGACAAGGAGTGACGGGAAATCGTTCCATTATAAATCAATTTACCACACTGTCGGAAGATCAAAACAACAAAAGGAAGCTATTGAAAAAAGTACCTCTACTTGGATCACCTTTTATAAATACTTCGGCAAGGCCGAAAACAGCATTTCTCTCCTTCTTCTTTACTCCTTTGCGACTGAAAAAAAAAAGTTCATATATTTATTTATCCTTCTGAGCCGACTCTATTTTCCCTTTTATCACCCACAAAATACATCCATTTAGCTCAAGCTCATATAGTGTTTCTTCGTTTCCCTGTCTAATATACATATGTACATATACCCAACGCAGTCCATTTATTTTTACCCCATTTGTAAATTACTTGTGTGCTTTAAATACCATTAAACTTCTTTGTATTTATTTAAAAAAATTTCGCTCCTCCACTCGCTACATAAACTGACTTAAGACACTTTTTAATATTTTTCTTAGAATAATTATATAATGCACTTTAGTTTATCAATTCATGACGCTTTGGTTAATTTGTTATGCTTTCCTTCACATTTATGTTTATATAACTCATTATGTATGTATTTGTCTCTATTTCTTCTCATTTTTATTGTTTATATTGGTTACCCATTGGATTACGGGATATGCTTTGGGCGCTGCAATCAAAATAAATGAAAATGAAATATGTAATAAACAAAATATATATATTGCAACAACAACTACGTAAAAAAATTGGATAAAAACATGTTATTTGTGTATGTGACTTCGTACGAAACTGTACGTTTATAAAAAATATGAATGTAAGTACCAAATGACCGTAGGTACAGTACGTTCAAATGTCCTGTCATTACATCTTTCCTGTGTAGTTTTGTCACTAAACAGATGTGCATAGTAAAAAATATAGCAGGATATGTTGAAGAACTGCACTAAATTTAACAACTTCCAACTTATACGGCTTACATTTCTAAAAAAAAAAAAAAAAAAAAAAAAAAAATTAATTAATTTATATCTTCTAGAGAACTTAAAAAAATTCTATAATAATAAACTCTATAATAATCGTTGGTTAGCAAATAATTGAACACTCACCATTATGCTTTAGCATAATATTTGAATTAACCTAAATAATTGAATACAGCGCTAGGAAACCAAATAAAGCAAAATTATTTTGAGAAACGTAAACGACATCCATTTGTTAGTAGCATTCATAAAAACATTATGTATTGAAATTCAATTTTTTCAACATATCCTGCTGGGTATTTTCGTACATACTCGCACGCATCGCCTTTACATATTGGTGTGCAAATCCACAACTGTCACATTGAAGTCATTAACTGTTGTTAAATTTTGTTTCGCGTTGTTGTTTTTTACACTATTTTGTTGTTGTTTTTTTATTTGTTTTGTGTGTGTTATTTGTGTTCAAAACCATTATTTTTTGCTTTTTAGTGTTAACCACTTTTTTTTATTATGTAATTTATGTAATTTCAATAATATTGATTTCTTGTTAGATTGAAAAATATGAGGTATTTTTCAAATATATTTTTCAATTTTTTTTTTTTGCTCTGAAAATGCAAAATTTAATGTAGTAACAAAAGATTTGTATCCTTATCAATATCTTATTAATTAATTTCTCAATTATTCTAATGATTTACTTCATTTTTATTTAAATTAAATTATTTAACTCTTTTCTCTATTAGGAATTGATTCTATGATATTTTTTCTCCTAGTTCTGTACTGAAATATCGTATCTCTTTTAAAATTGCTTCCTTTTATATGTCGTTGACACTACTTTTCCTCTCCCCATGCCTTCTTCCATTTTTGTTAATAGAACTATCTTATGCAATAACCCTAATACTATATGCAAAGCCGTGAGGTCGAGGAGGGTATGGAAGGCTGCTATAGAGAATGTTCTCACATACCCATTATACAAGTGCGCGCTAATTTTAAAAGTTTAGTTAGGAATAATTGGTTTTACTATCACGGATCCAGTGCATCTAGTGTAGTTTGGGTGTACAATCCCAGAATTGGATTGTACTGCTTGCCTTCTGCATATCATAAACGTTTTTGTCAATCGCCTATTTCATATGTCCTTCGACATTTCTCTGGTGTAAAATATTTTCTCTAGGTATTACTGTTTCCTTTCTTACATTTTACATATTTAATTTCTTTCTCCTGGTAAATGGCCCAAATATTTCATTTCCTACTTTCATTTTAGCTATTGAGCATGAAGTTAATCCATCTAATATCGTTTCTTCAACACTTTTCTCGTGAAGGGCTCTATCAGCTGTGTCATTTGAGGTGTTGTCAAATGCTCCGCTGAAATTGCAAACGCTTTTTTGTCAAACGCGTTCTTAGGATTTCTGATATCTGAAGTAATGCTGTATTGGTTGATCTATCCTCTCTATGGCAGCTTTCCTTTTCTTGAATGATGTTGTATAGCCCTTTTTGTCTGATTTTATATGTGTGTATAATAATTTATTGCTCTGTAAGCGCTGTAGGAGGAGAGATTCGGCCGATCTCCTCCTTCAATTTGTGGTGCGCGTATTGATGCTTATACGAGCAAATGGAGGAGCTTACAGTTTGTTCTTGACCACCTCCGACTACACGATGGATTTTTAAGGGGAGCTTCTTGGTCATCCGGTTAGATTAGATTGTTCAACGGAAACCTATCTCTCATAATACGTACTTTTCTTCATTTAGTAGAAGTACTGGTCATATACCGTCTGCTCGTGGCAATTCAAAATTTTTTCAAGCAATGTATTGTCCACTTCTCTGATCTGTAGCTGATTATTTTTCGAGATAGTGAACAGTTAGTGTCTGGTGGATTGGAAAAGTTCCAACTCTGACTTGTTGATAGACTAGTGGTGGAATTCGGAAAGTGTGTTTCAAGCAATACTATTGCCCGTTCTCTTTCGTACCTTATATTTTCAGTATTTATTAGCTTTAAAACCATTTTACTCTCGATAATTCTTTGTCTAAACAGGTTGCCTTTGGAACAGAGCTCGGAAAGCATGATTGCTTTGCTTCTCTTATTTATTTGTTGTAGATGTTTGGAATTTAATTTTATTCCTCGAAGTTACCGATGCTCTTCGCTTGGTTAAAGCACTTCCTCACTGCGGGGTTGCAAAAATGTTATGCTCCATCACGGAATTTCTGCGCTTTTCTTTTTTTTTCATACTGATATTTAATACTTCTTCTTTGTCTTCCAGTTTTAGGAAGTTTTTCGTACCTGCATAGACGCGGTGATCCATCATGATAATGTTAGGTGTCACAGCTCTTTGATAATTCGCCAAAAATGAACAGAGCTCAATTTAGACAAGATGCCCCAAAACCCAAGGTCCTGACTTAGCACTATTACCCTGCCAATCAAGCTGTTAAAAATGAATTTAGTAAATTTTCGATTTTAAGAACCAATTCCACGAATTTCACAATTTAACGAAACTTTGATAGAGGTCATTCAATAAAATGATCAATGCAGAGTTATACATTTTGCGGTTTTCAAAATGAACATAAATGAAAGGCATATTAAATAATTTTTTTCATGAAATTCCTTTTTTATTATAAAGTTCTTCAAATGACCTCCTCATGGGTTTTTGCAAGCTCCGATCCCTTTGAGGTAATTTTCGACCACTGTTTGGCACATATTGGGCGGCATCTCAGTCATAACTTCACGAATGTTGGTTTTCAAGTGCTCAAGAGTTAAAGGTATAAACTCGGTCTTTCGCGTAGCCGCGCAAAAGAAAGTCCAAATGTGTCAAATCGCACGATTTCGGTGGCCAATTGACATCGTCAAGACGAGATATTACGCGGTAGGGAAATTTCTCTCGCTATAAAGCCATATTCGGTTGTGTTGTGTGGCATGCAGCGCCATCTCGTTGGAACCACATGTTGTCCAGGTCTTGTTTTTTAATTGCAGGCCATAAAAAGTCGGTTATCATACGACCATAACGTTCCGAATGTGACAGTGGTAGTCTCGCCGTTATCGTTTTCAAAGAAAGAAGAGGTCCAATCACACCTCCGGACCAAACAGCACACCAGATAGTTATTTTTTTTTTTTTTTTTAGTGTAATGTCCTCTCCTCAATTATTTGAGGATTCTCGGTGCCCCAAAATGCGACAATTTTGTTTATGTACGTATCCACCGAGTGAGAAATGCGCCTCGCCGCTGAAGAAAATTTTTTTGGAAAAATTGTTTTAGCACCCAGTCGACGTAACTACGGTGATTTGAATGGTCAACTGGCTTGAGTTGTTGTGTAAATTGGATTTTATTTGGATGTAGGTGTAAGTTCAAGTGCAAAATACGCCATAATGTGCCTTAAGAGGGCCCCAGCTCTTGAGAACGTCGAGAAATAGACACATTAAGGTCTTCGGCTACACTTTCACTTACAGCAGCAATATTTGAGTTGTGAAACGAGCAAAACAATGATGCACAGGCCTTACAATATCTGTTTCAGATCCGAACTCTTCAAGTTTCTTGAAAACTGCGCCAATTGCTTGAGTAGTTGTGCAATTAAGTGCACCGCAAACTCCTCTTAAAGCACGAAACGTGGCGAAACGTGGTGTGAATCGCCATTTTTGTAGTAGGTTTCAACAAGTTTAATCCGCTGTGCGGTTGTTAAGCGATCCATTCTCATAAATGCCTACCTTTTAACTTAAACAAAACATGTTTGGTTTGACAGTTAAGTTTGACAGATGTCAAAATACAGCTCTGCACTTTCGAAACCACTAAATGGATAACACTTTTTGCAATTGATTAGTTGTTGTTAAGCGAAATATATTTGCTGAGCATTATATCATGAGACCTTTTTCTTCTTAATATCTCTAAATGTCAATACTTTAGGTTGAAAAAATTAATCATAAAAACATAATACAATGATTTTGGTAACTAAAAAACTAAAAAATATATTTAACATATGTAGGTATCGCTTCTTAAACTATAAAAATCAAGATAAACTCCATTACAAAAAAAAAAAAAAAAAATTTAGGAAGTCTAATATTCTAATATTCAGTTTAGCATTCATATTACTGTATAACAAATGTATATTTATATAATCATATGCATTATAATATCGTATTATTATATACATTTTTTTCTTTCCCCTCTCTCTTCTTAACCTACACTTGTTTTGTTTTCGGTTTAATGTGGCTTTTACTTCTGTTTTATTTTTATTTTTCATTTATACATATATTGCAAAACTGTAAAATTGTATGCATAAAATAAAAATTTTAAAAATTCAATACAAATATTTTCGCAACAAAATTAATATTTCCTTTTATTTTTACTAAACACACAAAAATTGAACCCACACACCTTTTCTTACACTTTATCAACTCTTACCACAAACACAATACAACAACAACAACAACTACTACAACTACAACCATATGCGTATTTGAAACTACTTCACCCGCCATCACGACGTAACGCTTACGCTAATTTTGTTAATAAATCACTACAAAAAAAAAAAAAAAAAAAAATTAAAAAAAAATTTAAAAAAACACTAAAAAATAAAATTAAAAACAACAACTGAAACACATTAAAAAAAAATAATATGTGATACATTTTCAAAAAACTATCTGTCAATAGCCACAGAAGATTTATGAAGCCTGTATCACCATGAAGGTATGAATGAATTTTTCGCTGCTTTTCTTTCTCTCTAACCACCACCAACTAGTCTAGTACTAAATATTTAGCAAATAATATTTCACTGTCTCACTACTACTACTACTAAACGTTTTCCAATTTATAAATAGCGCTAATAACTAACATTTCCAAAAAAAAAAAAAAATATAATAATAATTGAATGAAAAAAAAAATTAAATAGAAAAAGTGGTTGTTTTACTCTCATTTTCTTTACACTTTGCTTTTGTTATTTAATAACAATAATCTAGATTTAACACTTTTTAACACCTAACCCCTGCACACACACTTTGACTCACAAGCACATTTATACACATACAAAAAAAAAAAAAAAAAAAAAATTGAAGCTTTCACGTTTCAGAAATGTTGAGCATCAAAGCTTTTAGTGATGCATTTTTGCGTTAAAATATTTAATGTAAGCTTACAAGCTAAAAGCACATAGAGAATTTTGTTTTTGCGAGCTTTAACTGAAAGCACTGAAGCTTTTAGTAATTAATTTTTGCGTTAAAGTATTTAATGTAAGCTTATTAGCTAAAAGCACATAGAGAATTTTGGTTTTGCGAGCTTTAACTGAAAACGCTGAAGCTTTTGATAATGAATTTTTGCATTAAAATGTTTATTGCAAGCTTAAAAGCTAAAAGCTCATACATAGAGCTGTTTTTGAGAGCTTTAACTGATTTTTTTTTTTTAGTGAAAACTTGCACAATGCAAGCTTCTGTTAGAAACTTACAGTGAAAGCTTACAAAAAGTTAGCTTTCCTTGAAAGTTTATAACGAAAGCTTACAAAAAATAGCTTTCCTCTAAAAATTACAGTGAAAGCTTACAAAGAGTTAGCTGTTCTTAAAAGTTTTCAGTGAAAGCTTACAAAAAGTTAGCTTTTCTTCAAAGCTTGCAGTGAAAGCTTACAAAAGGTTAGCTTTTCTTAGAAGTTTTCAGTGAAAGCTTACAAAAAGTAGTTTTTCCTTAAAGTTTACAGTGAAAGTTTACAAAAAAATTTGCTTTCCCTTAAAATTTTCAGTGAAAGCTTACAAAAAGTTAACTTTTCTTAGAAGTTTTCAGTGAAAGCTTACAAAAAATAGCTTAAAGTTTACAGTAAAAGCTTAAAAAGTTAGCTTTTCTTAGAATTTTCAGTGAAAGCCTAAAAAAATGACTTTTTCTTAAAGTTTACCGTTAAAGTTAAAGTTTTTTCAAAGTTTAGCGCTTTATTTTTGCCAGTCTAAATATATTTTTTAGCTTTTCATACTTCACTCACTCTAGCCTAGCATATTTTGTGAACAAACGCACAATAGTTTTTATTTTACTTTTTATTATTTGCATGTTTACCTGTTGAAACATGGAATTAAAAAGAGAAATTGTTCAAATAAAATACTTAAAAATTGTAATAAGCTTACATCATCATCATCATCATCATCATCGGAAATCACTGACACAGTGTTGTTCAGAAGAAGTTCCCATTTATTTACTGAGTTCTTTTTTTGGTTTTTGAAATTTCGTTGTTTAGTGTTTGTCTTTTTCTCATGCTTATATTTTTTTTTCAGTTCTATCACAAGTTACCACAATACATACAAATATTGTTCCATACGCACTTACCAGTTCTGTTTTGTTAAGTGGCTATAACAGTCATATAGCAATATTATATATGTATATATACGTTTATACCAAACCTTTCAACACGTTTTATATATTTTTTTCTTCTTATCATTCATCTCACTCTGCCACCACATATACATTTAGAATTCACTAACGGCGGACGGACAAAAGGAAGACTTCAGCGATTTACCACCAAGTCAAAGGCGTAAAAAGTTACAAGCTAAAATTGCCGAACTACAACATAAACTCAATCAAGAGATAGCCACACGTGATGGTCTGATGAAAATGAAAATGGTTTATGAATCGAATTCATCGTTGGGCAATCCGATGACCGTTGAAGGGCAACTGAATGAGTCCGAGCACAAAATGGAGAAGTTGCGTATGGATTTGAAAAAGTTCCAAGGGTATTTGGAGAGCGCGAATCAAATGCCGCTGGCCAGTAATAGTCCGCAAGCGAGTCGTAATCACATACAAAATGGTCACCGGACATCAAGGTATGTGAGATTTCGTTTTTTTTTATATATATATCTAATATATATATATATATTTTCGCTGATTTTGCATTCCTTCAAAAAAAAAAAAAAAAAATACAAATATTAACTGCTTATCGTCTTACAGACATTCCAATGGCAGTGCCGAAGATCACAATGATGATGGTGAAGATCATCCAGATGATGGCGGCAGCTTAAGCAGGTCAGGTTCTGAGGATAATGTGGCGCAAATACAAAATGGGCATAATAATAACAATAACGGGTACACTCATAAGTCTATGTTGAAATGATAGCATTTATAGCATTTTGTCATTTATGTCATTCATGTCATTCATGTCACTTGTCACTTGTCACTTGTCATTTATACATATTTGCCTATTCACATAATTCTTTTTTACATTCAATATTTCTTAGTTCCATTTTTCATTTGCCCATTTTATCACTCGTATGTGTCCACAGCATAAATAGCTTCCTTTGTACAAAATTTGCTTTTACATATTCACTTCACTGTTTTTTCCCCCAATTTTAATTAATTATTCGGTACAGAAAGCGTTAAATGAGCTGTTATAAATGAGCATGGCGTTAGCATACTTTTGAAGAAAAATGCTTGTGAAATATAAATTCTATATCTAAATGAAAAAAAAAAAAACAGTAAAAAAGAGCTTCTCCGTCGCTGCATGTTCACATAAGTTTTAAAAGCATTTAATTAACTTTTTTCGATATTTAAAAATCTTCTCCAAATAAATCTTTTTAAATAAGTTAAACAACAATGTTTGGTTGGTTTTAAGCCTTTTCAAATTCATAATCACTGATCAGTAAAAAGGACTGAAAAATAAAAATGTCGCTCAAAAAAAAAAACAAGTTAATTTTTTTTTTGCAAAAAAAATGACAAAACTAAAAAAATATATAAATGTCGATCAGAAAATAAATTTATTTTCAAAAATTAAATCCTGCAAAAAAAATTAAGAAAATAACGATAAAAATACCACTAAGAAAACAAGTTAATTTTTTTCCAAACAAAAATAACTAAATAAAAATATATCTTCAAATATAAATATTATTCAATAAAATATCGTTCAGAAAATAAATTTAATTTTTTGCAAATGAAAATTATGAAAATAAAAATATATCACTCAAAAGACAAGTTTTTATTTTTTTGATTAAAAACTCAAAATATCAAAATAAAATGCAAAAAAAATAATTAAAAAAAGATCGTTCTGGAAATATGTTTTATTTTTGAAAATAAAAACCTCGAAAAAAAAAAGAAAACAATAAAAAATCGCCCAAAAATAAGTTTTGGGTTAAAAAAAAAAAAAAAAAAAAAAATTGCAATGAGAAATTTTTATTTGAAAAAGAAAAAGCTGACAAACAATAATTTTATTAAAAAAAAAGCTCGAAAAATATTAATTATTTTTGAAGAAAGTTTTAACAAACAAAAGTTTTTTTTGAATAAACAAAAAAAAAATTAAATAATGCTTAGAAAACAAGTTTTATTTTTGTTTAAAAATTTAAAAATTTAAAATATCAAAATAAAAATGACTCAGAAAACAAGCTAATTTTTTTATTTTTGATAAAAAAAAGTTAAAAATAAACAAAAAAAAAATTAAGTTCAGAAAAAAAGTTTTATTTTGGTTTAAAAATTCAAAACATCAAATAAAAATTACTCTCAGAAAACAAGCTGAATTTTTTTTTATTGTGGATTAAAACTCCGAAAACTAGCTAAATTTTCACAAAAAAAAAAAAAAAAAAAAAAAAAAAAAAAAAAAACATCTGGCAGTTAAAAAATAAAACTTATTCTGTTTTCGCAGTGATATTTTTATTTTTTCAATTGTTTTTTTTTTTTGTACTAAAAAATAAAACTTGTTTTTATTGTTTCTAGTTTATAAGTTTTTTAAACTTATTTTTGAATATAAAACTGTTACAAAAATAATAATAATAAAAATAAAAAAACTCGTAAACTAAAAACAAAAAAAAAGTTTCATTTTTTCTTAAAAAAAAAAACTCGAAAAATTAAAATATCTTTAGAAAACAGAATTGAAACAAAACATCAAAAAAATAAAATAAAAAAATATCACTCATTCATATCATTGCTTAAAACACTAATTTTATTTAGGTAAAAATAAATCTAATAATAAAAATAAAATTAATTACAAAAAATAACAGTGAAAAAATATCGTTCGAACATAAGTTCTATTTTTCAAAATAAAAATGTCGAAAAAAATAACAACAAAAAATCGCTCAAAAAACAAGTTTCGATATTATAATATTATATTATACAAAACTAATAAAAAACAACAACAGCAAGGAATTTTTGAAATACTGCAAAAAAAAAAAAATTAAAAAGCAATAAAAAATGTCGCGCAGAATAAAAGTTTTATTCCTTATCAAAAAAACCTCGAAAAATAAAAATATCGTTTTTTTATTTATTAAAAAGCTTAAAAAAATAAGAAATTGCTTGGAAATAAAATTTTAAAACTAATAATAAAATAAAATAAAACTTTATTATTATTATTTGAAGATTATTTTAAAACCCAATTTTTTTGATAAAAAAATTGTAGTTTACAAGGCAACCATTTTTTTCTGAATAAAAAACTTAATAGACAAAATTTGGAATATTCTCGAACAGAAAAGTAAAAGGCACATAAAAAAGCATTACTTTTGAGCGAAAATATATAAAAATAAAGTTTCATCGAAAATTTTATTAAAATTTAAATTTTTTCTGTGTAATTTATAAAAATTAAAATATAATTATAAATTTTAAATTTTTTTTCATACTAATCATACATTTTTAAATTACTGCAGTTTCGTTTAGAAAGTGAATAATAATAACCATAAATATAGACAAAACTTTGACTTGATGCTTAAAAATCTTTGATTTTTTTTTCATTTTATTAGTTGATTTAGAGAATCTAAAATATTGTAATTGATTAAAAAAAAAAAAAAAAAAAAAAACATATTCATTTGTAACAGCTCAATTTTCTAAATTGTCTAAATTTAAAAAGAAAAATATTTAAGTTTGTAATAGTTAAGGCTGTAAGATTATTAAGTGGACTCTTATTTTTACTAATATTGTTATTATTATTATTATTATTATTATTATTATTATTATTATTATTATTATTATTATTATTATTATTATTATTATTATTATTATTATTATTATTATTATTATTATTATTATTATTATTATTATTATTATTATTATTATTATTATTATTATTATTATTATTATTATTATTATTATTATTATTATTATTATTATTATTGCCAACGGTTTCTTCCTCTTCCACTTTTTCTTTTTATTTGCACCAAATAACCACTTTTTGTCATTTTTGAGATAGAAATAGGTTTAATTATAGAATAGAATAAAAAAGCTCGATTTAAAACGAGCGCTAAACACTATCTGAAAAAAAAAACAGCTGCTCTTATTAAATATCGAGTTAAATTAAAATAAAAAACTAAGAGTAAAAAAAGAGGCTGGGCGGGTACGAATCAGTACGGATCAGTACGGATAATTTTATTTTCTTTTGCGACTGTTAATAGTAAAGCGATTCATAAATTTTGCACGAACTTTGTTGTTTGTTAAATTAAAAAAGCTCTTCTATATTAAGACCAACAAACCAGAACAAACAAACTCTCCCAGCGGGTTCAAGAATTTACCAGCGGTAAGGCATACCTGTCGTCAGAGGTGACTAAAATCCAATAGTTCTCGCGACAGTCGGGTCTTTATACCGGAACGACTCCGAATTTTTATCTGTCACTTAATCCACAATATTCCCCAAGCTCAATTTGGGACTTTTTTTTTGCTGTGAGAACAACAACAACAAGACAAATAAGCATGGATATTATATTTCGCCTTATCTTACTCAGTACTGAGGAGTCTTTGATGATTTTTATATAATTATAAAATTCGCGAGAGGAAGAGAGAGGGAGAGAGGGAGAGAGGGATAGGGGTGTTAGAGCTCGATAATAAAATTTAATTGATGTGAACTGGTTTAGGCCTTAGAATTTGAATTTATAAATTAAATTAAAATAAATTACCGCACAATTTACCCACCACCAGCTGAGCTGAATGCGTCTCAGTGAGTTTGAATTGGTATGGATGAGACTATTTTGTAAATATACCTTGCTTTAACATATCCATGCTGAAAACCTATCCTACATACATATATACATATATTGCAAAAATTTATATTATTTTTAATTTTTAAAAATTGAAAAAAATTTCTCATAAAATTCAGTGAACTGCAAGTAACCACATCTCGCACTTCACCACCATTTTACTTGTAGGTTTCCACACTTTCTTTCACTTGCACTACTTAGTTATATACTTTGCAGTATCTAAACGTATACATATTTATATATTAATTTTTTTTTATATATATTTATATAACTTTTTTATGTTAATATATTATATTCCCATATATTATAACCCAAATTGCCACATTTTCCAAATTCAAAATATATTCCAATAATATTGTATTAATGTTGAATACTTATTTTTTCTTTCTAACAATATTCATTACATAAATTTTAAATTCCAAACGAAATTTTCGTTTTCATTATGTTTTCTTTTATTTCAAAACACATTTCTTGGCACTTCATTGCGCTTATTATATTCTGCTGCGTCAAATCGAATCAATCAAACAAACAAACAAACCAATTCACATATGAATTGCTACACAAATTTTGTCTTTTCCATGCGGCGGCTACAAAATCAGCAGTTCGGCTAGTCCCGAAAGTGGATTGGGTACATCGCACACCTCACTGCCGGGTTCAGGACAGGGTAGTGCAAATGAGAATGCCATCGGTGAAGATGGTTATGATGATACGGAAATTGAAGTGCTGCAACCATTGGGTACATGTCGGGCGCTCTATCCATTCGAAGGTTAGTATGAAATAAAGTATAAAAAATAAAAAATTAAAAGAAAAAAAAAATGAAAAAATAAAATAAAATGAAATAAGATAAAAAAAATTAAAAAAAAAATTAAAATTATAAAATTAATTTAAAAAAATAATACAAAAATAAATAATAATATTAAAAAATAAAAAAATTAAACAAATTAAATTAAATTAAATTAAAATAAAACAAAATATTAAAAAAATCACAAAAGAATAACAGTAAAAAAATAAAATAATAAATAAAACTAATAAAATACCATTAGAAGACATGAAGAAAAAAATAAAAATAAAAATTTTAAAGTGAGTAAAATAAATAAAAAACTAAAAAAGAAAATAAATTAAACTAAATTAAATTAAATTAAATTAAATTAAACTAAATTAAATTAAATTAAATTCGATTGAATTAAATTAAATTAAATTTCAAAACTTAAAATAAATTAAAGTAAATTAAATTAAATTAAATTAAATTAGATGAAGCTAAATAAAATAAATGAAATAAATTATATTTAAAAAATTTAAAATAAATTTTAAATTTAAAAAATATAAAAAAAATTTATTAAAATTTTAATTATAATTTAAAAAAGAGAGAAATATAGACAATATATAAAAAAATAATAAAAGAAACATTTAAAAAAAAATTAAAAAAAAAATTAAAAAAATTAAAAAAATTAAAAAAATTTAAAAAAAAATTAAAAAAAATTAAAAAAAAATTAAAAACTTAAAAGAAAAAAGTTAAAAAAATAGGAAAAAATATAAAAATATAAAATATGAAATAAAAAATTAGTAAAATAAAATAGAATAAAACATCAAATTATTTAACATAAAAAAAAATTAAAAAAATAATATTTAAAAAAATTAAAATAAATTAAATGAAGTTCAATTAAATACTGTAAATAAAGTGTAACGAAATGAAATGAAAAAAAAAAAAAATAAAAATAAAAAAAATTTAAAAATAATCAAAAATTAAAGAAACTTATCAAAAAAAAAAAATATTAAAAAAATTATTTAAAAAAATTTACAAAATTAAAAAAAAATTAAGAGAAAAAAAATTAAAAAAAGATAAATTAATTAAAAAAAAAAATAAAATTAAAAGAGAATAAAAAAATTAAATTATTAAACATAAATAAAATGGCAATAATAAGATAAAATAAATGATAAATAATGAAAATATTTAAAATAAAAATTAAATTGAATTAAATGCTGTAAATAATGTCAAACGAAATGAAATGAAATTAAAAAAATATTAAAAAAAGGGAAAAAATAAAAAATTAAAAAAAAATTAAAAAAATATAAATAAAGATTTGAAAAAAAATATATATATATTAAAAAGAAGGTAATAAAAAAATAAAAAATTAAAAAAAAAATAATAAAAAATAAAAAAATAAAAAAAATACAAAAAAATATATATTAAAAAATAATAATAAAAAAATAGAAGAAAAAACTCAAAAAAATAAATAAATAAATAAATAAATAAAAAATAAAATAACAAAATAGAAATTAAAAATATAAAATAAAAATAAAAAAATAAAAAAAGAATAAAATAAAATAAATTAATTAATAAAATAAAAAAGAAAGTTGGATGAAAGAAATGGTCTGAAAATAAGATTTACATAATTTAATATTAAAAATATAACGCAATTAATTGAATTACCACATTTTTTGAAGTTATTATATATACTATATACATATACATACATCTGTTTGTGAAAATTTTTCAACTCTGTTTTCATTCTCCTTACAGCGACCAGCGAAGGCAGCATACCAATGAATGAGGGCGAAGAGCTGCAAGTGATTGAAATCGATCAGGGCGATGGCTGGACGCGTGTGCGTCGCGCTAATGGCGCCAACGGCTGGGATGAAGGATTTGTGCCGACTAGTTATATTGAATGTACACTGTATGCATAAGTCAATTATATATAATTTTGTTGTTTAAACATACCCCATATTATTAATTTTTAATTAGTTTATTAAAACCTAATTAATTTGCCTTAATTTAAGCTTAACAAAAACAACACAAAGAAAAAAGAAAAAAGAAGAAAAAGGAAAAGAAATTGCTTTAGTTAGTTTGTTTTGACAAAATATTGAATTTTTGGACACTTACTTTGCATTTACTTTTGATTTTTTTTTTTTTTGATTTGAGTTTGAAAATTATTATGATTTTTTGTTTGTTTGTTTAATATCATAACATGCTATTGTAAAAATAGAAAGTAACTTACTAAACTTAACTTCCATATGCTCATCAACAACTTTTTCAATAACTCTCTCTCTGTGTGTGTGTGTGCATATGCATACAAAACAATCAACAATCAATTACTATTTACA
Source organism: Neoceratitis asiatica (assembly GCA_030068015.2). NCBI lineage: Eukaryota > Metazoa > Arthropoda > Insecta > Diptera > Tephritidae > Neoceratitis > Neoceratitis asiatica. Next base: position 66,677,790 of record CM061526.1, read on the forward strand.
TACATATATATGTGTAGCCCATATATCCATTTGGTCGAAAGCATGGCATTCATTTATAAAAGCAACATTGTGGTTGAAAGTGCTGAGCCGAGTAGCAGTTCATCAAGCACGCCGACAACTATTGACTATTACGAAAAGCAACAACAGCAACAGCATAGTAGTGTTGCATAATTATCATAATTTTATTATGTATGTATGTACGTGTGTCTATGTGTGCTTGTCTATCTATCTAATAATAATCTATTTAAATTAGACCAAAATATTCTTTTTGCTGCCTTTCTTCAAGTGCATTGGAATTTGTTTGCCTGCCTGCCGCAAGCGTTTAATATTTTTGTAACCAATTTAATTAAAAAAAAAAAAAAGTATTGTAAATTGCTTTTCATACTTATGTATTAAAATTTTTCGTACTGTTTACATATATATAAAAAAGGAAAATGGAATATGCTGTAAATGAATTGCCGACAGTGGCGCAACTATTTTGTAATTACATAGTAAAAAAAAAACAATGGAAAATACACTTAAAAAAAAAATTGCAGTAAATGCGCAAAAGAAACGAGAAAAAATCTATTCCTTACCGTTGAAGGGGGTAAAATCAAAACACCAATGTTTCTGTGGCTCCTAAATGCATTTTTAGTAGTTATAAAAATATATTTTTGCTTTTTTTCAAAACTTCACAAACACTGCTGAGTGTATTTATACATGAATATGTAATATTGAGCATAATAAAGGCAAAATATTAAGCGTTTTTCTCAAAACTATTGCACTTACGATACAAAAAAAGCACACTATCGATACTCAAATTTTCTATGAAAAATAGACAACCTGCACCAGCGACACAATCATATATATGGAAAAACTATACATACATATAACTAAATGCATATTTTAATACATACACATACATAAAATTGAAATACATAAATATTGCATATGCGAGATAAATATACATATGTAGGCACTACTGCATATGTGATAAATATACATGTGTAATGTGAAATAACATACTAAAAATGTTGACATACAGACAAATATAGAAAACTATTTATGCCAATTAACTAACATTTGAATTATCATCATGTGAAAAGAAAAATTAAATTATTTAAAACAAATTAATTACTACTCCGCAGCCATATTGAAGAAGTGTATACAAATAAAAATGCAAACGAAAATACAAAATTAATAAAGTAATTGAAAACTAAGTTTTTTTTATAAGTTATTGCGCAGAGCAGTGAAAATTATAATTTTGTATATAATTTACATTTAATTATTTTTTATGCTCAATTTTTAAATTTGCTTTAATAATTTCCGTTTTTTTTTATTTATTATTATTTTTATTATTTTATTATTATTATATTATTATTTTATGTTTACTATTTTATGCATTTCAATTTTGATTTTGAAAAACATTAAGGAGTGTTAGGCCACAAAATAGGGCTTTTTGAGATTTTTTTTCCGGAAAAATTATTAAATAAATCTGATTTTTGACAAAAGGCATTTATTATACATATAATTAACTGCTTATAACGATTTTTTAACAAAAATTAATTAAAAATGGCGGCTATACAGCGTTCTCCCTAGGATGTCTCCAATATTTCGGGAACCACGGCCGGACGCACACAGCTCCTGTAATTTTATTTTATTTTAATAAGTTGTTGAACGGTTTCCGCTTGTAACTAGCAATAGCTACAGAAGTACGTAGGATTTTTTCAACATATGCATTTTTGACAAAATGGCGAGTCTATAAAGAGAAAATTAACAATTTGGCTTAAATTTTTTTTTCGAAATTTGTTAATAACGTGCTTCTGTAGGTAATGTATTTCTGAAGATGTTGTAAAAATTTCAGTGAATCAGTTATAAATTGTTTAAGTTATGTTTACGGCCAACATGAAAAAAGCAGTTTCGAGATAAACGCGTTTAAAGCTTTGAGTATGGGGCATTTTGATTTGAAAATGGGACATTTAGAAATTTTTATCTGTCATAATTTTTCGAGTTTACGATGTTTGAGACCATAATCTAGCATTTGAAAGAAAAAAATTCATTTTCCGAAAATTCCAGAGTGGCCTAACCGCTTAACTCTTCTATTTTAAATAAACAAGTTTTTAGAATATACATAACTTTTTTATTTAATTTTTTATTTTTAATTTTTTTTTTAATTTTTTTATTTTATTTTTTTTTTTTATAGATTTTTTATATTTTTTAAAAACTTTTAATTTTATTATACAAAATTTTAATTTTTTATTCCATTTAATTTTTTCTTTGGTTTAGTTTTATTTTTTTTATTATATCTTTTTGTATTATATTTTCATCTTTTTTTATTTTAATATTATTTTTTATATTTTTTGTTATTAATATTTTTTATTTCTATTTACATATTTTTATTTTTAATTTTCAATTTCTTATATTTTTATTTTTTCTTATTTTCATAATTTTTTTGTTTTTCTTTTTTTAGTTTTTCTTTTTTTTAGTTTTTTTATTATTTTCGTATTTATTTATTTTATTTTGTTTTTTATTATATATTTATAATTTAATTTTTTTTATATTTTTTTAATTTATATTTTTCTATTTGTTATTTCCTTTTATTTTTTTGTTTATTATATATTTTTTGTTTGTTTTATATATTAATTAGAATTTTATATTTCATATATTTTTATTGTTTTTAATTTTTTTTCTTTTTTAATTTTTTATTTTATTTAATTTTTTTATTTTCAGTTTTATTTTTTATATATTTTAATTAAATCTTCTATTTTTTTTCCTCCTTATATTTTTTTTTTTTGCTTTTTTATATTTTTGGCTTTTTTATATATTTTTTAAACTTTTTATATTGTTTGTTTTTATATGCTTTTTTTTTTGTTTTTTGTTTATATATTGTTTTTTTTTCTTTCTATTTTTGCTAGTTTTAATTTTTTATATTTTTTATTTTATTTCTATTTTTTATATTTTATTTTAATAATTTACCCATTTTTATTTTTATTTTAATTTCTCTGTATTCTTTTATTATATTTTTTTGTTAATTTTTATAATTCTTATTTTTTATCTTGAATTTGTATTTGTATGTTTTTTTTATAAATATTTGTGTCAAAAATTGAAAAAAAAATTTAAACAATTTTTCAATTTTTATTTTAAATTGTTTAACTTGAAATTTCTTTGCTTAATTTTATTTTTAATTTTTTATTTATATTTTTTTTTACAGATTGTAAAAAAATTTTATTCTAGATTTTTTTAATTTGAAATTTCATTGATTATTTTAAAAAATTTTGTTTAATTTTTTATTATTAAAATTTTTCATATTATATTTTTGTTATTTAACTTTTTTAAATTTTTTTATTTATATTTTTTTTTTAATTTTTACAGTTTTTTATTTTAGATATTTTTTAATTTGAAATTTCATTGATTATTTTAAAATATTTAATTTTAACTTTATTTAATTTTATTTTATGTTTTTGTTATTTAATTTGAAATTTTTCGTTTAATTTTATAATTTTCCTTTAATTTTTTTATTTTTTATTTTTTTAATTTAAATTTTTTTATATTCTTTTTTTATTATCTTTTAATAATTTTTATTTTTTTTCCTCTTATTATTTGTCCGTTTTTATATATTTTTTATTTTAAAATAAATTTTTTTTTATTTTTACATATTTAAATTCTTTGTTAATTATTTTATTTCATTCATTTTCATATTTCCACAAATTTACTAACCTCATAATTGTACTGTAATTTTTTCTATCTTTTCACGCTAGGCAAAGCAGTGCTCACTGCACACAATAAGCTTTTGTACAGTTTCATTTTCAACTAAGTAAGCTAAATTTTAATAAATTAATTAATTATATATAAAATAAATTAGCTGCTAATAATTTGAGCCTTACTTTTTGTAACTATATAAATAACTAAGCATAATCATATACATAGTTCTATAAAGAAAAAAATATAAAGTAAAAAAAAAAAAATATTTTATTTTAAATTAAAAAAAAATTTATGTTGTGAAATATTATAAAAATTAAATAAAAATGTATCATAACATAATATAAACTGGCATAACACAACATAAAACTGAATATCGTGTAGAAAGCATACAGCGCAACATAAAAAAAGGCATAACTCAACCCAACAAACAAGTAATATATATATATATATATATAGTTAAAGATCATTGTTCATCATAATAATTATAAAAAAATTTAGTTAGTTCTCTTATGCTATCAAAGCTTATACAAATGCGCTTTATTTATTTGTTAAATACGCTATGCTATGTTACGTTATTTGTACTTTAATTTAGCAGAAAATATATAATTAGCAAAGTTAATAAAACGATAGACCAATCAACAGCAGTGTTACAATGAAAAAAAAAATTAATAAGAAATAAAATAAAAAAATGAAAAAAATAAATAAATAAATAAAAATAAAAAAATAAAAAAATTTAAGATAAAAAATAAAAAAATGTAAGATAAAAAATATAATATATAAAAATATAACATACAAAAAACAAAAAAAAAAAAAAATAAAAAAAAAATACTTTAAAATTAAAAAAAAAAAATTAAAAAATTAAAAAAAAATACTTTAAAAATTAAAAAATATATATATTACAATATACATAATGAACTCTAAACTATAAGTCAAACACAATTGTATGTATGTAACATAACTACTACACACATGCTAAAAAGCGCATACTAACTGTAATTTATATTCAAGTACATATACATATAAATATATATAGAAAGAATGCCCTCCCATCTATAGAGCCCAAAAAAGAAATGAAAAAAAAACAACTTCAACTGTAAAACTGTATAGCAAACGTATAATTTACAATAATTTTTACGAGATATCAGTAAGTCTGTATGTAATTAAGTTTAATTAGTATTTAAGTTAAGTATATATATGCCCGTATGCTTTTTTTTACAACAACACTTAGCTTATTTGCGTATAAATGTGTCTTTTTTTATGATTTTTCTTTCCAAATTTCGCAAGGCAGATTTTTTGAGTTTAATTTAAGACGAACTAATTAATTAATTAATTAATTAACTAATGTGTATACATAAACGATATATGTAAAATAAGGAAGCGCGAAATTATTAATTAAATATTATTGATCTATGAAATACCAATATACATACATACATATATATTTTTTTTATAATTAATTATAAATAATATTATTATAAAAAATTGTAATTGTAAATGAAAGGAAAGCAAAGGTCGGCGCACTTAAGTCGTTTGGTAACATAAAGTGACAATTATTATATACATACATACATATACGCGAGTAAAATTCCAACATTTTTAATGAAACGATTGGAGTATGAAAGAAATTCAAATTTATCACCCACATACACATGTACGCGTATAAATATAATATATTATTATATATACATGCAAATATATATATATATATATATATATATTATACAAGAAAAATGCATAATAAAATTTATTGTATTAAAGAAAAGTGAATATGAAAATTGTATTAAAAGAAAAAGAAAAAAGAAATGAAATCTGAGGTGTTGCATTTAAAGCGCTTTAATAACAGCAACAACAACAACAACAAGAAAAAGCAAACACATGTTATAAGCATAACTATCTTAACATACATACATTCGTATTTAATGCAATTAATTGAAATGTGAGGAAAAGAATTAAATTGAATAAAAGCAAAAAAAAAACAATAAAATTCTTGATTTTTTATCATTTTTGCTAGTGACTAGGCACAATATACTAAAGCAAAGCAAAAATACATATCAAAGATATTGTCCCCTACAGCAGAGACTGTCAAGCCCTTCGGCTGTACTTGTGACATGAAATACCAGCTCCTCATAATGGTCTATCAGCCGTTGGAAGGCTTCTTGGAATGAACATTTGTTGGAAAAAACATCAAGACGCAAAACCACAAATCGAAGGAGGAGCTCGGCCTAATACAGCTACAGCGGTTACAAAGCGCCAAATATATATATATATATAACAGGTCATTTAAAAAGTCCCGGGCCTGCCACAATAATAAGAAATTTTTTTGGCAAAACTCATTTTTTTCCATTCAGCATAGTTCCCTTCAAGGATGATACACTGATTATAGCGGCACTCCAACTTTTCGATACCATTTTTGTAGTACAATTTGTCCTTTGCTTCAAAATAGGCCTCAGTTTCGGTGATTCCAAGAAAATTTCTTCCCAACGAGCATTCTTTTGTGATCTGAGAACAGGAAATAGTCGCTGGGAAACAGATCTGGAGAATATGGTGGATGTGGAAGCAATTCGAAGCTCAATTCATGAATTTTTGCCATCGATTTCACTGACTTGTGTCACGGTGCATTGTCTTTGTGAAACAGCAATTTCTTTTTCTTCATATGCGGCTGGTTTTCGGCGATTTCGTCCTTCAAATGGTCCAATAAAACTATGTAATAGTCGCTGTAAATGGTCCTTCCTTTTTCAAGGTAATCAATGAAAATTATTCCATACATATACCAAAATACAGACGCCATAACCTTGCTAGCCGACTGTTGCGTTTTCCACGCTTTGGAGCGGGTTCATCGTGTGCAGACCCCACGGATGACTGTCAATTGGGCTTCGGAGTGAAATTATGGAGACATAATTATATAAGCTGACAAATTTATATACGCGTCTTTTGAAGGTCAGAGCTAACTAAAAATCTTTAATTAAATAATGCTAGTAGCGCCAACTATGTGTCAGGCCGGGGCCTTTTCATTTCAACAGTTGCTAAAAGACATCTAAGTCACTCTCTCTACCGAAGTCAATTATCTAGGGGTAATCTAAGAAAGCAACTGGAACAGAAACACGGCTGAAAGGTTGAACACGCTAGAAATTCTCCTAAATTTCCTTCCTAACCTGTATGGTAAACTTCAAGTGAGCTATAACCTAATTGGATTGAAAACAACTTAGCCTTGGAGGAATCGCAATATAGATACTCACAATCATCATCCCTCGCACACAAGATGGAAGATGGTTGGACCATTACACCAGCTCCAACTTCTTTTGTTCTATCTAAGGGGTGAATCAAGAGGAGGTACCTTTTTCAATAGACTTTTTCTGACAGATCACGCGTGAGTCGATTCAATCTGTCATGTTTGTTTTGTTCAGTATTAATTAGTATTTCATCATGGAAAGACTTGCGCCTAAACAACGTTACAAATTATTCAACTTTATTACGAAAATTCACGTTCTGTAAAAAACGTGTTTCGCGCGCTTCGCTCGACTTATGGTCAACATAATTGGCCTACAGATCGTACTATTCGCAACACCTTCACCAATGTTGGGATCCAGCATTCATTATTGCATAATATTCGACCGAATAGACCACGACCAGCACGTTGTGAGGAAGATATAGCGACTGAGAGTGTACACGAAGACCGTGAAGAGTCGATTCGGCGCCGTTCGCAGAAACTCGGACTGACGTACGGAACGACTTGGCGCATTTTACGTCGATATCTTAAATTGAAAGCGTACAAAATACAGCTTCTGCAACAAATGAATCCGTTCGACCTTCCCATGTGACATCGCTTCGCTCTATGGGCTTTTGAATAGTTCCAAGAAGATCTGACGTTTTCGAGCCAAATTTTATTCAGCGATGAGGCCCATTTCTGGCTCAATGAGTATGTAAACAAGCAAACTTGCCGCATTTGGGACAAAGAGCAACCTAAAGAGATTCAAGAGCCGTCATTTCATCCAGAAAAAACAACGGTTTGGTGTGGTTTGTGGGCCGGTGGAATCGTCGGTCCATATTTTTCCAAAAATGATGCCGATGAGAACGTAACCGTCAATGGCGATCGTTATCGCACCAAGATAACCGACTATTTGATGCCTGATATTGAAGCTCGCGATCTCCGCGACATTTGGTTTCAACAAGACAGCGCCACTTCCCACACTTCGGTGAGCAGACAATTTCACGTTCTGAGCCTGTGAGGATATTTAAAGTCTAAAGTCCATGCGAACAATTCCGCTTCGATTCAGGCCTTGGAGCAAAACATCACGCGTGTTATTCGCCAGTTGCCAGTCGATATGCTCGAACCGGTCATCGAAAATTGGACTCAACGGATGGACCATCGAGACGTAGCCGCGGCCAATATTCGAAGGAGATAATCTTCAAAAAATAAAAACCAAAGAATGTTCTTTCGAATGATAATAAATATTCTCAATTTAATTTGAATTTTCTGGGTTTATTTTCTTTAAAAAGTAGGGAACCTCGGAATTACATGCTCACTTAAGGTCTTTGCTTATGGAGCTTCTATCTTGTCGAAGTGGGCTATTTCCTGCCATGTAGTAGTGAGCTGCGATCGAACTATGAAGATGAAGAGATCTATGGAGTGTTCCTGAGAGAGAATTCCGGAGATAGCTAAGGAGCAGCTACTTAGCTGAGTGGTTTGTGGAGACTTTCATCTTCGTTGCCCGTAGTATGTTGACGTGTGGTATATTTTTCATGTATCTTCTACCTAGAGCTGTGTTGGAGAGGGTAAAGCTTAAAGGAAATGTGCAATACGATTGCGACATAGTTTCCGAATCAATTAAAGTTGAGGCAGTGTTGCATTTGCATAAATTTTTTTTTTTGTTAATATAATGTCATAGGCCGGCGAGTGAAAATTAAAATTAGAAGTTTTATTTAATTTTTTTTCTCATAATTTCACTTTATTTCAATTAAGTTTCTTTAAATATATATATATGTATGTATATTTTTAAATATTTATATGTCATTCATTTCTTAGTTTGTGTGTGTGTTGTCTTTAAGCCAACATTACATTTTCTCTTATTTATTTATTTATTTTTTAATAGTAAATACCTTATTTTTTGATTAGCATTATATGTATGTATGTATGATATAATACGATTATATAAGTACATTCATGTGTGTTAGTATATAGTTTGATAATTTTATTTTTTTAGAAATTATTTTAGTGCTTTGATATACATATTTCTATTTGTTGTTTGTTTTTAACATACACCTTTTTGCTCAACATTAAATACACAAATTGTTTTAATGAATATTCCAATCACCTCTATTTGGTGATTTTGTGAAAATTCACCTTCGATATGGTGTTATTTATTACAGTGTCAACAACATGTTTTGTTGAAGAAAAATATTAAAAAATATTATTTTAAAAATTAAATGATAATAATTATGCACTAGTTGTAGTTGTATATAAAAATCTCTTATTGAGAAAAAAAATTAAACGCGAAAAAAAATTAACTAAAAAAAATTTAAAGAAAAAATGAAGTAAAAGTAATAAAAAATAAGTAAAAAAAAAAATTAAAAAAAAAAACTATTAAAATTTGCGCTATTGCTTTATCAGTATTTCAAGTAATATTTTTAGTAAAAATTAATTTTTATTTTTTTATAAGTAATATATACAAACTTATCGAGCTCGAGGCTACATATTTTGAGACCCAAACTGTCTCTGTTTTTTCTCTCTAAGATTATCGATACCAGAAGAAGGGTAGAAATAATCAAAATAAATATTTCTTATCTCGAAGTATGGAGTTTATCGTTTCAATTTATAAATTTAAGGTTTAATTCATTTTTTTTTTCACTTTGCTTTAAAGAACAACAAATAAAAAATAATTTATTTTTACTATTTTTAAATAAAATTTTTTTCTTCTTATATCGTTTTTATATATTATTATTCTTGTAGTTTAAATACATCTCTTTTTATCTAAAGTCAAAATTATAATTTTATAAATTTTTTTTCGCCAAAAATAGATAATTTTTTTTTTAATTTAAAAAATAAAAGCATGGAAAAACACGTAAATTTGAATTTATTTGTAATAAAAAAAATTCTTTTTAAAAAACGATTTCTTTATTGTTGAAATATCACAAAAATAGCTTTTTTTTAACAAAAAACATTTTTTTTTAAATTTGTAAACTAAAAAGGTTTTTTTTTTTCATTACCAATTTCAAATTATTTTCGGAGCTACAGGTATTTTTCTGACGCGGCCTCCATATCGGCTGGGCTTTTACGCGGTACTTTAAACGCTTTTTATGCGAAACTACTTTTTTCGATGCAGTAACCACAATATCTCAAGTTGAAATCAGTCGTTTTACTTGAAATTTGGCATGAATATCTTTTAAATATCTCTTTATCGCATGAATCTACAAAAAATTCGACAAAGTTAAAAAATTAGTGTAAAATCGACTTTTATTTTTGAGCAGCCGCCATTCTATGAAATTTTTTTTTCCAGTTTTGCAGGTTTTTGAGATAACGACATTCGTGCTTATTAAGAATCCATCATTGCTTCATTTTTCAGATGACCACAAGGGTAGAAATCATGGCGACGAGGACACGTCCTTTTTTCCTCTCTATTTCAAGGACCTCATAACTCTGTGAAATTTTTTTTTTTAAATTTTGTGTACTCTTGAAATATAAATTTAACAAATAATTAACATTTCTAGTGCTTTTTTTTATCAATTGCCAAAAAACGCTCGAAATTCGGGCATCTAGACTAGAATATCCCCTTAAGAATTAAAATTGAAAATTTTTTTAACATAACCTCTTTCTTTCATGAAAATTTTAAATCATAGCTTTTGTTTTTTTTGTTGCTAGAACCCACTATGTTATTATCGCCTGAAATATATCCGGCAACGTGTCATAAAATGCTGACTTTTTGTTTGTTTTGTTAAGGAGATCCAAAAATATGATCCAGATACTCTTCTCGTCATAACCGATTGTTTTCCTGGAAAGATAACTCAAAGCTACATGAGTTCTAGCGTTGGATATAGATTTCAGTAAAGCTGATTACAGAACCTTTGTACGTTCTTTTAGTCTATAATATAATATACTCTGAAATTCACAGCAGAAAAAACTGGATTTTTTACTCGGACTAGCGTGTACTTTAAAACTACTTCGACAAAAATTCAAATTTCTTAAATAAAGCAAAAAAAAAAACCCAAATATTTACAAAAATAAATATTAAAAAGTTTACTTCATCGGAATTATATCTCGCAAGTTTAAAATTTTTTAATTGATTTAATTCATTTAGAAAAACGAAGAATTTAATTCTCTTCGATGAACAGGAAAACCCTCTTGTACTAATTAAATAAAAATTCTTAAAATTTATAAGATCATTTCATTATAAGATGAATTTCACTCTAAATATACGAAAATGGTTTTATTATTTTTTGATAAGAAGTAATCCTCCTCTATGCAGTTGACATCGTGAACGTCGACATCGTTTTTCAGACGACACTACAACACACCAACGTCGATATTACAACGACGCAAAATTGTTATTTCACGAAACGTAAACGATAGACGTAAACGTAGTCGATAGTTTATCGATAAAATAAATGTTTCCATCAGCTGTTTCATTTGGCTTAGAATATTTATGCAGAGTTCTCCCTACTTGGAGTTGTATGAGAGCTGCAATTGAATATATTTATTAAAAAGTGTTTTTTACTGGTATATAATACTGAAGTGAGAAGAGTGAAATATTGTCGTCATTTACAGTTGTTCAACCAACGAACGATGTAACGCCTCATACCGCCTCATACGTAAAGGTTAACACCGTTTGACGTTGACGCTTCTGATCACCGTGAAGAAATATCAGGTGTGTTCGGATTTTTTTGCTTAAAACCAACTCAGCTGATTGCTCTCTAATGTATCAATGCTGCCAGTACAGTATAGATTTATAAATAAATTTGCAATAAACCTAAGCAAAAATGATTATTTTCGAAAGAAATTAAAACTAAAATCAATTATTATTAATTATTTATTGCAATGATAAGCGCTTAGCTTAGATTATACAAATTATGAAATTTGATATTTTGAGCTGTAAATTTGCTTAAAATACGCATGCAAACTGACAGCGGGCAACAGTAGAGCTAGTTTCGCCGTCGTAAAATAACTTTTGACAATTATTTTCTCTTACGGCAGATAGGTACGGAAAGGAGGTGTATCAAATAACAGGCCAATTGAAAAGTCCACGGCCTGACACACAGATGGCGCTACTAGAAATAATTAGTTAATGATTTGTAGTTAGACCTAACATTCAAAAGTCGCGTGTATAAATTTGACAGCTGTCGGATCATTAGTTTGTGAATTATAGCATTTTGAGTGAAGAAACTTTTGTTATTGTGAAGAAAAATTGATAAAAAGGAATTTCTCTTGTTGATAAAATATTGCCTTTCGAAGGCGAAAAATACAGTTGATGCAAAAACTTGGTTTAATGACCTGTTTTCGGACACTGCCCCAAGAAAATCAACCACCAAGGATTGGTATGCTAAGTTTAGACATAGTGAAATGAACACCGAAGACGGTGAACAGAGTACACGCCCAAAAGAACTTGTTACCGACGAAAACATCAAAAAAAAATCCACAAAATGATTTTAAATTATCATAAATTTAAATTGGATGAAAGAGAAAACACTCTAAAGATATCAACTGAACGTATAGATAATATCATTTACGAATATTTGGGCATGAGAAAGCTCTGTGCAAAGTGGATACCGCGCGAGCTCACTTTTGGCAAAAAAAAGGAAGATTTGATGATTCGGAACAGTGTTTGGAGATGCTGAAGCGTAATAAACCCGAGTTTTTGCGTCGCTATGTGACAATGGATGAAATATGGCTCCATAATTTCACTCCGAAGTCCATTCGACAGTCATCCGAGTGGATTGTTTATGATGAATCCACTCCAAAGCGTAGAAAAACTCAACAATCGGCTATCACGGTTATGGCGTCTGGCAATGTTATGGCGTCTGGCAAGATTATGGCGTCTGTATTTTGGGATGCGCTAAGAATAATTTTCATTGACTACCTTGAAAAAGGAAGGACCGACAACAGCGAATACTACATAGCGTTATTGGACAGTTTGAAGGACGAAATCGCCGAAAAATGGTGGCATTTGAAGAAAAAGAAGAAATTGCTATTTCACTAAGACAATGCACTGTTTCACATGTCAGTGAAATCAATGGCAAAAATTCATAAACTGAACTTCGAATTGCTTCCGCATCTACCGTATTCTCCAGTACTGGCACACAGCGTCTTTTTCTTGTGCTCATATCTCCAAAGATTGCTCGCTGGGAAGAAATTTTCGTCGCATGAAAAGGTGATCGCCGAAGCTGAGGTCTATTTTGAAGTAAAGTACAAATCGTACGACAAAAGTGTTATCGAAAAGTTGAAGGGTCGCTATAATCAGTGTATCACCTTTGAAAAACTGTGTTAAATATAACTAAATTTTTTTTTTGCCAAAAAAAAAGTGTTTTACTATGGTAAGCCGGGGACTTTTCAATTAACCTGTTCGCTGAGACTTTCTGTCTGTTTTATATATTAATATCAAATTCTTTACTGGAGACTCTTTCCGGGGAAAGCATCTATTACAATAATACCACGTATCTGTTTGAAGTGGGTAATTTTTGATTTCTCATAAATTTATTTCATTCATTAGTAGATTTTAAGTTTTTTCTCCAAAATATTCAACTCTTCAGCGGTTCTTTAAGCTTCGCCTGGTAACAAAAAAAAAAAAAAAAAAAAAAAAATTGCAAAATAATTTGTTAAATAAATGAAAAGAATGCCATCAACAGTATGGGTCCATATGGCTTTGAATTTAAAAAATTTTATATTTAAAACCAAAGGAATACAAATCAAGCTGTTTTAAATATAAAAAATATATATTAAATATAAAAAAATTATAAATTTTATTTAATTATATCCTTAATCAGTATTTTAGTGCAAAATATAAATTATATTTTTTAAAAATTCCAAAATTTTTCATTATATTTTCGTAAAATTAGTTATGTGTTGTTATTATACAATTGCGTGTTAGAATACCCTATAAGAAGTTCAGTAGATTTTATAAGAATTAACAATAGATTTTATAGAAGAAGTACAATATATCTAGTGTAAACTATACCTTATAGCCTTAGACGACCGACCTTAGACGAGATGCTACAATATGTAAAGTGGTAGAATACTGTAGCATTTATAGTATTATTATTTTTTTTCGATAGATATCTATAACTAGGTTTAGTTAGCAAATATTTTAAGTACAAGTAGTAGACTATCAAGAAATGAACTCGCATTGACACCAAAATAGTTCTTAATATTTTTTTTTTGTTTTGAATTTTTTCTTTTGTTTTTCAGGACAAGCTCATTGTTATATATTTAGTAGAAAATTGTTTAGCACAACCATATTCGTGTTTGAAACGTTTTCTTCATATGTTTATAGACTGTCGTTTCGCAAAATTTTACAAAATCAATATCAAAAACTTAAGATGTAATATATATATATATCGTACATATATGTAACTATATATGTACATATGTATGTAATACAAACATTTCTAGGTAAAAATGCACTTAAAAATAGTAGGTTTTAGCTTAGTGCTCCTTTTTCATTTCTCCCGTTCTCTAACTGATATTATTTTCATTACAAAAAAAAAAAAATAAAAAAAAAATTTAAAAAAAATTAAAAAAAACATATTGAAAAATTAAACGATATTGGAATAGTTTCGAAGATATTTGCATATAATTTGTTCAAATTGGCTAAAAAATTATGTCTTTAAATATGGTGCTGAATGAATATGTTCATGGACAGTATAGAACTACAGTTGTAAGAGTATAATCGACTGTTTCAGAACTTTTATAAAATCTCGTATACTGTTCGCGTTTCCTGTTCACCATAGCCGATAAAACTCTGTGCCAGAGCCTGGTGATACGCGAGGAAAGGCATCAACTGTGTAAGTGATAGTGAGAGGAATTTTTGCTCAATTCTCTCTCTCAAAAAAAAAAAAAAAAAAAACACTGGGTAACATATAAGTAACACTTAAGCCCTAAGAAAGGCAAACTAACTTTTGAGAGACTTTTACATTACTGTAGTCTCAAGTAACGCTCTCGCTTTGCGTTGGGATGTTTGCATAGGCTCGACAAGTTATGAATGGTTTCTGCGGTGGAAGTCCTCGACGTACTCATAACAGCCCATTTTCTGATGCAACCATAAGATGGCTATCGAAGTCATTAGGAAATGAAGCGCGATACATATCGAATGATTTTTTAACAAAAAGTAAGATTAGGTGGGAAGTTAGCTTATTGAAGCTATACAAAAGTCGAGAATTCGACGAAATTGCTCCTACTCAACCACAACCGTCTCTGGACAGCAGCCTCAGCTATCCTCTATTTTATGCTAAAATGAGTCCTCAGTTGAAAATGAAGGTGATTTTTGAATTTTTTTGAACGGTACTCATTTATTCATCAATATCTATTTTGTCCCCTTCAAAGTAATCCTCCTCGAAGCACTTCTGAAATGCGCTTTTCGGTATGGCCATCAGCTCTCTTCGATTCTGACTTGATCTCATCAATTGTGGCAAAACGCTTGACTTTCATTGGTTTCTTTAGTTTTGGGAATAGAAAAAAGTCACAGGGAGCCAAATCTGGTGAATACGATGGTTGAGGCATGATTACGGTTTTGATTTTGGCCAAAAAATTACGAATAAGCATTGATGTATGAGCTGGTGCATTATCGTGATGCAGAATCCACGATTTGTTTTTCCATAATTCCGATTGTTTGAGCCGCATTGCTTCACGCAAACGTTGCATGACTTCTTTGTAGGATTCCTTATTAACTGTGCGACCTTTTGGCAGGAACTCATGATGCACCACACCATTGTAATCAAAGAAAACAGTGAGTAAAACCTTCACCTTTTCCCTTTAAACATACCTCTTATATTTATATCACAGAAAACCTATAAAGTTCAGAAAAATAAGCTCGATGTAATTTCGGCCTAAAATAGCAGTGTTGAATGAAGGTTCATATTTGGAATACTGTAGATCATCTGAGCTGTCGAAAAATATGAAAGAAAACCATGAAAGGCGTTAAACATGGTGGTATTGCAAATCCATGCATATACCTCGGTTAAGCATTTGGGAAAAAGAGCAACCAGAAGAGATTCAGGGGTTGCCATTTCATCCAGAAAAACCAACAAAACCAACAGTTTGGTGTGGTTTGTGGGCCGGTGGAATCATCGGCCCATATTTCTTCAAAAATTATGCCGATGAAGACCGTTATCGCGCCATGATAACCGACTATTTGATGCTTGAAATTTAAGCTCGTGATCTCCGTGACATTTGGTTTCAACAAGACCGCCGTCCACTCCCACAAATCGCATCAATCAATGGTGAGTAGATAATTTCACGTTTTGGGCCGGTCGATTAGCCACCAAGATCGTGTGATATCAGACTTTTTCCTGTCTGAAGTCTATGCGGACAATCCCGCTTCGATTCAGGCCTTGGAGCAAAACATCACTTGTGTCATTCGCCAGTTACCAATCGAAATGCTCGAACGAGTCATCGAAAATTGGACTCAACGGATAGACCGTCCGAGACGTAGCTGCGGCCAACATTTGAAAGAGATAATCTTCAGAAAGTAAATGCCAAAGAATGTTCTTTCGAATGATAATATAAACATTCCCTCATTAAGTTTAAATTTTCTTTGTTTTTTTCTTTAAAATAGTAGGGAACCTCGAAATGGATCACGCTTTATAAGAGTTTTCAAGAAGAGCGTGCAGGCGTTGAATTTGATGAACGCCTTGCACATCAACAACCGTTAAAAACGTGGGAAAAGTGAAAGAAACGGTTAGGAATAATTGCCGAATAGCAAGAAGAGAAGTTGTTGATGATATTGGCAAACTGATTGTTTGTTGTCATGACATTTTTCCAATTTTTTGGGTATGAAACGCTTGGCAGCAAAAATTGTTCGAAAATTGATGAATTTCAAACTTTTTTCCTGCTAGAAGAGCTTGCAGTTAAGGAAGCGTTAAAACTATTGCACCGGAAGGTTACTACGGTTGTGGTGATGAGAATTAATGCTGAAAGGCAAGCAGTAGGGAATTTAATTTTTCAGGAACAAAAAAAAATAATATTCATAACAAAAAAAAAAAAAAAAAAAAAAAAATTAAAAATATAAATACATGTAAAAATATTTTTTTTATCTTAGAGTTAACAAATCAGTTATATGTATATATATTTATCTAATATTGTTTTTGATTATGTATATTTTAGAAGTATAGTACATATACTGAATACATACACATATAAATTTTTACTTTGAATTTATTTATGTTTCTTCTAGTACGGAACTACAGTGATTTGTTCTCTTACGAATTTCATATTTTATTTTTATTTTTTGCCTTAATTATAAACATTTCAATAACAATTATAAACATTTAAATATCTGTATATATGTACATAAACACTTATATTTCTTAAATGTTTTTAATTATTTATATATTTTTGAAATTTCCTATACCAATATATATATATATATTTTAAATTTGTTGGGGAGTAGAAGACATTTTTTCTGTTTAGAGTTTTGTTTGATAATTTAAATAGTTTTTAAGAAAAGCTCTTATTGAAAAAAATTTCCAAGCGAAATTGGTCTCACAACATCTGTTTTTTTTCTACCTCTAAAAAGGTTTTGTTGAAAGTATTTTCGCTAAAATCGGAAGTTTTTTTTTGCCAATCTACGCTGGGAATTTCATCAACAACTTTCATTTGAAGTGGTGTTGAATTTATTTTATTTTTATTTATTGTAATCTTAATTCTACAATTAAAATACTAATATGAAACTTTTTTGAGAAATTTTAAGCATTTATTTTTTAGGTTTTCTATTTTTTTTTGTCTCTTAACTAATTCTCTAGTTTTTTTTTTTTTTTTGATGTATATTTTGTTTACTGTGACAGCCATTGAAAGTGAAGGCGTTTTTAAGCCTTTCTGATAGTTATCGTAAGTAAGTAGTGATAATAAGTAGTATTTATGTGCATGTATGTGAGTTTTGATATTTTGAAAAAGTGTTATTATATAGTTTCTAACATCTTTGATTTTCAGAAACCATTGATCTTCATATATTGGAATGGAAATATATGCGCGTGGTGCTTTGGGTGATCAGTTAGAAAATAAATTAAAATTTCAAAAATAGTTAGATATGAAAAGCATTATTTATGCTAAAAAAAATATTTAGAATTATGAAAAAGGAATTATATTATTGGGATAAATATAAAGTGATGCTGTTGAGACATTTCTCGTGAAGTTTTATATTCCGCTTGTCAGTTTTGAGCGGTGAAATATGAAAATGCCATAAAAGCACTAAAAAAGCTCTGAAAAAAACTTTATGTTATACCAGCAAACAGTAATAGAGTCTTTGGAAATTTTAAATTGAGTGATGGTACACTGCTGACATTTTCCCCTTATTGAAGGTTACGTTTCAACCTTTCCATATAGCCTGCATAAGGGTGAGCTTTCCGATAATTTTTCGCTCGCCTTCCTCTTGCAACTTAGAAGAATGCTCAAAAACAATGAAAATGCTTTTGAAAAGACTCCTATGCTCGTGAAGACCACACCAATATCGTTTCTATATAAGTTCAACTCACCAATGATACAAAAAAAGCAACATTCGGAACTGCTCATCAGCTCATATAAATTAGTTCAAAATGAGGCTAAGTAGGAAAAGCACCGGCTTACTTATTAAGAGTATTCAGTAAATATATTTACTATTTAGTGCTAGATAACGGTACTGAAAGTCTGAAAGGGTTTTGCACCCTCCGGATGTTATATGGGAGGCTTTTTAACTGGACAAATATACTAGCCACAGATCTCAGCTGGGAAACGTATAAAGACAAACTCAAGCTATAAAGATGGCAAAATGAACTTCTTGGAGAGCTTTTTCCAGTGATATTAAGGAAAACCTCAATGCTAAGCTTGAATATTTCTATGTCACAAATTCCAATAGGGTTTATTCAAAAGCACGACAGAGCATGGACTAATTTCGGAAGAGGAATAGCTTAGGTCGCTAATGAGTGCAACTCATTTGTCAAGCGTTATCGAACTACCTGTCACAGACGAAGTGATAATCAGTGCAAAAAAACCTTCAACCCATAAAAGGAGTTGATTTGGTTTTGTGTTTTTCCGACAGGGTGGATACTAGATTTATATCGGAACGAATTTTCGTCATCCCTTGTCAATTTTGGTTTTGTAACAAACCGGTTTCGGCGAACCGCCATCTTCAGTGCTTGATTTCGTTCTCACGAAACGAAACGAAACGAACGAAATCAAGCACTGAAGATGGCGGTTCGCCGAAACCGGTTTGTTACAAAACCAAAATTGACAAGGGATGACGAAAATTCGTTCCGATATAAATCCCATAAAAGGACCATTCTCAGCTTGAAACCAACTAAGAGCTATCCAAAAACTAGGCTAGATTAGATTAGGTTGAACTGATTGAACCAGCGGGTCTACATAGACCATACGACGTCCTTAATGTTACCAAATACATCACATACGACCAGCCTGTACTCACTATTCATCAACAAATTAGCTGAAAACAATCTTTAAGGCCTGCCTGAAATTCAGGCATATAGCACTGGTATGGAGATGGGCATCAAAGGCTTTGGTTCCGGAGGCGGCTAAAGACAGCTATAGCTGGCGCAAGGCTTCAGAACCATAAAACCTTCACTTTTCAAGCTAAAAGCACTGAATAGCATCATAGAAAGTAGAGCTCAATATTTTGCTCAAACATTTTCGAGCAGAGCATTTGAGCAACGAGCACTCGTACACTTACGAGCATTTCGAGTATTTTAATAGAACCTTGATTTTTTTCCCAAAACTTTTTTTAAATAATTTTTAATTTATTTATTTTGATAACAAAATTTTGGCAAACAAAATTGTATCGAGTATCGAGCGAGCATCGAGCTGCTCGCATTGCTCAATACTCGGGTATCTGGAGCTCTAATCTAAAACAATCTTTCTCGCACCATTGGTCGGAAGCTGCTCTCAAATGATCAGTACGCATATTATAATGGAAAACAGAAACTGTGTTACATAGAATAGTCACTCTCATTGAAAAGCCTCTTCGCATTAGGGAACTTCATGCCTTCCGATTTATAGCGGGAACCTTTTACAACACCTTCTCCTAAGTGAAGTTATTATATTGGCGAATTTAGGTGACGGCATGCACGAAGCTGGGTATCAGAGAGGTAAGGAGAGACACACTTTAGTTCGGAGTTTTCCTTTCATTACTCTGCGATCTCACAATAAACTCGCTTTTAACAGGAACGAATTGGTGATTCGCTGATGATATCACGATAGGGCTTATGTTCTAGAAATTGCCTCTGGCTTACGTATCAGAAGTAGGACCAACACTCCTTTATATTTCAATTATGTGTTGGTGTGGGAATGCTAATTTTGTAAGAAATATATCAAGACTTGAGGGAGACCTGGCGATAGGGTATTCTCACAAAATCTTGTCACGGAACTCTTATTTAGGTTACCTGACCATAGCAACGTACTTCAGTTGGATATCTCTGCTATTTTTAACTTCAAAATTTTTGGCGACACTTTTATCAGTCAGTCTCTCTTGAGTTAAAATGCTCAGGCAAATCGAGCTTAAAGACCTACAACTCCGTTTTTATAAAGTTGATCTCACTCGACTTTCTATAGAAGACATTTAGGTAGTTGAGGATTTGCTACTTTTACTACACATATTCTCGGAGGAGGTAAAAAATGGGCATTTTTGCAATTTTGGGGAACCAGATCCACTTTTTCCAGGTAAGTTGGTTTTGTTTTTTTCCTCTCATTCAATATCTACAATTCTGTAATATAAGCCAAAACATTATTCCTTACAGTTAACCGAGATATATGCGCTAAAATTCGAACGGCAGCCAAAAAAGGTAAATTGGAAAGTCCCAGGCCTGAAACATAGATGGCTCTACAAGAATTGAATCCATATAATTTTTAGTTAGATCTAACCTTCAAAAGGCACTTGTATAAATTTTACAGGTGTGGAATCATTGGTTTGGGCATTTTAGCATTTTGAGTGAAGCAACTTTTGTTATAGTGAAAAAAAAAAAATGAAAAAAAGGAGTTTCGCGTGTTGACAAAATATTGCTTTTTGAAGGGAAAAAATACAGTTGAAGCGAAAACTTGACTTGTTGATGAGTTACCAGATACTGCCCCAGGAAAATCAACTATCAGTGATTGGTATGCTAAGTTTAGACGTGGTGAAATGAGCACCGACGACGGTGACGGACGCCCAAAAGGTTGTTACCATTCGAAAACTTCAAAAAATACACAAAATGATTTTGAATGAACATAAATTGAAAATGAGTGAAATAGCAGTCACTCTAAAGATATCAACTGAACGAGCATATCATATCACTCTTGAATATTTGGGTATGAGCAAGCGCTGTGCGAAGTGGGTCGTGCTCCATCCTTCTCTCTTTTGACCAAAAACAATCACGAGTTGATGATTCGGAGCAGTTTTTGGAGATGCTGAAGCGTAATAAAACCGAGTTTTTGCATCGATATGTGACAATGGATGAAATATGGCTCCATTTTTCCACTCCGAAGTCCAATCGACAATTATACGAGTGGACTGCACACGATGTAACCGCTCCAAAGTGTGGAAAAACAATTCGGCTAGCAAGTTTATGGCGTCTGTATTTTGGGATGCGCTTGGAATAATTTTCATTGACTAACTAGAAAAAGGAAGGACCATCCATAGTGACTATTAATTTCATAACGTTATTGGACCATTTGAAGAACGAAATCGCCGTAAAACGGCCCCATTTGAAGAAAAAGAAAATGTTGTTTCACCAAGACAATGCACCAGATATAATACAATGCGGGAAAAAAAATTCTACTAAAATTCCAACAGAAAAAAAAAAATTTTCGCAATATATTTAGGTCTTGATATTGTGACGCTATCGGGACGCACATTGTTTTCAATTATTGATTTAAATTTATAATGCTTTTCATATTTTCTTGTTGTATCTTTTAGAGCTCAACTCATGAGTAAATTTCTATTAGTCATAACAGAGTCCATAACCTTTCTTTCGACTTCAGTGTAGTCTGCTTACATAACTTGTATATGTATACATATATATATATATATATCATTTTTGGATATTTATTTATTTTACTAACATTTTAATTTAATGTTTAATGTACATCAAAGTTCTTATATACATACATTTCGAATATTTTCAGTATATAATTTTCCACATACATATATATAGTAAATTTTTTTTATATTAACAAAGATGAAACAGCCTCAGGTAAGTATCCAATTGATTTTCAGATAACCATAAATTGATATTAATTTAATTACAATTAGAAAATTTTATTTTACTAGAATTTACGATTTTAGAATTTCTTAGTCTAGTAAAAAGAATTGAGAGAGATTGTCAATTTTGAATATGGTTTTTAAAGAATTTTTTTTTTGTTTGTTTGTTTTTTTATGCACCGATTTGTGGTGGATTTAGTGTCATTTCTGTTAGTAATATAATTATATTACAATAGTTATTGTATAATGAAATTTAATTTTAATAACTTTTTTTTACTTATTCATTATTAGTGCTTTTTTCGTCGGTTTTTTATTAGTTTTTGTTATAGAGAAATCTTGTGGACAACGAAATGGTATTTTAAGATTTTTATTTAATTTTATTGTCAACCCAAAACATTATAAAGTTGTAAAATGCTCAAATAATTTATTTCTAAAAAAAAAAAAGAAAACCATAAAAAAAAACTTATGCTGAATAATAAGCTGTTTTTGAAGCTGAATGGTGGAAGAGAGATAGCGAAAAACCCCCGTAGTGTCCTTTACGTATGCAAGAAGAAGGTACTAAGTGTGGCATACCGCTTGACCTTATGCACTGACAGAGCACTGCTCTATGCTTCTGTGCTGTGGCGCACCACAAAAATTCGTCGCCCGCCTTCGGAAATTTTCTCAGCTTACTCTCTGTCAACATTGCGCTGAAAGACTTCACGTCAAAATACGCTGCTAGATTGGTTTGCAGTTCAGTTGAAATCTCTTCCAAAACTGTCGTGTCGCCGAGTAGGCAGAATGGACTACGTAGTTTCACATCTTATCCGGTATAAAAGGCTTCGAGCTACACCGAAAGTAGATGGATTGCCAACCTTTTCTGCTAACAGTACTTACAATGTTTACACACATTGCTCAAAAATGGCTGAAGGAGTGAGATCCGGCGCCTATGTACTAAGCTGACTTGAAGTAACCTAGGTACCACAGCAGGCTGCCGACATAAGAGTAACGTCGTAATGCATCTAAATGTTATTAGGAACATGAAAGTAGTGGGTAGAAGCGGCCGCTACGAAGTTTAACTACGGTTTACTTGTACAGTTTACTTGTAAGGTGCTCCAGGCCATAGGCGCTTAGTGGAAAACGAAAGAGTTGACGAAATGGCCAATATTGTGTCATAGCCGGTAAAATGAAATTGACAAGAGAGATTGAAGATGGGTCAAGACAGTAATGTGTAAATGCAGCTTAAGAAGATACAATCAATCAAACGGACTGTAGGGTGATACACTAACTACTGTTTGCAGTGAGGAAAAGAGGTGAACGAAGAGAAACGACGAGCTGCATTGGAGAGAAAAAACAACTGACTCATACCTGTTAAGTTGTTGAAAGCAGTCACGATGACTTGAACCTAAGTTCTGCACTGTACAATTCTTCGGAAAAGGCACCTCACAGAGGAGTGCGAAGTATCGTGGAATAAGTCGGCTCAAAATAGCGCATAAGATTTTATAGAGAGTACTATGTGAACGATCAAAGGCCACCGTTAATGAACTGCACTTTATATTCACCACACAGGATTAGATATTCACCATGCTTTAAGTTTGGAAACGGTCCGTTAGAGAAGAATTTGCATGTAAACAGACACGGGAAAACACCAGAAGTGCAGTCAGAAATGGAAAGAACCTCTCCGAGGAGTTCGGTGATAAATGAGGTTTCGGACTCTATATTGCCGCACTAAGCTAATGCATCTGGTAGCGAACGAGGCTAAGGAAAAATATCTTCTATTATCAAACAAGCAGTCAGAGCACTCGAGTCTTAGCTCCCACGTCAATATTGATATTTATGACTTAGGAAGCAGAGGAAGTTAGGAGGAGCAGATGAAGGGCGACCAAGCTTCACTTGGTACTTCCAATCAAAACATTTCTTTATTTGAAAATGATTATGCCAGCGGAATCAAAGTCCACCGTCGACCGCCGCTGTAGAAAAGCACTTTACGAGCCCTTCATAAGAGAAGGGACGGAGACTGAAAAGACCTCGTTTTGCGCTGATTGCAGAGAGAAAATCCGAAACGGCAAGAGATCGCAAGTACTTTGAAAGGAAAAAGTGAGTTAGTCTGATAGTTCGTTTGAGAGACAAGTCTTCAAGGTAAGCTCCTGCTTAAGGATTATTGCGTCAAAATAGAGTCTACGATCCCAAATGGTGTATTGGCTATACAAAAATGTCAGAAGGACCATACTAATATACGGAGCACTAATATAGTGGGTGACATTCAAGAAAAAGTGGCGAATTTAATATTCAGAACAGGTGCAACGTATTTCGGTATATCAGCACTAACAGATAGTCCTCTAAAAGAATTGGAAAGAACCTACTAAAATCGAGGGACATGAGTGAGTTGAGTTGAGCTGATGCGGCTATTGATTAGTGCTACAAGCGCACTTGGGCCTGAAAGCCCACCTAGAGGACCAAGGCAGCATACATAAAGTGAGACCAGAACTTAGGCTAAATGAACAATGCTATACTGATGGACCTAAAACTGAGACACTCTTAGAGGCGGTATTCTTTTGTGATCACCCCAACCACCTGGGTAGGTTCAAACTCACTCATGTCTATCACTTGGGTCTCAGATCATACGGACAGTATGAGGCAGTAAAAAGGCGATAGATCTGGATCGCGCTGGCTAGGTAGTCACTAGCGGCTGAATAGAACTGTTAGTTCTTTCGAGAACAATTGAAAAGTACCCGGCTTGACAAATAGATGGTACAGAATTGATTAATTAATGATGTAATGCTTTTTACTATCAACAACGACTATTACATAGCGTTATTGGACCATTTGAAGGACGATATCGCCAAAAATAGGCGCATTTAAAGAAAAAGAAAGTGCTGTTTCACCAAGACAATACACCGTGTAACAAGTCAGTGAAACCGAAGGCAAAAATCCACGAATTTGGTCTCGAATTACTTCCGTATCCACCGTATTCTCCAGATCTTGTCCCCAGCGATCATTTTCTGTTCTTAGATCTCAAAAGAATGCTCGCTGGAAAGAAATTTTCGTCGAATGAAGAGGTGATCACTGAAACTGAGGCCTATTTTGAAGCAAATGACAAATCATACTACATACATGGTATCGAAAGGTTGGAGGGTCGCTATAATCAGTGTATCACCCTTGAAGGGATTTACGTTGAATAAAAAAAGTAATAGTTGTTGGCTAGTAAAAAATTGAATAAAACAACAACAGATTACATGGTAGGCGTTAGCTCAGTTGGTATAGCATTCGCCTGTGATGCCAGAATCCGTCGGTTCGAATCCTGGCAAAAGAAGTCTGATGAGGAGATGTGGTCATCTCCGAAACAGCTGCCACTTCTACCATTTTTTCTTTGTTGTATAACAAAATATTCAATGAAAAAAATAATGTTTCTAACAAAAATAGGCCTTTGAATACAGCTCATTTACTTATAACAAAAAAAAAAAAAAAAAAAAAAAATTAAAATAAAAAATTATATTTTGCCAAAAAAGTGTGTTTTACTATGGTAGACAGGGAACTTTTCAATTGTCCTTACTTAAGCTTATATTACCTCTCCAACGTAAAAGTTTTCCAATAAGCGACTTTGGAGCAGCGTGAATTGTAGGCAGGCCAAAATGTTACTTGCTGGTACTTCGCAAGATTGAGCTCAGTGCTCATTAGTTTGTATATTAGTAGGACATCTATCACTCAGATATCTTCTCCACAAACTACGTAAAGTGGAATCGGCTGAATGTAGAGCCTGCACATAAGATGACGAGACACTGGAGCACTAACTTTGCGCGCGTAACGTCTACAGCCGACTAAAATGTCATGTCTCTAATGACGCCAGCTCTACGGAAGTGGGCAGTAAGAAGAAAGTCAAACAATGGCTTAAGTGCGCCCGCTGCGGACAGATCTCAGATTCTCCACCTCCGCTTAACAAACAAATACGATATCTAGTGATGCATTGGAATTTTCTAAATACTTCCAGAAATGCCAAAATTATTTCAGTTGTCCAAATAATTTTAGGTTGACTGCCTAAACGTAAGTATGAGTTTGATTTTAATTTAAGATTTTTGGGTTTCCCGCTGACTAGAATTATATATGCGATATCTATATATACGTGTATGTATATATATATTAAATTTAAAAAAAATACAGAAAAGGTAAGGAGATATAATAAATATTTATAAGCTTATACTAACCGTACATTAAATTTTCCCCCTCATACATATATTCGTATGTATATATATTTTTTCTAATTAAAATACAACATTTCCCTTCGATTAAAAATTGTAGTTGCATAAAATTATATACATATTTGTATGTTTAGTAGTTATGACTTGTAACAATTTGACAACAATTTCAATACCCTCGCTAAGAACCACAAACAAACCGTGGCCGCTACACGCCTTAATCTACATTATTGATATGGTCTAGTAAGTACTTATGTATGGATCCACATAACAGCTGTGACAACATTGATTAGAGTATGTTTGTATGTGTGTAGAGAGTGTGTTTTTTTTGAGTACATTTGTATATATTTATATTTGCATATTTGCTTTAGTCTGTATGTATGTATAAGTGAATCATATGCAATTGGCTAATGTCTCTGCTTCACCACAGCGCTGTGAGCGCCTAAAAATAGACTACAATTTTCTATACACCCACATTTGCTGGCTTTTACTTTTAGAATTTCTGCCGCTGAATTTCAATGGTTTGTTTTATTCACTTTTAATTTTATTAAAAACAGCAACAAAAACTTTTGCAAAAATATATTTTTATATGTGTATATGAGTATTATTTATATATGTATATATATGCATAAAGGTAGTGGTTGAATGTGTGTAGTGCAGACGACGTTGGTGTTGTGTTAGGTGTGATTTATTGCTGCTAATGCTGGTGTTTGTAGTTCTTTTTAAATAATTTGTTTGTTTGTTTTTAGTTGTTGTACTGCTGTGTTCCGTGCTTCTGTGCTACTAAGGTACGCAACATTCCTGATTTTTTTTATATTTATTTTTTATTATTTTTATTATTATTATTTTTTAATTTAATAATTTTTTTTCATAAATTTTTTCGGTTTTATTTTTTTTAGTAATTTTATTTTAATTTTAAATAAATAAAAATGAAATAATTTAAATATTATTAAAAGTAAAATATTAAATTTTTTTTTTTTAGAAAAAGTATTTTATTTTTAATAATTTTTAAATTAAATTACTTTTAGTTTTTTTTTTAAATATTTTTTTTATATTTTTTTGGTAATTTTTATTTTTATTTTTAATTAAAATGTTTTATTTTTATTTTTAAATAATGTATTTTATTTTTATTTTTAAATAAAATATTTTATTCATAATAATTTTTACATTATTTTATTTTTAGATTTTTTAATTAATTTTTTTTAGTATATTTTTCTTATTTTAAATAATATATATTTTTTCTTATTTTAAATAAAATATTTTATTTTTAATATCTTTAAATTATTTTATTTTTAGTTTTTTTAAATTAATTTTTTTTTAGAATTTTTTTCTTATTTTAAATGATATATATTTTTTCTTATTTTAAATAAAATATTTTATTTTTAATATTTTTAAATTACTTTATTTTTAGTTTTTTTAAATTAATTATATTTCATAATTTTTTTTAGTATTTTTTTACTTATTTTAAATAATATATTTTATTTTTATTTAAAAAAAATATTTTATTTATATTCATTTTAAATAAAATATAAATAATATATAAAGTATAAAATATTTTACTTTTAAAAAATTTTGAATTTCTTTTTTAGTGTTTTTTTTAAATAAATTTTTTCTATTAATTTTTTAAATATTTTTTTTCTTATTTTAAATAATATATTTTATTTCTATTTTTAAATAAAATATTTTATTTTTAATAAATATTTATTTATTTTATTTTTAGTTTTTTATTTATTTTCTTTTCACTTAACAGTCAAATCAATCATATTTGCATGCATGTATATGTGTAGGTCAAGCAATCTAGTTAAATTTTATATGTATTTCGCTGCGTAAGCTCTATACGCTTTGCAATGTGTTTTGAAAATGTTTCCAAAAAAAAATTAAAAATTAAAATTCAAAAAATTTGTTTTTAATTATTCTGTATAGAAAAAAATCGCTAAATTGACCTTGTTTGCATGTATACTCTGTATAAATATACATAAAAAGCTATATCATTCAACTTGCTGCCTTAACAATGCACCTTCCACTTTTTTTCTGTTTCTTTTTTAGTTTTTTTTTTTTTTTGTAAATAGTAACTCTAACATTTCTTCACAAATCTTTTCAACCTCTGTTTCTGTGTTTGTCCATGGTGTTTTTTGTTTGTTTTAATTTTCGCCAAAGCAAAAATTCTTTAGAAGAATTCCATGTTTTTAAGCTCTTTTAACAAAACATTAATTTTAATTAAGATTTAAATTTTTTCAATTTTTTAATTCAATTAAATTTTCACTCTTCATACTGCGCGCGCTTAAAAGACGCTTGGAGCCTCTACAAACTCTGCCACAACCATGCTTAATTGTTTTTGCTTATACATAATTAATATTTGTAATTGTTGTTGTAGTACAACAATTCCAATTAGTAGACATTGAAAATGTGGAAACTTTACTTGAGCATTTGAGCTGCATAAATAATTTATATTTTTATAATAAATAATTTTATTATTAAAATTTTTATTATTAAAATTTTTATTATAAATATTTTTATTATTAATATTTTTATTATAAATCCTTTCAATAAAATTTTTCTTATCCCCATATTTATTGTAATGTTTTTCTTCATTTTTATTCGCATAAATAGCTTTATTAATTTCCCTTATGCTGAATAAATTGGTTTTTGGTGTTTTTTTCGTTTTATTTGCTAAATTTATTTTTCGTTTTCTTTCAATTATTGTTACATGTTCTCTGTTGTTGTTGTTCTGGTTCTTGTTGTTGTTTACTGTGGTGTCATTTTCATTATTGTTCATTGTTTTACATGTTGCATATTCGTAGTAGTAGTAGTAGTTGTTGTTGTGTCGCGTGATCGGTCAAGGAGAATTATCCGAATCGGATCCGCCTAATGAATGCATCGGAAATAGCGGATACCAACCGCCAATACGTTGTGCTGCATCTATTTTGTCCAAATTCACTTCTGTGCCGCCCAAACCCTGATTGTGTTCGAAGCCGACACAACGTTGCCAGACCATGATGACAATGTTGCGTCCGAAGACGTCGGCGCTCTGGAAGAAAGAGAAATTAGTCATTATCTTGAAATTCTAAGAAACAAAAACATTTAAAATTTGATTATTTTGAAAAGAAATAAATTAACGAGTGATTCATTTCAAGGTTCCCTACTTTTTTGTAAAAAAAAAAAAACACAGAAAATTCAAATGTAATATGGAATATTTATTATCGTTCGAAAGAACATTCATTGGCATTCAGTTTTTGAAGATTATCCCTTCAAATGTTGGCCGCGGCCACGACGGATGGTTCCTCTGTTGAGTCCAATTTTCCTTGACTCGTACCAGTCGAAATGGTAACTGGCGAATAACACGCATGATGTTTTGCTCCAAGACCTGAGCCAAGGCGGGATTGTCCGCATAGACTTTAGGTTTTACATATCCCCACTGGAAAAAGTTTAACGGTGTAATATCACACGATCTTGGTGGCCAATCGACCGGCCCAAAAAGTGAAGTTATCTGCTCACCGAAGTGTTTTATCAGCAAATTCATTGATTGATGCGGTGTATGGGAAGTGGCACCGTCTTGTTCAATTTCAGGCATCAAATAGTCGGTTATCATGGCGCGATAATGGTCGCCATTGCCGGTTACGTTCTCACCGACATCATTTTTGAAGGAATATGGATCGATGGCACCACGGGCCCACAAGCTGCACCAAACCGTTGCTTTTTCCTAATGAAATGGCAACTCTTGGATCTTTCCAAGTTGCTCTTCGTCCCAAATGCGATAATTTTGCTTGTTTACATACCTATTGAACCAGAAATGGGCCTAATCGCTGAATAAAATTTGGCTCGAAAACTTCAGATCTTCTTGGAACTTTCACGAGCCCAAAGAGCGAAGCGATGTTACTTGGGAAGGTCGAGCGGCTTCAGTTCTTACACAAGCTGTATTTTGTATGCTTACAATTTAAGATCGACGTAAAATGCGCCAAGTCGTTCCATACGTCGGTCCGAGTTGCTGCGAACGGCGTCGAATCGACTCACCACGGTCTTCGTTTACACTCTCAGCTACGGCGACTATATTTTCTTCCCTGCGTGCTGGATGTGGTCTGCTCGATCGAATATTATCCAATAATGAATGCTGGGGCTCAAGATGGGTGAATGCGAATAGTACGCTCAGTAGGCCGATAATGTTGACCATAAGTTGAGCGAAGCGCACGAAACACATTCTTTACAGAACGTGAATTTTCGTAATGAAGTTGAATGATTTCAGGCGTAAGTCTTTCCATGATGAAATACCAAACAATACTCAAATAGTCAAGAAAAGACTATTGGAAAAAGTACCTCTGGAACACCCTATATAACCTTGCCTCAATTTTATTTTTTTCAGAAGTTATGACGCAAGCGCATTTCACTTTTTCTTTGAACTTTACCCTCCTTAAATCAGTTCTAGGTGGAAGATACAAGAGAAGTGTACCATAGGTAAACCGACTGCGGGCACTATCTATCTCCGGAATTTTCTCTCAGAAACACCCTCTATATCTCTTGGTACAGCGATCCGTCGTAGCACTCCATTATCTGGCAGGAAATGACCCACTTCGACAAAATAGAAGCCTCCCAGTTTAGCAAAGAATAAGCAAATAGTAGACGTTTCGTTCCTGTGTGACATTCTTGAGGGAAAGAGATTTTCAAGGTAAAAGCTAAAGCTGGTGTGCCAGAGATGATATTTGTGGGTATCATATGCTACGATTCTTCCACTGCTGAGTTTTGTTCAATTTAATTACGTTACAGCTTACTTGAAGTTTGCCATACAGGTCTGGAGGAAGGAATTTTGGAGAATTTCTAGGGCTTTTGTGGAATTCGGTGACGCCGTAAAATAAAATAGGTCTAAGCAACTCTGTATATATGTAGTGCATCATACTCCGCTTCAAATCCCATCTCTCGCCAATGGCAGCTTTGCAATCGTAAAGTGTAGTCAACCTTTCGGCCGTGTTTCTGTTCCAGTTGCTTTCTTCGATTACCCCAAGGTAATTGACTTCGGTAGAGAGAGTGACTTAGATGTCTTTCAGTAACATTTCAATTGAAAAGTCTCCGGCCTGACACATAGATGGCGATACTGGATCCGTATTAATTAACCCTAACCTTCAAAAGACACTTGTATAAATTTGATCTTTAGTTTGTGAATTACAACATTTCGAGTGAACCAACTTTTGTTATTGTGAAAAAAAGAGATATTATGGAATTCCGCGTTTTGATAAAATATTGCTTTTTGAAGGAGAAAAATACAGTTGAAGCAAAAGCTTGACTTGGTGACGAGTTTCCGAACACTGCCCCAGGAAACCATCAAGGATAGGTATGCCAAGTTTAAACGAGGAGAAATTAGCACCGAAGGCGGTGAACGCGGTTGAAGCCCCCAAAAAGAGGTTGCTACCGACTAAAACATCAAAAAAGACCACCAAAATGATTTTGAATGACCGTAAATTGAAATTGAATAAAATAGCAGACAATCTAACGGTATCAAATGATACCGGGTGATATTTGGGTATCGCCGAAAAAGAAGAAAAAGAAAGTGCTGTTTCACCAAATATTGTTTTATTTATATGAAAATATTTTAATTTTATTTAAATAATAATTTTTGATTTCCTTTAAATGTTTTTTTTTTGTAATACTTTCAAGTAATATTAAAATTTGGAAAAAAAAATTATCTCAATTTAAATAACACATAAATTAGCTCCTTTGTTCTCAATACAAGTTTAGTTCCTTTCGGATTAGTTCAATTTCAGACATAAATTTTCAGAGTTTAAATACTATTTACCAGGTGGAATTATTACTGCAGGATTTTTTTAAACACACATGTACGCTGATATGTAGATATGTATATGTACACATAAAGTATGTGCTGATAATGGTGTACACACGCTTGCTGAGCCGCAGTAATGCTGTGTTTCTGCAGAATACTATTGCAACAGTGCAAAGGTCAACGCTTGAAATGCGCAAATTTTACAAAAGTTTCCAAAGCGACACAGGCGTGGGTGCAGTCATGCAAGCGCAATTTTATTTACCTATCTACATACAAGCATATACATACATATATATATATATATATACTTGTATGTTCAAAATGTTTGAAAGGTGCAAAGTACTGCATTAGTGCGATATTTGCTTTCCACGTTTTTATGGTTTTTGAGTGTACAGTTCTTAGAATTTGAGGTGAATAATCAAGTGTCGCAGTGTCGTAGCATACCTTTAGGAACAACCTGCTTTGTGGTCCAGGCAGGTGCCATAAGAAACAGTTTCTTGGCATTCTACTTACAGAAAGGAGCTTAGATCATGGAAAAGGTGGGACATTTTTGTTCGATACTTTTCATTGACCACAGCTAAGATCTTCTAGATCATTGCGATTTTATTTCCAACTTTAAAAAAGCCTTCGAACGCAACTTTGGTAATGGCGGTTGGCGTTTAGATTATAAATCAAGCAGCTATCATGTCTTTATTCGTTTTCTTCTTCTAGCTGTTCAGCGGCATTAGAACACAAAAATGTCTTTGACTCTGAACAATTCGACGAAGTGGAGGTCTTCCCCTTCCTCTGCTACCACTTGCGGGTACTGCATCAAATACTTTCAGAGCTGGAGTGCTTTCATCCACACGGACCACATGCCTCTTACTTATCGTTACATCGTCTAGGGGATTTGCCGTCACCCATATACTTATCTAAGTATATATAAGTGGCGTTTAGTAACCGCTGAAGCGATTTTCGGTCGAGTCTCTGCTCCAATCTGTGGTTTTTGTATCCTTTACCAAGAAGTGGAGGGGTCTACAATTCATTCTAAGCCGCCTCCGAATGGACGATGGATTTTTATGAGGAGCCTTTTAATTTATGACAGAAATAATGACATTCGCTACCGAGGGTCGACCGTACTAAACACAGATAACTGCCATCTCTGCACATCTAGACGAGCTTTCTAGGTTGAAAAGAGATGGTTGCGTAGCCTGGCTGTGAAAAAAAAGCGCGCCAAGTGCGCCGAATCGCCGAGAACGCTGGAGAGTACACACATCTATGACACTGGAGATCTACCTTCGAAGCATGGTCGATCTGGCTACGAAACCTTTGTTCAGGGTAACGAAGTAGTTTGATAGATTTTTTTATGTCGGAATCTAGTATTATAGGTAATCATATTTCGGACTTGGGCGAAGTCGATCAGTCTCAGCCCATAAAGGGATGCTTGATCTTAAAAATTATCAAGCACAGCATGATTTTGATGTCGAAGTGGGGTTGGCGCTCATGGCTACTTTCCGGGGCCTGCTCATAGAGAGGATATTTCGTCAGCTCAATTTTTCTCTTATTCTGGCGGAGTGTCGGTACAGATCAGCGATACGTAGAAGAGCTCCGTTTTGATGCAGTTTGCCCTCCCGGGTGAACAATAAAACTCGATGACTGAGTTTCTCTCCCAACACAAATTCAACACCAAATTTGCGCTCTTTTATCTGGCCGATTTGGAACATGTCACAAGGACCTAATCATCTCCGTCATTGTCCTCTTCATAGCAATTATTGGAGCCCTGTCGTGCCCTTCTTTAGGTGCTGCAGCACCTTCCCATGAAGGAATCAGACATTCGAGGTGCATGCCCTTAAAATCATAGTTCTCGGTACATTAGCCGTGGTCATCATCTAAAGAGAGGTTGTTTCTTCTTTCCAATTGCAGTGGGTTTCTATTTTGCTGGTACAAAACCCAGCGCGAGATCACTTTACGTGGGTAGTTTCAGACCTTTGCCATATTTAAAAAGCGAGCTGCTTGCCTCACGACCGACGTCAGCCCGCAGCTGCACCTCTGATGAACAGACACTGTAATAAGAACCCAGTGAATCCTTAAAAGGATATATCGGCGTGCTCCCTCTCTTTTAGCTGTCCCCCAAGGCTACACATGGTTTGTTCACGTTTCCAGAGTGTTTTCCTACAGGGTTGTATGCCAGCAACTCAATCGCGTCGGTCATTATGCCATACCAACTGCTTCTAAAAACTATTTTCAGTTATGCACATTCATATAAATGCGTACGTACTCCCACATAGTAGAATAATGGAGCTAAATGAGCACATTGGTATTAAAGCCACTCACGCGCTTTCGCATTTGGAAATCAACCTGCAGTAAATTTTTTTGCAAATTGCGGAAATTAAAAAGCAGGGCACACAAGTGAGCAGGTATAAGAGCACTTTTACAGCATAGCGAGAGAGAGAGAGAGAGAGGGGGAAGAGAGAGAGGAAGAGTGTGTATGTATGAGTGCGAATACAGCTGAGTAAAACTAACCAAGCAAAAACTCCTAACTCTCAACTGTCCCCTCGCCCACTCTCACTACAAAACCTTCATGCTCATTAAGAACTGCTACCTCCGGCTAGCCTCACAGCTGCATAACCCAGTTTGTGGCATGTCGTTGTACACAAACAATCGTGTAATATGCTGTCTTTCCGCTGCTTCGCATCTTGTATGAGGTACATAGTGGTGGCAGAGTCTGGCTTCGCCCAGCTGCAACGCGTCAACAGTTAGCCTTTTCATTGCATGCACTTACCTGATACTTGAGCGTCTGCTTGTACGTTGGTTCGGCTGAGTGCCGCACTACGCGTGTCTTCTTCTTATGCCGCAGTCGTTCACCATCCTTGACATAACATTTCACATATGTGTCCGGTGGTGTTTCACAGTCCACGGGTACTATGTTGCGTGCACGTATCACCTGCAGAGAAAAGAAAAAGAAGAATGAACAGTTACTGCGAGTTTGTGGTGGAAAAATGGCTTTGGGGAAAGCTGTTCTCATTGTTGGCTGTGTGTAAAATGGAAGGGTAATAAAATGCAACGTTAAAATTGCTCCTAATGACCAAGTAGTTTATGTGCATCATCGTGAGTTGTGCGGGGCTGCACATGTGTTGAGGCGCGCATCGCGTTACATGTTGGATGTGGCATGTGGCATGTGTACTCTTTGTATTAAGTCATGTCCTCTTCGTCAGCAGTTAATTGAGCATGGAATAGTGCGCGCAAATTCTGATTAATTTTACACGAGTTCCAGATGGTGGCTCCGCAAATGTAAGCCAGAGCTGTGAAGGATCTGCTGGTAAGTGCTTGTTTTGGAATTTAAACTTGAATTTATGCATCACAAGTGACGTAAGGAGGGAGGTGAGTTTTTATTTACTCAAATTTAATTGAGGGAAGTTTTCTCATAAAGAATAGCAAAGACTTGCCGTTGAAACAGAGTTCCAGTATGGAGTCTCAACACTTATACCAAACGAGCTTTCTAGTGTCAGAGTTTGGATGCGTCGGTGATACCGTCTCCTCTAAGCACCAACATTAGGAGTCTCACCTGCCAAATACTTCCTTCTGGAAATTAGTAGTTGAGTCTAAAACATGTATTCCCGCTTCGAGACAGTTTTGAGCTTTCTGCACTCATCGTCGTTTGCCGAAGGTATTGATTTTTTAGAGTTTAATCGTTTCGCTATTCCAAAGAGCTCTTGGCGGTATTCGTTTCACCATCTCAGAGTCATTACTGTCTAAACATCTACTAGCCAGCCCCGCAGCAAGACCTTTGAGTACTTAACCAAGGAAGTCTGTGGCATTTTTCGATAGAGCCGGCTGTGATAAGGATTCTAGGATGACAAGTAGGCTTCAAAGAGATTCAATCTTCCGGGACTTTTAAATACTTACTGTAAAGACTCTTACAATTTTCTTAAATGGGGTTGGCTCTAACCAGGATACTCGTATAGATAACAGGTACGCTTCTAAGGGATTTAAAGTGGGTCTTTCCTCGAGAACAGCCTGTGTAGAGTTCGGGTAAGATATTTTTTAAAAGTGCAAAAGCCACTCAAGTTGCGTTCGGTGTTGCGGAGGTAAGGTATTGGTTCGGAGTAAGCTCTAAATGATTCACGACCAAGATCTGAGAGTCCAGTGGCGTTGTTGGTGAAGCCCATCAGCATAAGAACAAGTTTCCTTAAGTATTTTACCCTATTATACCCGAGTAATGCCCAGTGCTATACATATTAGCTAATATACTTCAAGAGCACGGTAAGTAATAGGCCCGTTCAAGCCACTTAGAGTCTCGGAAGGATGAATCGCTGGTCCATGTGGAAATTTTGCATATCAAAGCTCTGCAAGGTCTAGGCCATGGTCAGCCCTACGGCTTCACGGGACGACTGGAGGATTCAGATGTGTTATAGAACGGAAGTGATGGGATTCTGTGCGTCTCGCTTGGAGCTTGACGGATCTAGTCTAATCCAGCTCTCTGATTATACGTTTATTTGGTGCTTTGTGACCGTTGAAGAGACTTTTGGCCGAGCTCCAATTAGGGTTTTTTGCGTCTTGATGTTTTTACCACCAAATGGAGGGATCTACAGTTTATTCGAAGTCGTCTCCGAACAGCTAACGAATTTTATGCGGATCTTTTATTTAATGTGAAAAATGCACTTGGAGGGCTTGACATCCCCTTCCGAAGGAGGGGCCGCAATTAACATAGCAAAATCTATATTCTATAATTTTGGAGATTGCTCGAACGTGGAATCGAACCCTGGCCTTCCGAATGGTAGTACGCAAAGCTATTGCGGACATTCTGCTTGCCATAACTAACCAAACAGGGAAAGAAAGTTGAACTCTTTTTCTTATCTCCGCAAAAGAGAGTGAAGACCTAAATAAAGAAAAAAAACTTAATTTTCTTCCGGTGCCCATACTCACCTCCACCTCCACGGTGCCTTTGATTTTCGCAAAGCCCATTTGCAATTCGCCATGTCGCACCGTCGTCAGCCGATAACCCTTGGGATGTATCTGTCCCGGACCCATTTTCAGTCCATAATCTGTATCGATACCAGCTGTGGCGACCGTGGTGGCCGTCGTGGATGTTAAGCTACTCATGCTGCTGGCATGACTGCCGTGACTCAAGCTCTTGGCGCTTGCATGATGTGGGGCCATACTCTGCTTGCGCAACATGGACGGGCTATCACTGGAGCTGGCAGTGTAAACACTGCTCTTACGCATTGGCGCCGCCGACTCACTCTCCGCCTGGCCGCCTGTTGTCCTGCCGGCGCCAACATAAACACTACCCTTGCGTTGCAATGAACCACTCAAGCTGCCGGCAGTACTGCCGGTGTCACGTTCAGTAGTGTTGTGCGCATAAACACTGCCTTTACGCTGTAGGATTGCTGTTGGTGCGAGTGAGTTGCCTTCAGTTGCCCTCAAATTAATCATACTACCCTTACGCAACTGCTTGGGGCTGTCAGTGCCGACACTCAACAAACTGCCACTGGCACTACCACTGCCGCCGCCTCCTTGCATTGCTACATTCGTGGCGGAGGAGGCTTGCTTCAACATTGTTAATGCCTGCTTGCTGCTTTGTGGACGCAAGTTGGTGCTGGAACCCTGCCAGCGTGGTGTGAAATGTTTGTTCTCCTCATCTGAGGGTGGACTGGTTGCCGCATTACCAATACCCACGGGCAATTGTTGGTGTTGTTGTTGTTGATGTTGGTGGTGTTGTTGTTGTTGGTGTTGTTGTTGGTGTTGTTGTTGTTGTTGTTGTTGTTGTTGGTGTTGTAACTGTTGCTGGTGCTGGTGGTGTTGCTGCTGCTGCTGCTGCTGCTGCTGTGCAATGTCCAGTATGGAGCCCTTGCGACTGCTCGGATTGCTCGGCAAGCCAACGCGACTAGCGCCTGTTCGTGTTGTTGTTGTTGGTGTTGTTGTGAAATAAACAAAAATAGCTATATTACTAACAGTACTGGCACTGCTAAAGAGCTCACTCGCTCTCAGCGAGCGCTTGAATGCTCGGCACGCAATGGATACTCGAAACGCCAAACTTCAACACAAAACTAATTTCAAGTATACTTAAGTAATACAAATATTATAACTGTTCATATGTATGCCACTTATAGCGGTACTTGTTTATATATGAGTTGTGTGTGTGTATGTGTGTGGATTAGGTTTTCAATTGCTACAATTTAAACTGTTCAAATTTTGTTTTAAAATATTTTTTTTATTTCTCAAAAAAGGAATTTTTTAACTGAAAATGAACATCAAGGATGCATGCAGAGTGGAGAAATTTCACATTTAGGAAACAACAAGGGAAAAAGTGAAATAAAATAAAATGTGCAAAAAGCTAAAATACCAAATAATATTGAAGCAAGAATTTAACATGCAAAAAGCAGTCATGCAAAGCTGTAGCTACCGATTTGGTTTAAAAATGGAATTAGAAATATAAATGATACTTTCGATATACGTATAGCTCTGTTGTATTTTTAAATTGTTTTTATACATTTTCCTATACAATTATTTCTATATAATTCTTTTTATTTTTTTTATTTTTATTTTTTCGAAAAAATAAGTTTTTCGGGGTGACATTAATCAAAAAGAGAAAAAAAAACAACAAAGACTGTGCTGTCTTCTTGGCAATGCCGAAATCTGATACGTTTCATGAATATTTCCAATTCATTGCAAAAACCAAAATTCGATTTTGCAGATTTTCTTTGTATATATATATATATATATTTTCAATTATCGGGTGTAGAATTCTATATTTCAAACTACTAAAAGCTGTTTTGGCGGATTTTTGACACAAAACCTCATAATTGAACAAATCCTTTGTATCGGAGCTAAATGATATAGTCAACCGTTTCGGCCGTTTCCGATAAAAGATCAAGATATTACAAAAATACGAGGTGTGTTCAAAGGAAAATGTGAATTTTGATTTTCTTTGAAAAGTACTTGTTTATTCATCATTCATCTATTTTGTCACCTTCAAAGTAATCCCCCTCGGATAGAATGCACTTGTGCCAAACGCTTTTTCCAATCCCCACGAAGCACTTCTGAAATGCGCTTTTCGTGTATGGCCATCAGCTCTTTCTTCGATTCTGACTTCATCCGCCAACAATTGTGACAAAACGCTTTACTTTCATTGGTTTTCGTTAGTTTTGTGAATAGAAAACATTCGCAGGGAGCTAAATCTGGTGAATACTGTTGTTGAGGTATGATTAAGGTTTTGATTTTGGCCAACAAATCACGACTAAGTATTGATGTGTGAGGTGGAGCATTATGGTGATGCAGAATCCACGCTTTGTTTTTCCAGAATTCCGATCATTTGAGCCATATTGCTTAACGCAAACGTTTCATGACTTCCTTGTAGGATTCCTTATTAACTATGCGACTTTTTGGCAGGAACTCATGATGCACCACACCATTGTAATCAAGGAAAACAGTGAGCGAAACCCTCACATTTGATTGAACTTGGCGTGCCTTTTTTGGTTTTGGCTTATCTGGCAGCTTCCATTGGGCTGATTGGGCCTGGGTTTCGACATAATAACCATATACCCACGTTTCGTCACCAGTTATGACCAGTTTGAGCAAATCCGGATCGCTGTTGACGTCATTCAACAACTGCTGAGCGATACTAATGCGACATTGCTTTTGTTCAAATTTTAGCAATTTCGCTGCCACACGTTTCATGCCCAAAACATTCGGGAAAATTGAATGGCATGAGCCGATTGATATGCCAACATCCTCTGTAACTTCCCCAATAATGATTCGGTGAGTTTCAGGAACAATTTGTTTCACTGTTTCGATATTTTCTTCGCTTGTTGACGTGGTCGCACTTCCAGGACGTTCATTGTCATCAACATCTTCTCGGCCTTCTGCAAAGCGTTTGTACCACCTATAAACACT
Source organism: Neoceratitis asiatica (assembly GCA_030068015.2). NCBI lineage: Eukaryota > Metazoa > Arthropoda > Insecta > Diptera > Tephritidae > Neoceratitis > Neoceratitis asiatica. Next base: position 66,717,647 of record CM061526.1, read on the forward strand.
TTTTGGAGACAAAGTGGACTCACCGAATGCCACAATCAACATTTCAAATGCCTTCGAGGACTTTATTCCGTTTTTAACGCAAAATTTAATACATATCCTTTGGATCCATTTCTTTCCAGGGGCTCATAAAAATGTGACTAACCTCTTCTGTTGTCAAAAACAGACTACTAATCGAAATTGGCTCCTAATACAAGCACATGATAAACATATGCGTCCGATTATAATAAAAACAAAATATCTATAATCGAATGTACACAGCCCGCGAAAGATCAAAATTCAACTCTTCCTTTGAACATACCTCGTACACCAGCATAATATGCTTCATTGAAATATCTAAAAACCAAGAGATTAGTGTGCATTCAAACAGACGATCAGACAGATGGAGATGACTAAATCAACTCAGCTCATCGATCCGACTCATTATAATGGAACTATCATAACAATCAAACATCTTTACCCTACTCAAGTCATTAGTACATATGCAGTAATTAGAAAGAAGAAGAATTTGACGATACTGCCCCTCAAAAAGAATTAGCGAAGCAGCGATACTCTTCAACCGGAAATGAGGGGACCTGCAATCACGGCTGCGAGAAGCTATGGAAGCCAAGGGCATTGACTTAAGCCAATACGAATTCCGACGGGAGGACGAAGAGACATCCACGAAGGATATAGCGAAAGAAGATGCTGCTAAAGATTCAGAGCATCCATGAAGTAAGATTGAAGAAAAGGCTTCTGTCTCATCCAGGGGTATGGACATGAACATGCTATTGGCTGCAATTTCACAAATGAATGCCGGCATTACACAAAAGATGGATGAACAGGATGCCAAGATGTCTCAAGAGATGGATGCCAAGATGTCTAGAATGAATGCCGACATTTCATCACAATTGTAGGATCTGGAAACGGCTAAAGAGAGTTTTAACAAAGACTGCGTAGAGCTCAAAGAGCGATTGGCCCCACAAGCATTTACATAGAGAACATCGTAATGCATTTCTTTTTGAATATTAAGTTTTCCAATCCCTTGTGTATGTTCTAAATGCTCGAATATTTTTCACAGTGAAAATTACAAAGGATTTTAGATTGCCTTCGTTATGTAAATATTTTTTGAACGTTTTTTCTAATAAAAATTGGTTTTGGTTAAAATTAGAGTAACTTTTCTCGAGAAAAAAATATTTTTATTAATAAAACAGTGCAAAACATAGGACATAAGCAAAAGGATTAAAAAACTTTTAAAAAAGTATATTTTTATATATTATATTCCTGAAAATATGAAACCAACAAATTGCAAAAGAACAATTAATTTGCACATTTTTCAGTCGACCACGGCGTATGAGCAACATGCAGTTCTAATAAAAGCTTTCATTATTTCAATTAAATTTATTTCTGCACTTTTACTATACGCACTTACATAGACATATACGCATGGACTTATGCACAGTGCATAGAGTGAAGTATTTAATAATTTTGTTCGTCGGTTATTGTCAATTAAATTTGATTGCTTCTTAAGTTGTTTGTGGCCGTTTGTGGTTGGTTGTTAACAACTCAACATTTCGTAATTGCAATTGTAGTTGTAATATTAATGATGATAATCGCTTTAGGGCTTCTCCACTTGCAACCAACACAAAAAGCTCTCAACTACTTACTAAGTATTGCATTGATATTTGTAATTGCATTGTGTGGTCATTTTAGCCTTGAATATGAGAAAACCAACAACAACATTTCAGGGAATTATCTTGAAAGAGGTTTATGGTGAATTATTTGTTTGCCATAAATTTCCGGAATTAAATGCATACCTAGAACGTAGTCAGTTGCATTTTGTATTGAATTTTGCATTTTGCGTACATGCGAAGGTATATATGTATGTACTTCTATGAAGTACAAGAATTTTACGCATTCAATATTTGCTTTCAAATTGCGGTTGCATAAATGGAATGATACGGTGTGGCCTTCAAAGGAAAATTGGTTGTGTAGTGATTGTTGAATATATATAGATTAAAGTAGGTAAATTAACTGACGTTTTTCTAATACAGCTTACGCAGAGCATAATTTTCGCTAGTAAGAAAAAATTTTCGCTCCAAGAATTTCCAATATCAGCCTAGGGCAAAAGAAAATGTTTAAAGACTTCAACATTCGTTCATAGACAGTCCTAATGGTAGGAATCAGTCAAGAAACGTAATATAAAAGAACGAATCTTCAGGCTTTATATGTTTTATACATATATAAAGGGTGTTCGAAGTAGAGGGGCAATTTTTTCAATAGCCTTTTTTTGGCAGATCACGTGTGAGTCGCGTCAAGCTGACATGTAACTTTTGTTCAGTATTGTTTGGCATTTCATCATGGAAAGACTTACGCCTGAACAACGTTTACAAATCATTCATTTTTATAAAGAAAATTCACGTTCTGTAAAGAATGTTTTTTGCGCGCTTCGCTCAACTTCTGTTCAACACAATCGGCCTACTGAGCGTACTATTCGCAACACCATCACCCAGCTTGAGATCCAGCATTAATTATTGGATACCATTCGACCGAATAGACCACGTCCAGCACGCAGTGAAGAAAATATAGCGGATATAGCTGAGAGTGTACACGAAGACCGTGGAGAGTCGATTCGGCGCCGTTCGCAGCAATTCGGACTGACATGCACAAGCAAAATTGTCGCATTTGGGATGGAAAGAGATTCATGAGCTGCCATTTCATCCAGAAGAAAAAAACGGTTTGGTGTGGTTTGTGGGACGGTGGAATCATCGGTTCATATTTCTTCAAAAATGATGCCGGTGTAAACGTAACCGTCAATAGCGATCATTATCGTGCCATGATAACCGACTATTTGATGTCTGATCATCGCAACAATCAATGGATTTGTTGAGAGAAAATTTCGCTGAGCAGATAATTGCACATTTTGGGCCGGTCCACTGGCCACCAATATCGTGTGATATCACACCGGTAGAGTTTTTCCTGCGTGGTTATGTAAAGTCTAAAGTCTATGCAGGCAATCTCGCTTCGGCTCAGGTCTTGAAGCAAAACATCACGTGTGTCATTCGCCAGTTACCAGTCGAAATGCTCGAACGAGTCATCGAAAATTGAACTCAACGGATGAACCATCTGAGACGTAGCCGCGGCCAACATTTGAAAGAGATAGTCTTCAAAAAATCAATGCCAACGAATGTTCTTTCGAATAAAATTGAACATTCCCCATTTAAATTTGAATTTTCTGTGTTTTTTTTTCTTTAAAAAAGTAGGGAACCTCGAAACGAATCATCCTTTATATTATAATAAAAAGTTAAATTTTTTTAAACTGAGTGATGCTTAATCAGGGCTTTTTATCATTCTTTGCAATACCAATTAGAATAAAAGTGGTACAAAATACAGAAAGCCACAGCAATGTGTGGTCGAGTCTGCTAATTTTCCATAAATAAAGTTATAAAAAGTACAAAAAATGTCAAGAGTTTTCGAATTTTCTATTTTCCTACCAAAACGCATGTTAGAATTGAGCGCTGCTGCTTGATAATAATTAAATATCAACGAAACCAGCGAACGTCCATAAGAGTGATTTAACACTTAGCTTTGCCTCATTAAATTATTATTTCGTTGCTTTAAGAGCATTTTCATGAACTACAAAAAAAAAAAAAAAAAAAAAAATACGTCAAAAAATAATTAAATTCCTAAAGTAGTAATTGAGAAGAAAAACGTAAAGTAAATGACGGTAGTTAATATGAGTTCTAGAGTAGAAAACGAGGAAAGCTGCACACGAAAAGTCCACACTTTGAAAAAGAGAATACGTAATGAATGCCAAAGTAGATTTGCCACTGATACGAGTACATACGTATACATATGTACGAAATTTAACGGACATAAGTAAGTATGTTTTTCTACAACCAAAAGAAAACATTCGCACATGGGAATTGAAATCTAGTTTTCATAAGAGTACGCTTCTCCTCAAACTTACAACACTCAAGCGCTTAGCTAGGGGGAACAAACAGATCAATCAGTCAATCAATCAATCAATCACTCAATTGAGCAGAAAAGTCAATGAAGATAATAAAATAATGCAGAAGGAAAACAAAAAGAAAAAAAATAGTAGAGAAAATCTAATGCTTGACTTAGCAGACTTAGTAGAAGCAGAGAGAGAAAAAAAAATTTTTTTTTTGGCTGACTAAATTAACAGATTTATTTCATGCTTTGCCAAAGGTGTAGTTATGCGAACGAATGGGTTTGGCATTCACTCAGATTATTGCAAAAGTTCATAAGCACTTAGTGATTAAGTCTGCATATAATTATACTCCTATGTCATTGGATAAAATCTGTTAGGCAATAATATAAATAAATTATAGAAAATTTCTGCATTGCGTTTTGGAAATGAATTTTTGTTGTTGAGCCTCACACTACGCTGAGTGTATTTGTGTCGCATAAGCACTTCTTCGCTTATGCCAAGCGATTTGCGGCGAAACATAAGCGGATTAGCATTTTCTAATAAATATAAATATAAATATGTGTATGTTTTTGCACATATGCTGGTATAGAACTTTAAGTTGCAATAAAACAACGATGGATTATTCGATTGACATGAATTTTATTTATCCGAAAGATAGTCTTGTGGCATTACATTTTAAATATGACTTCTGGCATATGACCGCCATGGCTGGCGCGGATGTAGTCCTATCTGGACGTCCAATTTTCGATGACTTTTTCCAACAATTGTGGCCGAATATCGGCAATAACACGGCGAATGTTGTTTTCCAAATGGTCAAGCGTTTGTGGCTTATCCGCATAGACCAATGACTTTACATAGTCCCACAGGAAGTAGTCTAGCGGTGTTAAATCACAAGATCTTGGAGGCCAATTCACAGGTCCAAAAACGTGAAATTAGGCGGTCACCAAACGTGTCTTTCAATAAATCTATTGTGGCACGAGCTATGTGACATGTTGCGCCGTCTTGTTGAAACCACATCTCCTGGACATCATTGTTATTCAATTCAGGAATGAAAAAGTTAGTAATCAGGTCTCTATACCGATCACCATTGACTGTAACGTTCTGGCCACCATCGTTTTTGGAAAAAGTACGGACCAATGATTCCACCAGCCCATAAAGCGCACCAAACAGTCAGTTTTTCTGGATGTAACGGTGTTTCAACATACACTTGAGGATTACCTTCACTCCAAATGCGGCATTGTTTGATGACGTAGCCATTCAACCAGAAGTGCGCTTCATCGCTAAACATCGCTAAAATGGACGTAGTGCGTGATACGTTTTCCGCACAGAACCATTATTTTCGAAATAAAATTTGCTCTATTTGCAAGCGTTGTTCAGGCGTGAGTCTATTCACGATGAATTGCGGAACCAAACTGAGAATGAATCACTTGACAGCTGTTAAATCGGTCGTCATCTTGAAAAGTAATGTCAACTTAAAGTTCTATACCTCTATAAAAACATCCTATAGTATCCGACCAATAGAAAAATGGAGACACAAATTGGCATTGGAACACTCGAGAATGAAGTATTTCACAAAGTAACTTTTTTTAATTCCCAAGTCATCAAAAAAACTTGAGAGCTCTTTGCTTTTCACTTTTTCAGACAATATAGGTGTCTATGTTGATCAAGTTAGCACTTTAAAGTTAAAGAGAGAAGGCTGAGTTTCTTTAAATAAATTTCGTGTACATGAAATGGTAAATTAACTTTGGTCTTAAGTATGTAAGTACCAGAAGTAAGTAAGTAAGTACCCCGCCGAAATATACTTATATATCGATCGTACCAGATTCACGAGCTGAACTGATTTAGCCATGTCCGTCTGTCTGTCGATATGTCTGTCTCTCTGTCCATCTGCCCATCTGCCCGTCTGCCCGTCTGCCCATCTGCCTGCTTGAACGCAAATTAGTCTCTCAAATTTTGAGATATTGCAACCAAACTTAGTAGGAAGGTGAACCCATACCTTTAAATGATCATTCGTCGGAGTCGGCAAAATCGGACCACTATAGCATATATACCACCGATTTTTCAGATTTGAAATTTAAGGTCAGGAATCTGTTAAAGAGGTACCTCAGAACGTGAAATTTGGTATACTACACATACATAATGAATTGCATATTGGTAGTGAAAATCATCGAAATCGGAATATTATATCATGTTGCCCCCATACAACCGATTTCTTCAGATGTGAGGTGATCAAAGCTCAGTCGCTTCTCATAAAAATCCATCCGACATTCAGAGGCTGTTTAGAATAAAATGTAGGTCCTTCCATTTGTAGGAAAAACATTAAATCGCAAACAAAAATCCAAGGAAGGACATTCTGCCACTATTATGAAGTGCCAGTTTATATATATAAAAAGCCTTGTTCTGAATGACTGATAGAACAACTCGCAGCCTAGACTACTAATTATTTCCACCTGAAACTGGGCTGATTATAACATAGGATTTTCCTCTATTATAAATAACAATTAAAAATCTTATCAAAATTGTTTGAAATTCCTCGCGGAAAAAGTCGTGGGCAAAACCTAGTCTTATACGTAAGCTCAATTGGAAAGTCCCCGGCCATATGATTTTTAGTTAGTCCTAACCTTAAAAAACGCGTATATAAATTTGACAGCTGTCGGATCATTAGTTTGTGAATTATAGCATTTTGAGTGTGAAAAAAATGGATAAAAAGGAATTTCGCGTGTTAATAAAATATTGGTTTTTGAAGGGGGAAAAAACAGTTGAAGCAAAAACTTGGCTTGGTGACGAGTTTCCGTGCATTGCCTCAGGAAAATCAGCCATAAAGGATTCGTACGCTAAGGTTAGACTTGGTGTTTTGAGCACCGATGACGATGAACGCAGTGGACCCCAAAAGATGTTGTTACAGATGTAAACATCAAAAAAAGTCCAGAAAATGATTTTGAATTACCGTAAATTGAAATTGAATGAAATAGCAGGCCGCGCGAGCTCATTTTTGACCAAAAGTATGAGGAGTTTATGGTTCGGAGCACACTTTGGAGATGTTCAAGTGTAATAAACCAGAGTTTTGGCATCGCTATGTGACAATGGATGCCACATGGTTCCATCATTTTACTCCGAAGTCCAATCGATAGTCACCCGAGTGGACTGCATACGGTGAACACGATATAAAAGCATGGAAAACGCAACAGGCGTATTGTATTGTGGGATGCGCATGGAATAATTTTCATGGACTACTAAAAGGAAGGAACATCAACAGCGACTATAACATAGTGTTATTGAACCGCTTGAGGGACGAAATCGCTGTTCCACCAAGACAATCCACCGTCATGTCACAAGTCAATGAAATCGATGGCAAAAATCCATGGATTGGGCTTCGATTTGCCTCCGGATCCATCGTATTCTCCAGATCTGCCCCCCAGCGATTATTTTCTGTTCTCAGATCTTAAATGAATGCTCGCTGGTAAGAAATTTTCGTCGAATAAAGAAGTGATCGCTGAAACTGAGGCCTACTTTGAAGCATAGCGCGAGTCGTACTATAAAAATGGTATTAGAGGGTCGCTATAATCAGTGTATTACACTTGAAGGGAACTATATTGAACAAAAAAATTAATTTTGCCAAAAAAGGAAAGTGTTTTACTATAGCAGGTCCTGGATTTTTCAATATATATGAAAATTAATTTCTGTGCGTTTTTATCGCTAAAACTGGAGAGCAACTCCACCGATTTGGCTAATTTTGCTGTGGAAATATTTTGTAGAATATCAGGGAAGGTTTAAACGGCCAGAAGCATACGAGAAACGAACCAAGGACTAACCTATTTGACAAAATCATAGTTAGGGTTCGATTTTCTTCAAATTGGTTGCATAAGTAGCTTTTTGCTTTGAATAACATGAACATCACAGTTTATTTTGAGGAGTGAACCGATCCGAATTGCTTGTGAAATTTTTATTTATATTTATTGTATTTACTGGAATTCTTTTCCCTCCATGAAGAAAACAAAGCACAGTGAGTCGGACCCAGAAAAGTGCCGAGCTCATCATTTCAGGAAATTGTTTTCAAAAAACTCAAAATTTTCTAAACATCATGAAACAATGATTTTTTAAGATGATTTACTGAAGTGATTGACCGGAATTTTGGATATGTTCTAGGTAATAATAGTAGATTCTAGGAAAAGATTTAGAGCTCTATTGTATCAAAATATACTTCAAAAAAGCGAGTTTGCTTTCAAAATTTCCGTAATTGCAATTTTAAACCATGTTACGATTCTGATATAGTTTTGAAAAACTTTTTTTTTGAATTCCTCATTCAATTTTCTGTGGATTTATGAGTATTGTAAATTATTAATATATGTACATTTATGAATATCCCTACAAACAATTTATTTGAAAACAGCTAAGCTAAAATATTTTGTCATTGTAATTCACATTATTTGAGATATTATTCAATAAAAATCACTCACAAACTAATATTACCTGCATTATCATATAATTGTTTATAATCAGTTTTCGATGAACGCCTGGAGCCATTAAAGCCGACTAATATTATTTGGCAAAAGCCATTATCTCAACTTTGAAATGCGTATATTTGTATTCCCTTTAAGCGCCGGAAAATACCTTCAAGCAGCATATAATTCTTATGTATATACAAATACCTATGCATGCTTTCATTCAAAATGCTTCATATTGAGTTTGATCATATTTTTTTTCTTCTATTAAATCATTTACTTTGCACTTTGTCTTTCGAGCAGAGACTGAAGTAGTTTTGCAAAAGTTAATTTCAAGCATGAGCAGCTTTTTATCTTCTCACAATCGATTATGGCTTTATTATTATCCACTACTGTATTATAGATACGAGTATATATGTACATAGGAATATATCTAAATAGACATCCCAGTATAAAAAAATTTTTAACTAGTCGCAATTAATACTAACGGATGATCGATTTCGAGGTTCCCCACTTGAATGCTTATTATCATTCGAAAGAAAATTCTTTGGCATTTATTTTTGGAAGATTATCTTTTTCAAATGTTGGCCGCGGCTATGTCTCAGATGGTCCATCCGTTGAGTCCAATTTTCGATGACTCGTTCGAGCATTTCGACTAGTAATTGGCGAATGACACGCGTGATGTTTTGCTCCAAGGCCTGAAACGAAGCGGAATTGTCCAACTAGATTTAAACTTTACATATCCCTACAGGACAGACCGACCGACCCGAAACGTGAAATTATCTGCTCACGGAAGTTTTCTCTCAATAAATCCATTGATTGATACGATGTGTGGGAAGTGGCGCCGTCTTGTTGAAACCAAATGTAGCGGAGATCGCGAGCCGAGCTTCAATTTCCGGCATCAAATAGTCGGTTATCATGGTGGGATAATGGTCACCATTGACGGTTACGTTCTTACCGGTATCATTTTTGAAAAAATAAGGACCGATGATCCCACCGGCCCACAAACGACACCAAATCGTTATTTTTTCTGGATGAAATGGCAGCTATTGAATCTCTTCAGGTTGATCTTCGTTCCAAAAGCGGCAATTTTGTTTGTTTACATACCCATTGTGCCAGAAATGGGCCTCATCGCGGAACAAAATTTGCCTGGAAAACATCAGATCATCCTGGAGCTTTTCAAGAGCTCATAGAACGAAGCGATGTCGCTGGGGAAGGTCGAGCGGTTTCAGTTTTTACACAAGATGTATTTTTTTGAGTTGCTGCGAATGGCGCCTAATCGAATCTCCACGGTCTTCGTGTACACTCTCAGCTACAGCCGCTATATTTTCTTCACTGCGTACTGGAAGTGGTCTATTCGATCGAATATTATCCAATAATGGTGGGGCTGGGTCTCAAGATGGGTGATGGTGTTGCGAATAGTAGGCTCAGTAGGCCGATTATGTTGACCATAGGTTGAGCGAAGCGCGCGAAACATATTCTTTACAGAACGTGAATTTTCGTTGAATGATTTGTAAACGTTGTTCAGGCATAAGTCTTTCCATGATGAAATGCCGAACAACGCTGAACAAAAATAACATGACAGCTTGACACGACTCACGCGTGATCTAACAAAAAAAAAAAAAAAAAAAAAAGCTATTGAAAAATGTACCTCTACTTGGATCACCCGTTAGTAATAGTTTCTTAAAAGGTCGTCTTCTTTGAGGCTTTACATCATCACAATTATGAAAAACTTATTTCATTTTCTACTGGGTGTTATGCATCAGAACATTCATACAAAATTATGTAGGTAGGTATATATGTATATCAAGTTGAGGTTAGGTTCGTAATTTTCAGTAATTTTTCTTTCACTGTGGCTTATTCTGGTCATTGAGCGAAAATAGTGCAGACACTTACTTCTCAATGAGCCTTTGGTGTGCGTATTATTAAAACGCTCGGGCAAGAGCTACTTCATCTATTCATATTGCTAAGGTTTTTATGAACTAAATTTTTGTTGTTTCAGCTAAAATGCTTCTTCGTGAGTTTGTAATATTAGATTTTATTTGATTAATTTCTAAAATTAAGTTGAATGACAAGCTGATGAAAGTTTTGTGAAATTTTTTAAGAAATAAATTAGTATTAAAGCTTTATATTAAGTAAGATAAAAGTTTACTTAGAGTGAGACTCCACTTAGCGCCGGAGGATACGAAAAACTAAACGAGGCTAGCTTAACATGTAAATAAAAGGGTTAGGGGAAGATGGATAGAAAATTGGTTAGGTTTTAAATTCTATACTTTTTTTTAATAAAAATAAAACCAAAAATTCTTTTCTTATAACATCAAAAACAATGTAAAACCAGAAAGCAGGGATGTCTTCGGCCATGCCGATGCCTTTATACCTTTCATCAACATATAAGTGTATTGTAAATTTCAAAATTCGATTTCGTTGATTTTCAGTGCCAATTTTTATTCGAATTTACTTGTGTAGATTATCAAATTTCACGCTCCTAGATGTTTTTTGGTGGATTTTTGACCCAAAACCTCATATCTCAACAAATCGTTTGTATTCTCAGTACCAGTGCTTATTTTAGTTTTTTGAGTGGGATACCAAATTTTTTAGGTACTCTTTTGACGGATTTATTACCCAAAATTTAAAATTGAAAAATCATTCTTATATATGCTATACTTATAGTACTCCGATCCAGTAGGTTCCGAAAAATGATCGTTTAAACGTATGGGCGCATCTGTCTACCAAGTTTGGTTGAAATAACTCAAAAATTGAGGAACTAGTTTGCGTTCAAACAAGCAGACGGACATTGCTAAATAGACTTTGCCATGACATCTTCAAACTTTTCGGGTCGGTCGGGACACTTTTTCCCTTCGACGCTATAATTATCACTTTTGAAGCGTCGAGTTCACTCTTTGCATGACTGGTCGGTCGGTGTAGATTCACTTTAAACTTCCACAAACGATCGCCGGGCTTAAGCTGTACTTTTCTCCCATGTCATATGGAAAATCAAAACTTCCCGCAAATGCTGTTAATTTAGCGAAAATCCGGACATTTTCGAAAAGTCAAATAACAATGTTGTTGTTGGTGCAAAGCAGATGAGAAACCTTTCCAATGAAATAAATAATCGCTTCCAAAATGGGCTAAAACTTGCAGGTGAAGGCTTTTTTGAGAACGGAGCGAATTAATTTGTACACCGAGTACATAACGGTACTGGTGCTTTTGGCACATCGGCCGTTAAATGGTCTCCGTGGGTGTATGATAAAATCCCGACATACAAAATCCTGAAATACAAAATCCTAAAACACATAAGCCCCACACGAACAAATCCAGATCAGACATGTTCCAGACACGACACAATCCAGAAAAAAAATCAATTTTATATCCAGATTTTTTTCCACTCAAAAATTATACACAAAAGATAAGTGGATATCGCAATGTGTTAACCAAGAATAAATCTCCAAATGAAACTTTTTTCTTATGATCTATGTAAGACGTTCCTTCCAGAAGCGGCTGAGAATAAACTATAGGTAATTAAGGGGAGAAATATTCTTCAAAAATTAATGGAAGGAAAAATTTTAATAAAAACGAAAGTTGCTTATTTTTTGTCGATTTCAAGAGTTGTCGGGATTTTATAGTCTCGGAATTTTTCTTCTCTGGATGTTTTAAAATTGTATGGACTATGGCTGTTTGGATTTCGAAACTCGGGATCATGGAGTCCTGCCATTCCTCGTTCTGATATTGCGGTCAACATAGCGGCGGGAGGTTGACGAAGCTCTCAGCAGAAATATGAGAAAGTTTCGGTAAGTTCTAGTATCTAAAGGGTGTTCCACGTAAAGGTACTTCTTTCAGTAGCCTTTTTTTGACAGGTCACGCGTGAGGCGTGTCAAGCTGTCATGTTATTTTTGTTCGGTATTGTTTGACATTTCATCATGGAAATACTTACGCCTGAACAACGTTTCTAAATCATTCAAATTTATTACGAAAATTCGCGTTCTGTAAAGAATGTGTTTCGTGCGCTTCACCCATTTTGAGACTCAGCATTCTTTTTTGGATAATATTCGACCGCTGCGAGTGTACATGAAGACCGTGGAGAGTCGATTCAGCGTCGTTCGCAGCAATTCGGATTAACGTATGGAACGACTTTACGTCGATATCTTAAATTGAAGGCGTACAAAATACTGCTCGTGCAAGGACTGAAGCCGCTCGACCTTCCCAAGCGACGTCGCTTCGCTCTATGGGCTCTTGAAAAGTTCTAAGAAGATCAGACATTTTCGAGCCTAATTTTGTTCAGCGATGAGGTCCATTGCTGGCTCAATGGGTATGTAAACAAGCAAAATTGCCACATTTGGGACGAAGAACAACCTGAAGAGGTTCAAAAGCTGCCATTTCATCTAGAAAAAACAACGGTTGGGTGTGGTTTGTGAGCCGGTGGAATCACCGGTCTATATTTCCTCAAAAATGATGCCGCTGAGGAGGTAAACATCAATGGCGACCGTTATCGCGCCATGATAATCGACTATTTGATGCCTGAAATTGGAGATCGTGATCTCCGCGACATTTGGTTTCAACAAGGCGGCGCCACTTCTGACACATGGCATCAATCAATGGATTTATTGAGAGAACATTTCGGTGAGTAGATAATTTCACGTTTTGGGCCGGTTAGATTTTTTCCTGTGGGGATATGTAAAGTCTAAAATCTATGCGGACAATCCCGCTTCGATTCAGGCCTTGGAGAAAACGCGAAAACATCGCGCGTGTCAACTAGCGAGATACCAGTCGAAATGCTCGAACGAGTCATCGAAAATTGAACTCAACGGATGGACCATCTGGGGCGTAGCCGCGGCCAACATTTGAAAGAGAAAAAGAAGAAGAAAAAATAAAAACCAAAGAATGTTCTTTCGAATGATAACAAACATTCCCCATTAGATTTGAATTTTTTGTGTTTTTTTTTTAAACTAATGTAGGAAATTTCGAAATGAATCACCCGTTAGTTACCTTTGGTGAGGGGCATGCTAGAGATGTATAGGAATTGTATTAGGAAACTAGGAGAGAATGGTTTTTCATATGAAATTTTTTTTTCAGTGATAAGGAGTAAGCTTTTTGGTTTATTGACGATATTCTTCTAATGCGGTTTCTTCGCTTAATTATATTGAAAATATTCTTCTAGTAAATTGGCGGTAAAATTTTACAAAAAACGTAAATAATTTATTTCGTTCTTTCGGGATGCAGAGTTGTCGGAATTGTGTTTCGTTTGGTTTCAAAAAAAAAAAAATAAAAAAAAAAAAAATATCCAAAAAAAAAAAAAAAAACGAATAAGAGAGAAATTCAATAAACTCTGGATACAGATAGCAATACAAATTTTAAATGGAAAAAAATATAATGAAAAAACTTCTTATATAAAGAAGACTGAAAATTCTATATGATGAGTTTCGAGAATATTTAATTGATTACGCTGAGATATATTCGAAATAGATTTCGACAATTCAGTTTAATCTTTCGTAAGCTGGTTCTTTGACGCGTCTGTGACAAATATGTAATGAAGATTTTAGGTTACTAAAAAAAGTGTAGAGTTTTTTTACAAGTGTAGAAAATTTAGTTGTTAATTATTAATTATTAATTATTAATTATTAATTATTTTAAAGAACAACAAAATTCAAACTTTAAATATAATAATTTCAATTAGAAAAATGTGCAATGAAATTCTAAGAAAAACGTTTTCGAACGAAACTCCATAAAAAAACGGAACAAAACTAAACAGCAACGATTAAGTCTTACCATTTGTGAACTATTCATTGCATGGCAGAAATGCTTGAGGATGTTGTGCCTAGGTATTGTGTAACTAATAATTTTTTTTTTATGATATTAAATGTGGTGAATTTTTTTTTCGATTTTTTTCTCTTAAATTGCAAATTTTTAGCACGTGACAAATTGAAAAAAAATTTTTTCCTTTTTTTTGTTTTTCAAATAATTTTTACTGTTATTGCAAGCTGTTATGTGGATATAGTACGTGGTTATAGAGTGATATATGTACTGTGTGTTTGAATAATTTTTTTTTTGTAATTAAATAAATATTTCCTTTTACAAACACTAGTGAATTTATACAGTTAGCAGAAAAATATTTGAAAATTTGGTGCATTAAGTAAATTTACAGAGTATTTTTTTTGCCACAAAACTACATACGATTTTTTTTTACATTCACTCTATGCTTTTATAGTTTTTATTTTAAAAAGTTTTCGTATTTAAATTTTTTTTTACTTTTTACAAAATATTTATTATGTAAATTTTTATTTGTTTATTTAGTAACGGTTTTGTATTGTTTAGATTATTTAACGAGCATTTTACATTTTCGCTTGTTTCGTGTTTTCAATTCATTCGCATTCACTTTGTGCGTGTCCGAATGTAAGGCGTGTCTAAGCTTTGATAATGCGTGACCAATATTGAGGCTAAAGAAATTAAAATAGTGTTGAAAAGCGATACAGGTTGCACAATGGAGAGCGTAAGTGAGTGAGGGGGAGAGAGAGAGTGAGTAAGAGAGTGAGTAAGTGAGAGAGAGTGAGTAAGAGTGGATGTGTGTTGAGCGCGTGATAGATACAGCGTGTTTTTTTTTAGAGCACAATAAGTGTTTGCAAGCGCATAAGTAGATGTGTGTTGTTGAGAGGAAAGTAGGAAAGAGAGAGAGAGAGAGAGAGAGATACATAGAAATCATTAGTGTTCAATAGTTTGGGCAGTAAGCATAGTTTGGTTGAAAATTAAGAATTTAAAATGGAAAACGGCATATGGAGACAGGATTTTAAGAAAATAAAAAAAGAAAGAATTATTATAAATTTTTATTACGTGTCCCAGAGTTATATAAGTGAGCTATTGTGTAGCGTATGAATATGCTTAATACAATATAATATAATAATCATAATTTTTTTTTTTTAATATTATGTGAACTCAGAAGAGAATTGAGAGTTTCTGAAGGCTATTATGAATGCAGTGTAGGGGAAAAGCTAGATGAGGTAGCACCAGCCGAGTAATTAGCATTGCTTACTCCCACTCGCCAGGGCGCGGTTCGAGTTCAGGTAAGACCAACATCCAAAATTATAGAGAATAAATTTTTCCAATTGTGGTCGCCCCTCGTTGGAGAAATATCGATATCAGAGTGTATATCTGACATCAAATAAAAAATCTCCTCATTAAAATTCGTCGGATATTCGGAGGCTTAGAATGAACCACTTCTGTCGATGCCGAACTATTTATTGCGGCATTATCTCTGGGGACGCTCGGACACAAACCTAAGAGTTAAGTCACTTTTCAACTTTATATTAAGTGAGAATTTTCTTATTTGCAATACGAGTAATTCCCCTACCTTTATTACTGCCGCCAAGGAAGAGGTACTCGATCTCATCTTGGCCTCTGCCGAAGTGAGACCTCTCATCTTAGACGGGAGGGTGCTTAACAAACACTTCACCTAGGTATATTCAATGATTAGTGGATGGAAACTGTCCATGAAGAAAAGCGTTCAGCAACCAGAGGGGTACTCACTAGGAGCTATACTGCAGTAAACTTTACGTTGCTCTTCCCAATGCTCTGAAGAAATCGGTTTTCTCTACGGTAGCTTTGAATGACCTTATCAGGGATTTTAGCGCTACCTCTAGAAAAGTGCTTGAAAGCTCTTGCCCTTTGAGAGCTTCGAAGGACAGAGAAAACACCTATGGTGAAAGTAAAATGATCGTCATGGAGGACCGTCTGTGGAAGCGTGGAAGGATGTCATAAGTTCTTAAGATGTAGATGACTTCTGGTCAGAAACTCAAATCCTATAGAAAAAATTTATCGGTTGAGACCGGTAACTCGACTGAGCGCTGAAAAGTCATGAAAATGCTTCTCGATCGTGTACCAATAACTTTTCTCCTCCCTCTTCTATGCATCTTGACTGTACACGGACTTGATTAAGAAGCTGGAAAGTGATGGCTGCAGGGTGACAGCTAGCGCAAATGATGTAGGACCAGTGCTCGGGGGTATATTACTAAGTACCTTATCTGACCTCATATATGGGCTTTTAATTGTGTACGGAGTTGGACAGCATGAACTGCTCCTGCTGTAAATGTCAGTACGACAGACCTTGTCTTATTCACTTGGAGGTGAGGATACCGTTACTTAGAGAAAATCCTAAACAGGAAACTCTCATGGAAGGCAAGTATCGAGAAGAGGAAGAAGAAAGCATGGGTAGCTTTATACTCTGCCTATGCTAGGTCGAAATCTGTAAAAGACGGAGACTTTCTCCAAAAATAAAGTATTGAATCCACACAACAAAAGCCAAGCTTTTATTTTACGTAGCTTACGTGAAGAGTAACTTTAGCTAAGCAGTTGGAAATCGTTCAATACGCGGCTCTCATGAGCATCTATGTGGCAGTATGAACTATTATAACCCTGACTACGTGTGTAATGTAGTGAACTGTGGATAATGCAGGCAGCTATATCAATTCAAAAGTCGTCGCGGGAGACTTCTGGATCAATCGGTGGAGGACTTAGGCTGTGTGAAGTGTGTTTCAGGCGGAAGGTGCTGCTATCAAGGAAGCGGAGAATAAACTGCTTTGCAGTGTAGTTCCCCTAGGACGGTCTAGCATTTACTCAGTTAGCTAATCGGCTATTACAGCATTGTGCTCACTCATGGTGAGCTCCAGAATTGTGAGGGAATTCTTCTCATCTCTGCCTATGGGAGCTCACGCTGTAATATAGAATATTCTTGAAATGTAAAGGTTTACCAACTCAAAGGAGTTAATAGATCCAACGAATTCAATGATTTGGACCATCCACCAAGTGATTGATTGAATAAAAGGTGGTTTGGGGTTCAGCATATCTTTACTCTTTGTGACATCACAGCGGATGTGTGCTTTGTGTCTATGTGAGATCATTTTAGGATAAGCCGTTTTCCCCTAATAAAACTTGAAAAGCGTTGGAGCACGAATAGAGTTCACCTAGTCAAGCACTGAGGTCAACGATACCCCTAAATCTAAGTATTTTATTCTTATAGTCGCACCTGATATTTTTGGAGGATGGCTCTGCCTTAAGCAGGCTTCTGCAGGAATGTCGTCCTTGGCACTTGGATAGTGGCCCTCTGTTAAGTTAAGGGGCTATGAAGATCGTACATAGGCGATACCAGGTGGCTTATGCATGGGATCTTTAAGGCGATATTTTGCCAGTTGCCAACTCATCAGAGTTCCGAGGAATTGCAGATCTGCGAGATCGTTCTGACGTAGGATGTATCGCTTCGAAGTTAATCTGTCGCTGCTGAAGGGAAATATGGACGGATTTCCGCAAAGCGTCCCCGAAGTGGTTTGCTTTGTCGTGCTGGTCTGGTGGAAATGAAATTCACCAACGATCAGCTGAGTTGCTGTGGAGAGAGTGCTGAAGGCATTCTCATTGAATTCAGTGAAGTTCACTTATTAAAGTTGATGTAAGTTCGATGTTCCGCGGGAAAAACGTCGGAAAATTATCAACGGAGATAAGTGTCGAGGGTTATCCATTAGTCGTTAACTTGGGTATAGTTGCTGTGGTGTGATGTACAGAAAAGCACACGAAAGGACCATCGCTAGAATATGAGAGGTATATAGCGGAACAGACAGTTTGGGATACCAGGATCACTTTGTCCACAGTACTTGGTACTCATAATCGGCACCGAAGTTAATGTCTTATTCGTCGATAGGAAAAAAGAGTTTAGGAAAGATCTATAACCTAGAGTTTCCAAAACTCCGAGTGATAGAAGCTCTCTCAATTCCCTTCTTGAGGTAGACTTCAATTGGTTTTTATTCTTAAAATTTATGTTTTGATATGTGAGCATACACAACTGATAAATACTGATTCATATTTTCTCATGCAAATCGACTTTTTATTAACATATTTTCAGTAATCTGTTACTTACGTCTCGAAACCGGTCGTCCAGTTTGTTGTTCCGTTCCCAAACTCATTGCTCGTCCCAGCTCACCACGCACAGCTTTCAACGATTTCAATATCTCATCGGGATCGCGACGCGCCACAGATGAACGTCTACGACCCACATAATATGATGCGGGCGGTGTTTGCATCGCATCCTCTTCACGTATCTTATCCGGATCTTGAAATGATGAACGACGCGATCCGGGCAGAGAACGTGAGAAATCTTTACCCAATTGATATACCTCCACCTCGAGCGTCTCCGACTGCGAGGAACCACGCCGTGAACCAGCCACCCAAGCGTGATCGGGATGTAGTAGTGAGGTGCCATCACCGATCGAATCGACATCGTCCGATATCGAACGTTGCATATTGTAATCGCGTCGCAGGAGACGTGATACATCACCGCCCGGACAGCCGGCGGCAATGGAACCGCGCGGTGAGACGCTCGGCGATTTTGACATGCTAATGCCGCGCAGCCCCTTCGGATCATCCAGTCGACACCAGATGGCACGATCATCGAGAAAGGCCTGTTGCAATTCAACACTACACTCGCCGAGGAAAATGGACTCGGTGTGTGGTACGAGATCCCACAACTGTATGTCAATGTAGCGATCCATGAGGCTGTCGGCATTTATGTGGGAAAAGGAGAGTGTAGCATTCCAAATGGGATTTTGTGTGGGGTGACTAACTTCGGTTTGCTGAAAACTGCCATCGCCGCTGTGGGTAGATGTGTGTAGGAGAAAATATATGCATATAAGTTGAAATGGATTTAATAAATGACTTTTTCAGGAAATAATTTATAAAATGGATTATCGTAATATTATTTATTAAATATTATTGAGGTGAAAATAAAATTAATTTTAATAAAAGAGACTGAAAAATATTAATAATTAGCAAATGGTTAATATTTAAACATATCAGAACACATATTTTCGTTCATCTGACATTTTCAATAATTTTGGATAGAATAAAATCCTATTATCTCTCTCTCTCTCTCTCGCTCTCGCTCTCTCTCTCTCTCTCTATCTCTCTTTCCTGAATGATGTCACGACTATGGCATTTGGAGTTATTTATTGAGTATTATTTGAGTGAGTTTCTTATATAGTGAGGGCATGAGCATGTCAGTCGTGGATTACTTCAATATTTTACGGGTGATCCATTTCGAGGTTCCCTACTTTATAAAATAAAAAACACAGAAACTTCAAATTTAATGGGGAATGCCGGCCTTTTTCTAATTTTTTTTTAATTTGAACTAACTTAAAAGAGCAAATGAGAAAATCTTCAGCTGCTCTGTTTAAGAGATATGTGTTACCGTGCCCTCTTGCGCTCGTTTTCAAGTTCAGGATTATCCGGATTGTAGCTTGTCTTCAGTTATTGGTCTATTGGGGTTTCCATTTGTTCTTCAGACGCTACCCTCGGTCGATTATGACAGAGTACCACCATTGTCCATATGGCTTAACATAATGATACCTAAGGCAATAGTGGCGACAGTAGACGAGTTAGAGAGAGCACGAACCATTTTCACAGCAACAACTTTGTACGCGAAAGAAAGGGATAACAAATCTACACCTTTTAGATCAGTTCTCTACTAGTATAACAACTAACACTGTCCAATTAACATTTACGGGAAGATAAAGGTATATACTTGGACCAATTTTTATAATTTTCATGTTAAAATATTTGTGAAAGTTTAGTGAAAGTTTAAACGGTTAGAAAAATCTATAGATCAAGGTCTGACCTATTCGAAAATATCGTAGTTATAGTGCGATTTGCTTGAAACTTAGTACATAGACAGATATCCTCTTAGATTAGAAAAACGACAGCTCTTTTATACGACAAGTTGAACAGAAACTGAACTATTCGATAGCTCAATTATGGTTTGTTTTACGTGAATCATGATTTTCAGGTCGTAGACCGACTTAATTAAAAAAATTTATTATTTATGCTGCGATTTGGTTAAGATTTTGGATAATATGTCTAAAAAGGATACTTTTGCTTTCCAAAATTAGACCAAGGAGCAGGAAATAAAATCAGTTTGCCAAAAAAATTTCATTATACAAAAAAAAAAAACGGCTGAAAGCTTTACAAACAAAAAATATTAGGATTATAAAACTTGATAAAATTTTGTGCTAAAAATATTTTTTCTTTAAACTTCAAAGCGTATTTTGGAGAAAAAAAAAATTGTTTGAATATAAAAATTTGACCAACCAAAGCTTACCATTTGGGCAAAATGCGTACTTTGGCATAAGCCTCTGGCAAATTACCGTGTCCATAGGCTTCATCACGCAACGCCAAGTCATCAGCGGCCATTAATGAAACAACCAGTTCATTGCGATCAGCATTATACCACACTTGCAACTGGACACGCCCACTTACTTGTTTTTCGCGTGCAATTTGTTCCTAAATATTTTGAAGGTAAGGTAAAAACATTACAGATAGAAGTGAGAGTGGAAAGGAAGGGTAAAATATGAAATATTAGTTAAAAAAAAAAGTAAAAGTGATAAGGTCAAGTTATATATGTACATATATATATGTATATATTTATATATTTAAATTTATGGGAATGAATAATTTTTTGGGGTTAAATATATATATAATACTTTTTCAAATATTTTTAACAAGGATTTTTAGGGCGCATTTCGAAGGAATTTTTTATATACAAAATATACCTGACATTTATTGCCATAAAATATGTATATATATGAGATTAACGTTATATATATGTATGTATGGATATGAAAAACAAGTTATTTAAAAAAGTATATGTTAATTGTATTCGTACATAGTTACATATATAATTTTGATATGGAAATTGACTAACTTACTGTTCAGCATCTGCTCTTTGTGTTTCTTTGTATTTTTTTTTTCATAGAGATTATTAAATTCATAATAAATATGTATGCTATAAATATTTAGGAATGTATATCTATTTAGGAGTATGTTGTATAGCGTTAAGCTGGAACTAACGGTGTAATATGACAAGTATTTGTGTAGGTAAGTGAATGTTTCATTGGGTTAGCTTCTCGTCGATAATTGTTTGTTAATAACGCATAAAAATAAAAAATAAAAAATGAAATAAAATCACAAAAACAAAAATGGCAAATAAGTAATAAAAAATTATGAAAAAACATTACAAAAAAAAAAAGAAAAAAAAATTAAGAAAAAAAAAATTTAATTGGCAAAAACTCACCTAGAAGTAATTAATTTTTAAATTTTAATTAACACTTGACTATTGAAGAATTATTGATATTTACATGCTCTATTATCTATGTACATACATAGTAGTGAACACACATGCAATGACATTAAGGTAATAGATACTACATTCAAATATATATCAAATTTTCTACATATTTTATACTACAGTTACATTTTATTGCTGAGAATAGCTGAAAAAGTTATATTTCCTAAAGAAATTCCCGAATGTTTTCAAGATTTTTTTTTTAATGAAACATTTAATATTTTTTTTTGTTATGATCATAATTTCTAAGACAGTTTTTATAAAAAATATTTGGCTTTAAATTTAATTATTTGGCAAGTTTCAGACAGTCGAATATCATCATGCTACTCCTTCATTAATAGTTTATTTAACTCGCTAAGCGTCGCTGAAATAGCCAGCAGTTCAACTGAAAAGTCCACGGTCTGACACATAGATGGCGCTAGTAGAATCAATATGATTTTTAGCTAACCCTAACCCTCAAATTATTATTATTATTCGCGTATAAAAATTTGACAGATGTCGAATCATCACATTGTGAATTATAGAATTTTGAGTGTAGCAACTTTTCTTACTGTGAAAAAAATGGATAAAATGGAATTTTGTGTGTTGATAAAATTTTGCTTTTTGAAGGGGAAAAAATGCAGTTGAAGTAAAAACTTGGCTTGATGACGAGTTTCCGTACACTGCGCCAGGAAAAACAACCATTAAGCATTGGTTTGCTAAGTTTAGACGTGCTGAAATGAGCACCGAAGACGGTGAACGTAGTGGACGCCTAAAAGAGGTTGTTACCAACGAAAACTTAAAAAAAAAATTCACAAAGTGATTTTGAGTGACCAGAATTTAGAAGTAATCTGCTGAATGTGTTACGTAAACTTTACGAAAAGTGTTATTGGCTAGAGCGAAGGGATGTTACGAGGTTAGATATATGCTAATGAAGCCAAAAAAACATAGAGAAAGAGAGAGAGAGAGAGATAGAGAGATAGAGAGATGGAGAGTTTCATTCGCATATCTAATAATTGTATTATTTTGTTACACAATTTTTACACAGAACACTTTTTCTGTACGATCGACTAGGCTCTCAAGCTTTGGGATATATGTAATTGCCATACTCGCCGCTCATTCATTGATGAATAAGAGGAATACAGAGGTTACAGAAATTCCACGTGAAGTAGTAGATTCAAAAGTTACACTTTGCTTTCTACCAGTTAAATATGATGAAATCTATTTGAGTAGGGATGGTGAAAACCCAAACATATTGAGTTTATAGTGAAGTATTGAGTGTGACATCTAGTCAAATGCTTTGCTGAAATCAGTATAAATAAAATCAGTTTATCCTAAGAGAAGAATTTTTTTTATTTCTCAACAAGCCTTGTTTAATTAGATACTGGGATAGAGAGGCAAAAATAGGATGAATATTGCAGAAACTCATGTAAAGGACTTGAAAGGATAATACTTGAATTTGTGAAGTTCTCTAAAGAGAAGAAAATTTAAAAAGTAACTGAGGGCTTTTTTTTATATATTTCTGAACAATTTTTTTTTTGATTGAAAATTAATTTTAATCAGTAAATATTGACAATTATTATCTATAAGCATATGCCATTTTCGGGTTAGCTTCATAATTCCATTAGTGCAGAACTTCTGGCATTTATCTTGACCAAATGATTTTCAACGGCTGTTGTTCGGTCGGCCAATTTTTGACCACCAAGATAGTTTTGTAGAGACTGAAACAAATGGTAGCCAGATGGTGCGGGCATTCCCTAAAAAAGGGGTGTCGCCTTCCCTTTAATGCGGCGGGGGAAATTGACCCAGTGTTCTTGATGTGCCGACAAGTTAAAGCTACCACCGGGCATCAAGGGAGTAGTGTGAGTGAGTTGTAACCAGTTTGCTTGGACCACACCTCGGATACATCCCATGCAAATATTATGTTTATTTGTATTTTGCTGTTCACTTTTTTTTGTTGTGGGAGCTCCGTGTGCTCAAAGCTGCGAATATTGTTTCTACTTAGTTTTGTTTTTCTGCGGCCTCAATTGCCGAGTGATTAGCATTGCTTACTACAATTCAGAGGGCCTGGGTTCGAGCCCAGGTTTGAGAAATATTCACAAATTATAGAAAATAAATTTTTCTAATTGCAGTGGCCCCTCGGAGGGGGATATCAAGCCCTCTGGGTGTATTTATGACATGAAATAAAAAGGCTACTCATAAAAATCCATCGGGCGTTAGGAGGCGGCTTAGAATAAACTGTATATCCCTCCATATTGAAAACATTAAAGCAAGAAACCACAAATTGGAGAAGGAACTCGGACAAAAATCACTTCAGCGTTTACAAAGAGAAAAAAATATATATATATAATTGTTTTTATTCTTGTATGTAGCTTGCGGCCAACGCCATCTCCACTCTGCTGGCCGGTTGCTTGAGAAATTTTTGTTACTTCTGCTTTGTGCGTTAGTTTTTTTTTCTTTGACGGGTAGTGTGGTTGTTGCTAGGCTTCTAACTAACAACCATTTTAGGCAGTCCGCTTAACCAAAAGGCTTATATCAAAGCACCGTTGTATATGTGTACATATAAGCAAACAAAAAGGTGATCGTAACGGTGTTATCAACATCATCTGGTGGAAAAAGCTGTGGATCAGTTTATCAGAAAAAGAATTTCAAATAAATTAATTAAATTAAATTCCAAAAATCATATAATTTTATAATTCGTTTTTTTCTGAACCGTGAAAAATTTTAGTGATTATTTGATACAATCATTATTCAAAAAAAAAAAAAAAAAATCCTTTCAAATATTTACTCCATATTCCTAAAATCCATTTACCAAAGTATGTGTATTTACATATAAAATACATAAAACAATTATTTGGCAGAAAGCAAACTTTGACAACTGCGCAAAAACATAACTTTGCACTCAAAAATGTCCACTCTACACAGCAACTCAGAACTCAGCAGCCAAGCTCTGCACTGTTATTACATGCACATATTGTTTCCAATCGATGAGCCAACGTCTGAAAAATTCTTTGTACACTACACTCCATACATAGACACAATATATGGCAATTATTGTCATTGATGCCCTTTTAAATGTACGAAAAAATGTCAAAAACACATTGACAGCTGTCAACTATGTAAGCTATTAGTTTAGAAATTTTTTCTTTGCGCCACTCGACACCTCTCTATACCACACTCTTTTTTCACAGTGTCATTGCAAATAACAGAGTGAAATTACACAGACGCACGTGTCGATGAAGAAAAATTTCATAACTTTGCCATTAACATATTTGAATTTGAAATTTGAGAATAATATGATGGTTGTCATAGGACTAAGGCATGTCGGCTACAGGTGCTGAAAATGTCGTGCAGTATAGGTAGAAGAGAAGGTGGGTTGTGGGAAAATATATTTAACATTACAGCCCTTATTATTAAGTATATAATTACAGATGTCAGTATATATGTTTGTATATACTATATATATATATACATATGAAAAGCTACAACATTACTTAAACCCATTTTTTCACTCAACTGCAGGATTGTAATTTTACACAAATATTCCTCTGATAAAACATGCATAATATCAACACGTGCAATCAATCTATTACACGCATACATATGCGCTTAAGTACCTTTGTACTAATGTAGTCACATGCGAGTATACTCGTATGCATACCTGTGGAGGAGAGCTAGGCATGGCAGGCAGGCTGACTGGGCGTATACGTGACATTTAAGCCTCTTAACAATTTGCTTATACAACCATCGACAACCGTCTGTTCTATTGCATGATGCGCGTCTATGTGTAAGAGATGTGTTAGAGTCTGTGTGACAAAAAAAAAACTTTTAAAGAACTTTTCCTTTTTTTGGCCTGAGGAAAACTTTGCCTTTGATAATTACAAGGCGGGTGGCGGGCGAAAAGAAATTAAGTGAAATTTTTCATATTTTCGGCAATTAGATTTCGGTTTTATGGGTTAATCGTTTTATGAGCTGAATTGAAGTAAGTCAAAATTACTTGTTTTCACTGCACTTCAAGCAGATTAAAGACCAAAAGTTAAAGGTTAAAAATTCAAGATTAATAAGAAAGAGCGGTTGCCTTCGGTCATGACGAAATCTTTGTGCCCTTCATGAACATATCAAATTTATTGCAAATTGAAAGATTCGATTTCGATGATTTTCAGTGTCAATATTCACTTGAGCTCATGTCTGTAGAATACCAAATTTCAAGCATCTATATGCCTTTTTTTGGCAAATTTTTGACTCAAAACCTCTTCTCTGAGCAAATCGGTTGTATGGGGGCTATATGATATGGCAGTCCGATTTCGATGATTTTTACAACCAATGCTTATTTAAATTTAATTGTGAGGAACACCAAATTTCATGCTTATCGGTGCTCCAAATCTGACATCTGAAAAAATCCGATTTAAACGATTTTCAGAACCAATATACAGTTCATTATGAATACCAAATTTCACGTTATTAGGTTTAACGCATTTCTGACCCAAAAATCTGAAAAATCCTAAACTTTTCGAAGATTATCTCTTTCAAACGTTGGCCGCGGCTACGTATCAGATGGTCCATCCATTGAGTATAATTTTCGATGACTCGCTCGAGCATTTCGACTGGTAACTAGCGAATGACATGCGTGATGTTTTGCTCCAAGACCTGAATCGAAGTAGGATTGTCCGCATAGACTTGAGGCTTTACATATCACCACAGGAAAAGGTCTAACGGTGTGATATATACCCAACCTTGGTGGTCAATCGATCGGCCCAAAACGTGAAATTATCTGCCCACCGAAGTGTTCTCTCAATAAATCCAATGATTGATGCGATTTGTGGGATGTGGCGCCGTCTTGTTGAAACAAAATTTCGCGGAGATCACGAGCTTCAATTTCAAGCATCAAATAGTCGGTTGTCATGGCGTGATAATGGTCTCCATTGACGGATACGTACTCACCGGCATCAGTTTTGACGGGGGGAGCCCCACAAACCACACTAAACACACTTTTTTCTGGATGAAATAACAACTCTTGAATCTCTTTAGGTTTCTCTTCGTCTCAAACGCGGAAATTTTGCTTGTTTACATACCCATTCAACCAGAAATGGACCTCATCTCTGAACAAAATTTGGCACGAAAACGTCGGATCTTCTTGGGAAGGTCGAGCGCCAAGTCGTTCCATACTTCAGTCCGAGTTACGGTGAACGGCGCCTAATGGACTTTCCACGGTTTTCGTGTATACTCACAGCTACGGCCGCTACATTTTCTTCACTGCGTTCATTGTGTGCTGAACGTGATCTATTCGCTCGAATATTATCCAATAATGATTGCTGGGTCTCGAGATGGGTGATGGGAAGCGCGTGAAACACATTCTTTACAGAACGTGAATTTTCCTAATAAAATTGAATAATTTATAAATGTTGTTCAGGCGTATGTACTGAAACAAAAATAACATGACAGCTTGACACGGCTCACGCGTGATCTGTCAAAGAAAAGGCTCTTGAAGAAAGTACCTCTACTTGGACCACCTATTATATAAATATATGTATATGGAGCTTTCTAACCGATGAGGCGATTTTTGGCCGAGCTCCTCCTCAGATTTGAGGTTTTTCATCTTGACGATTTTACCAAAAAAAAAAAAAATTGATGGACCTACGATTTATACTAAGCCATCTTCGGGCGACGGCATGGATTTTTATGAGGAGCTTTTATTTCGTGACAAAAATGCACTCGGAGGGCTTGACATTCCCTGCCGAGGGGCGACCGTAATTATAAAAATTAATTTTGATAAATTAGCATGTTGCTCGAACTTGGACTTGAACCCAGGCCTGCCGAATTACAGTACGCAGAATAAGAACTTAAGATTACAGATTAAATGTTAAAAACTCAAGATGAGAGGTTAAAGATTAAAGCTTAAGGATTGAAGATTAAAGATTAAAGATTAAAGATTAAAGATTAAAGATTAAAGATTAAAGATTAAAGATTAAAGATTAAAGATTAAAGATTAAAGATTAATGATTAAAGATTAAAGATTAAAGATTAAAGATTAAAGATTAAAGATTAAAGATTAAAGATTAAAGATTAAAGATTAAAGATTAAAGATTAAAGATTAAAGATTAAAGATTAAAGATTAAAGATTAAAGATTAAAGATTAAAGATTAAAGATTAAAGATTAAAGATTAAAAATTAAAGATTAAAAATTAAAGACTAAAAAGCAAAAATTATTTAAAACTAAATAATTTAGATTCAAAATTAGAAATTAAAGATTAAAAACTAAAACTCAATTTAAAATTAAAATTAAAGATTAAAAATTAGAGATTAAAAGCTTAAAGATTAAATAATAAAAGCCAAATACTGAAAGTTAAAGTATATATAAGGATTGAAGATTAAAGGTTAAAAATTAGAGATTTAAGAATAAAGACTAAAAACTAAATATTAAAATTTAATTAAAATTAAATATTTTAGATTAAAAATGAGAAACTGGAGATCAAAAAATAAAAATGAAAGATTGAAGGTTAAAAACATAATATAAATTTAGAATGAAAATTAAAGACTCAGAATTAAATGATTAAAGATTGAAAATTAAAGGTTAAATATTAAAGAAGATTGAGATTGTTAAAATTTTAGAAAAAAAGATTAAAGTTTAACGATAAAATATTATTTATAGAATTTAAAATTATGCAAGTTTTTATTTTATTATATTTGTGATTTATTAAGAAAGCATTCAAAATTTTCCCACCAACAACAGCTTACTACTCTGAAAGTAAATTTTTTATTTTTCGCAAATAGCCATAAAGTCATTCAATATATAATATTCACTTGAACCGCACAATTTGCTTTCTCTCTCTCTCTCCTTCTCCTTTTCGCCGCAGACTCACATGCGAGGAAGGATGGCTCAGCTCAGTTATTGTAAATACGATAATGTCACGTTCAGGGCTTGTATGTCAACACAATAACACGTCGAATGAATTTATTTTTTATTGATAGTCGAGTCGATTTTGACAATATGACAACTCTCGCAAGCAACAAAGCAAGCCAACATTTATTGTGCTCAAAGCAAATATACAAAAGTTTTTTATACATACATACATATGTCTGCACTAAGTTAGGCTACAAGTCGTAGTTGGTCGTAGTTACATATATATATGTGTACACCCACACACTTGAAGTTGTATATGTATTTAGAATACAAAATTTGGAAGAACTTGAATAAATATTCATGTGAATGTGTGTCGTCACATAGAAACTCGAGTATATTTACTAAGGACTCGCATAATAAATATCGAATGCAATAATCATTGCCTACATTTAGGCGAAACCTTCAAAATTTACCACAATAATTCTTTATGTGCTTACATGAGTTTGCAATATTGCAAATAGTATAGGACAAAATGACAAAAAGCAGCAAATATGAAAGAAATGGCACAAAAAACATGGTGCGTGCGGGCGAACTGAGATCATCAATAAACTTCAAAGGGCGCTCAATATTAAATTCATATGAGTCTCTGTTATTGTATTGAATAATCTTGCTGTTGGGCAGTTGTAAAGACAATATGAATATTATTGGCATGACTCGTGTGTACAATACAAGTAGTACTGCCTTAGTCCTTACCCTCACTTTATACTTTATATTTTGTACTAAGCCAAAATCGATATGACCGAAGACGAGTACGAATAAAGAGAACAGTCGGAAAAGTGTTAAGAAATTTATAAGAATTTAGTGAGACTATGTGAATTTAAAGATAACGAAGTGAAGCGATCTGGTAGTGAACGAAAGAATAGACGAAATATCTTCTGTCATCAAATAAACAGTTATCGCACTCGCCACTTGGCTCCCACGTCACTGTGGACAGTCACAACTTCGAAGTTGTAGATAATTATCGTCTTTCTGGGAATCAGCATTAACAACACCAAAAATGTCAGCCTTGAAATCCAACGCAGAATGACTCTTGCCAACAGATGTTACTTTGAACTGAGTAGGCAATTGAAAATTAAAGTCCTCTCCCTCGACAAACGAAAATCAAACTCTTCAAGTCGGTCATCATTCTCGTCCTGACATATGGTACAGAAGATTGGAGGATGTCAATATCCGATGAGTCGGTTTTAAGAGTTTTCGAGAGAAATGTTTGTGAAAGATTTGCGGTTCATTGCGCCTTGGCAAATGCGTGTACCGTAGAGTGTGCAACGATGAGATGTACGAGTTATACGACGACGACATTGACATAGTTCAGCGAATCAAGAGACAGCAGCTACGCTGGCTAGGTCACGTCGTCCGAATGGATGAAAGCGCGACAGCTTTGAAAGTGTCAACGGAGTTCCCGCTGGAGGAAGCAGAGGAAGAGAAATAACTCCACTTTGTTGGAAGTATCAGGTGGAGAGCGACCTGGTTTCACTTGGTATTACCATCCTGCATCAAACAGCAGAGTGAAGGAACGAGTGGCGCGCTGGTTGCTGATGCGACTATGATCGCGTAAGCGGGGCATACAACAAATAAGAAGAAGAAGATGTATTTCTATACCATTAGTGCTACTTTACTACTAAGATAAAAAAATTCTGAAATATGATTTGTAAAATTAAATTTCATTTTGAAGGAAAAAAATAAATAAATAAATAACACAAATGAAATAATGCGTTGTAAATCACTTTTCACTTGCCTTTCTTCATATTCTTCAGAGAAAATTCATCTAACATAGGTGTGAGGTTATCGTAATGCCACTTCACACCTCTGTGATGGCGTAGCTCAAGGATCATGGAATGACATCAGACGATCAGAAAATAAAGGTGCGTGAAGGGGCTAAGACTGAGGTCATCTCAACCCACATCTCAGCACCACAGCACACCAGAGACCAAAGCACAATGAACAAAGTGAGTTTCTCTGGGTGAACGTGCACCCAAGAAGGCCAGTGTGGGTCTGTCGTCGACAACAAGGACATGGGCATGGTTTTTTGGGAGACAAAAATTCATAATTTGGGCTACGAGGTGCTGCCTTATCTGCTGCATTTTCCATATTTAACCCCCAAACCTGCAGAAATTGCTGTGCGGTAAGAAATTCGGGTCGAATGAAGAGGTCATAACAGCAACAAACGCCTATTTTGAAGGTCTTGAAAAAACCTATTATTTGGAAGGAATACAAAGATTGGAAAAACGCTGGACTAAATGTATAGAGCTAAAATGAGGCTATGTGGAGAAAAAAATGCCAAAAAAAATTTTATTCAGTGAGTTACTCACTTATCAAACTACCTACGTATAAAGTCATATGAAGCTCTGGGCTGTAATATGCAAGGAAATATAAATACGCTGCACTCTCATTTGGATTTCTTTCTGGCAAAATTTAGATGCTCTAGGTGACCAACTAAGAGTTTCCGTCAGGAGATTTTCTGGGTGAAAAAGCGTTATTAATGGAAATGCAGTCCCGAAATACTAGCAAATCATTATTGGAGACTTAGAAAGGATATATCAAAAGCCAAGTATTCCTAAGTGTAGATTTTCTTTATTTTTTCGGAAAATAGCGATGTCACAATAAAATCTGATGTGTACATATTTTTTCGTGCATATTTATCATTAGTCGCTGGCACTAAAACATTCAAAATTTTCTATGAGCTTCCGTGTGACATAAAAAATGTTTGAATTTTGTTGACCAGTGCTTCCTGTGTATATATTATATATGGAAAAATCAGGTGGAGAGCGACCTGGAATCACTTGATATTGAAGGGAAGGAACTAGTGCCGAAAGAAAAAGAAGAAGTAATATTTTAGAATCTTCTCTGTGTACATGAAGAACCGCGACATTAATTACACTACCAGATACAAGCCGGCATCGTCGTATTCGTACTAAACACATTTTTCAGAAAGTGGAAATTTCAACGCAATTTTTTAAATACGCTATTGTGCTCCTAAGCCTACAGAAAACTATATAAGTAAGGCATTTGAATTTAGCGGTGTCGCTCTGGGCTCAAAAATTTAGATGCTGATTACGTCAGTTATTTCGTTTTTAATATTAATCTGGAGAAATTATAGAGACTCGGTACACCATACTCCCCACAAATTCGCTTTAAGAGAGCGGAGCGTTTCGCGGCACTTTTTCTTGGACATGAAGGTAAGAAGATTTGTAAAAATGCCAGAAGCGCTGCTGAAATTCAAATTGTATGGCGAAAATCTGATAAAAAAATTTGTTTTTCGCCAGTGATAAAATTGTTTTTATAATTTTCTAACAAATGATTATTCATCATTCTTGTTTGAATTTTATTTTAATTTTTTGTACGTTATTCCTCGTATAGGAATGAGAACAAGTAAGTATACAAATATAAATATTTTCCCCAACATACATTTCATTTTAAGTCAAATCGAAAAAAAAAAACAAAAAAAAAAAAAAGAAAACACCGGCAATAAAAAATTACGATAAAAATTTGAAAGTAGTTTCTAACTTTCCACATAAGTTCTTCGACCGGCTGAATAACAATTTTTAGCCAGTTTTTTTAATAAACCTTTTAATCTTCAGTAAATAAAAAATCGTTAAATAAGCAAAAAATAATAAATAAAATGTTTACATTTAAAGCAATTAAGCTTGCTTCATGTGTTTCAATTCGTTGAATACTAATCGAAAGCGTAGTTAGACCATAAGTCAGTTTTTTTAGATTTAAATTTAATGATTTTTAATTTAAATATAAAAAGGTTCACCATGTCGTATGAACAACATTTTTGTCTAATTAATATTTCCCATAAAACATGGCACGTTTTGCTCAACTTGTCACAATAATTTTCTAGCTTTTCCACCACTTTGAAAACTTTTGAATAAGCGTAGTTTCAAAATGTGGAAAAAATTCCGAATTTGATGCATATAATATGAATATCACGGCCTACTCGCCACTTTGTAAGCAAAACGATATAAATTTGAAAAAAAAAAAAATAACTGATTGAAATACGTCAGTTTGAATAATACTAATATTTACATAACATAAAACGAAATAGTATATGTGCTTGCGGACCATATACTATTTTTCTGCGTATACGAAGCATGAATTTTCTTATAGAAATCACTAGTTCAGCTTTTTTCTTAAATTTTATCGCTAAATATTGTAGTAGTTTGTACGAATGAACCAATAGGTTTATGATAATATTAATAAGAAATGTGTATTTCTGTATGCTTTTTGGAAAGGACAGAAAACTCTCAATCAGACATCATGTCTATCAAAAAAATCTCCTGCTAAAGTAATCTCAAAAGTATAATAATTTACTTTTAACTTTTGAGAGCTTAATCGGTCGTAGAAAAATTATTTTTGTGTAATTTCTTTTTAAATTAAATTAAATAGGCCTTCACTATGTATTAGAAGTATTTAAGTAACTCTCTCTCTCTCTCTTTCTGTCTTTATTCACTTAACTCTAATCACTCAAGTTCCTTCGCTCGCTTCACACGATCACATTTCTCGTAACATTTTCGTTCTATCAAGGGAAATACTCAATAAAAAAGTGTGCGTCTTGGATAGCATTTATTGTAATGCCTGAATGTAGGCAATGCTTTTTCTCTAATTATGATAATGTTGCTTAGTATAATCATAATGATATGATTGCGTCAATTTAGAGGACACATAATGCCTTTAACGCTTGATGGTAGCAAACGGTTTAACCGGAAGGCTATAGGAATTACAAAATTTTTACTGAATAAGCAGATTTCTGCGTTCTTACTTTTCTATATTCGGTATCTGATAATGAGAGTGAAATTTCGTCAATTGCAAAAAAAAAGGAAAAAAAATGTTTTCGGAAAAATGTAAATAAATATATGCACATAACGACAACTAGTTTTGTGTGATAAAGAGAGCGAATAGAGTAAAATTTAGATGCGAAGAGCATACTCCTTAGTAACTAGTAGTTAACTACATACACATACATAACATATAGAGGTTGAAAGTTAACAATACATAATATACATACATAAATAAACAGTTAAATTAACATATAATTAGAGTACAGAGAGTAGTGAGAGTACATTTATAGCGTTTTCAAATTTACTATTTCTCTAAATGCTGGAGAGGGTTTTTGTACATATTCATATTTACAAATAATTTCTTTCTCTAGAGTAAGTATTTACATATTTTTTTTGCCATTCAAAAAATCAACTAAATTTCTAAGTGTTTTATATATGTATGTAATAATGATGTGATTTAGCTGTTTGTGGCATACGCAATTTTCTCGTTTTAAATTTTCTCTAATTTTGTTGTATTAATATAAACTATGAATGAACAATCGGATGAAGATAATTTTTTTGCTCTAAAACATTCCATTGGCAATTGTGTGTAGTTGTAGTTGTAGGTGTGTGTGTGTGTGTGTTTTTTTTATTGTGAAAATGCTTAGTAAATGAAATCTAAATTATTTTAAATGCAACTCTGTGTACATGACAAACTAATAGTATTGAATTACATACGCATTTTCTATGAATTTCATATTGGCAATGCTTCATACAATCAATTTTTTATATTACAAAACAGTGTTTTGTGTTAGCTAGAGGAAGTGAGTTGGTTTTTTTTTTTTCTTCATAAAATTTATAATAAATCTAATTCTTGCTTTTTCCATATACTTTGCGCTTTTGGCATAAAGCAATACTTTTTTTTTAAATACGCAATTTCATGTTTTCAATATTAAGCAGCCATTTTCTATGGAAAAATTATTTTTAGTAATTATTTTCAAATTAATTTGCATAACTCGTGCCAGCTGGGGATATATTTTACTAGTTCTATGAATAAATAAAATAAAATAAAAATATTAAAAATCATAAGGAAAAATAATCATAAAATAAATAAATAAAAATACAAAATAAAAAAATCAAAAAAAAAATATTCAAATTCAATTAAAAAATAATTAAAATTAGTTAAAATAATTTAAAAAATTCAACAAAAAAAAAATAATTATTTTCAAAAATAGAGCAAACTAACCTTTAAATGATGTGTTGTGCGACTTTCAATAGTTTATTTGTGAAGTATGCATGTCTCCATGTACAAGTGTGGGAACTGGTGTAAATATTTCATTATGAATAACATATTTAATAATTTGTGTTTACTCTACTTTGTACACTATTTCAAAAATGCAATTATTTGATCAAAACTAACAAAATTTGGTGCAACTAATTTCCAAATTTGTTCAAAAATGTGTAGATAACAATTTTTTTTTACTGAATTTTCCCCATATAATGCTAAGAGTAACGCTATGAAAAACGCTTGAAGAGTTATACAAAACTGAAGGCAACACTGACCACTTTAGATCAAAATGTTGCTAAAATGTATATGGTACTTTTCACAAGAAGGTGCAACGTTTCAGCAAGGAAACATCCGATACTTAATTGGGCGGATTCAACGATCGAAGCACCCTCAAAGTACATCGAAGGAGTTTCATATTGATAGCTGTTGTGAAGGCTTTTTGAGGAGAAAGGACAAAGATAAGTGGTGAGCAGCATGGCTTGCAGATGGACCTAGCCGTCGCTGGCTTGTAAGTGTACTGAACATTCAGTGGCGTTTGCACCAAATGGGCCTCTGTTACCACTTGGGCCACTAAATGTAAACTTTTGTGGAAGAATTTGGGTATGAAGAATTTTTAAACATAGCTGGTGTTAGAATTGACGGCACTCCACCCAACAGAATGGTTAACCTTTTGACAAAAGCTGGAAGCATTACCAGAACTACCAAAGCATCACTGGTTGGTGTGAATTATGTGGGCTAGTGACATCAAAGGCCGGAACGGAACGTTGTCGTGATTTTCATGCAATGGCCTAAATTAGAGGTGAGTTCAGTGAGCAGCATATTTAACGCTTGCAGCCGATCAATCAGGGTGCCTAGATCGTGCGTTTTAACGCCTATTGATTAACTATGGTGACAAGTCCACTACGTTTAATGGACTGAGTGCCAATAGACATTTTCATGAGACATCGGTCGATATGTTGGGGAGAGTATGCCAAAATCGGACTCGGCATACGAATTATTTGCAGCGCAGTCGGGGCTAATATTTAAATGGAATAATCTTTAAACATTAATTGAAAGTTCTATCGACTCAAATAAAGATTTCATAAAATTTTCTGAATGTTATGTGCCTTTTTTTATTTTTGAAAATGATATTAGAAGGTTCTTCAAAAGTCTCCTTTTATACGATCTCCACAGGCTAAATAAGAGAGAATTGGCAGGGCTTTACCTTTAGGAAATCTAATGTCTATTTCATTTCGAATTCAATTGAACTTTAAACTGGGTCCATCAAGGACAAACAGGTCTCTGTGAGGTGTAGCAGCCAACCTGTGCAACCTAGCCTAAAACAAATACAGTCATATATATACATATACTCGTAACATTTTTTTTACAAAGGATATTTTCATTAGAAGATCACAAAATTAGTTTCAACAAAAATAAAAGCACCAAGCTGTTAGTAAAAAATACCGATTTAAAAAAAAATCTATTATTGTAAATTCTAGCAAAATTTTTTTTTATGGTAAATTAAAAATAACCAAACTGTGAAGATATTTCACAAAAATCTTTATAAGTGGAGATTCGGTAAGCTTCTGCTTTGAATACTGAAGTATTTTATAATTTTTGGAAATCCCTCAGCGAATATGTTTCAGAGGAAAAGAAGAAATTCCTCAATTTTGTCCTCTATTATCTTTTAATTTTACAGTGAAAGTATCACACTTTATAAGTTTGTACCAGTTCAAAGCTGTGATAGTATTTTTAAGTACAAAGATGAATCGAGTATCTCCATACTATATGTTCTATAGTAACATAGTACCTTCTTGTACTTGTTCACTACGGGGAATAATCAGGGGTAGGTGTCTGCCCTTTAGAAACCTGAAATATTAAAAAATTACATACGTTTTTTCCCCAAACGGGCTCAATAAAGAAGTTTTCGGGTGTTGCTGCTGTGGCTGACCAAATAAAAAATAAAGAGCTTGAAACCGACAATATTAATTTTATTGAAATTCCACTAGCCTCGTAATCGAAAACAATGAGAAATGGACACTTTCCAAGAAGAGTCAGTTTAATAGTGAATAGTGGGTGACCCAAGTAGCGGTACTTTTTTTAAAAGGCTTTTTCAAGCGACATCGCTTCGATCTATGGGCTCTTGAAAAGTTCCAAGAAGATCCGACGTTTTCGAGCCAAATTTCATTCAGCGATGAGGCCCATTTTTGGCTCAATGGGTATGTAAACAAACAAAACCGCCACATTTGGGACGAAGAGCAACCTGAAGAGGTTCAAAAGCTGCCATTTCATCCAGAAAAACAACAGTTTGGTGTGGTTTGTGGGCCGGTATAAAAATCGGTCCATATTTCTTCAAAAACGATGCCGGTGAGAACATAACCGTCAATGGCGACCGTTATCGCCAAATGATAACCCACTATTTGTTGCCTGAAATTGAAGCTCGTGATCTTCGCGACATCAGGTTTCAACAAGACGGCGCGCCACTTCCCACACATCGCACCAATCAATGGATTTATTGAGAGAATATTTCGGTGAGCAGATATTTTCACATTTTCGGCCGATGGATTGGCCACCAAGATCGTGTGATATCAAACCTTTAGAATTTTTCCTGTAGGGATTTGTAAAGTCTAAAGTCTATGCGGACAATCCCGCTTCAATTCAGAC
Source organism: Neoceratitis asiatica (assembly GCA_030068015.2). Lineage (NCBI taxonomy): Eukaryota > Metazoa > Arthropoda > Insecta > Diptera > Tephritidae > Neoceratitis > Neoceratitis asiatica. The sequence goes on from CM061526.1 coordinate 66,754,738, forward strand.
CTTGTAGCAAAACATCATACGTGTCATTTGCCAGTTACTAGTCGAAATGCTCGAACGAGTCATCGAAAATCGGACTCAACAGATTGACCAGTTGAGACGTAGACGCGGCCAACATTTGAAAGAGATGATCTTCAAAAAATAAATGCCAAAGAATGTTCTTTCGATTGATAATAAACATTCCCGATTAAATTTGAATTTTCTGTGGTTTTTTCTTTGAAAATAGGGAGCTTTGAAATGGATCACTCGTTATTACTTTCTTCGAAAATATTCACTAAAAGTACCCTGTATTCGGTTGGCCCGTATATAATTTCTGAGAAGAAACACTTCAGAGAACTCAGTTGGAATAAATTGCTCTAAAAAACCCACCGGTGATTTCGACAGATTTTTGTGAGAACCTTAACTCTTTGCGAGAATTTTATTTGAAAATTATTTCAAATGCAAATGGAACTAAATTCCATTCATCTATGTATATGATTACATGCTTGATTTGCCAAAATTACTTTACGGGAATATTTGTGTAGGTATTTATGACCTAAGGAAGGAAATAATGGCATATTTCAACTAAAATTTAGTTTATCTAGGTAGTATATCCACAAGAGGTATATCTACAAGTTTCAATTTTATTTATGAGTAAATAATAATTTTTTAATTATTTATGTAAAAAGTTACAAGTTGGAATATATATAATGTTTTAGAAGCTTTTAATGTTTTTTTTAAAGAAGCTTGGTTTAAATGCTATTTACATGTGAAATGGGTACTTGAAAGGAAAATTCCACAAATAAAATAAATAAAATAAATAAACGTTCGAAAAAAACAACTAAAATATGTGGGCAAAGTAGGCGAAAAAAATACTGAGTTTTTATAGAAATAAAGTAAAAACTGTTAAAAAGTAGCCGACTGTTTTACAAGTAATTGGAAATGAAATAAGCGGTTATAAATTTACATAGAAAAACAGAAGAAAACAGAAGAAATTCGAAAAGACAATGCATATTTTTATTATATAAGAAGCGCTTTAAAAATATTTATTTGACTAATTTTTTTTTGTTTAATTGCATAATTACAAATATATTTTACAAGGATTTTATCTTGTTTGTTTAGGTGTTTATTATTGGAAAATCAATGTTTTTTATATATACATATTTAATAATCTACTTGTTGATATTTGTCAAATATAAAATATAATTGAATATTTATTATCGTTATTATCTATAACTTTTTTCAAGCGTATTTACTTAAGTTGTTAAAAAAAATATTTTTTTGCTATTTTCAATTGTAATTTACCATTTTTTTTAGCTGTGATATTGAACTGCGCTTGGTAGCTGTCCATGCTGATTGAGAGTGCGTGTCTTTGCTAAGTGGAGTAATTGAGTGCAAAACAACACTGAGCACACGCTGTTAGTTGAGTTTCAATTGCTGAGCGTTGAATGTTTCCACAGAGCGAGCGCAGCGCTTTCTAGCGTTAGCGTTGAGAGAGAGAGAGAGAGAGAGTTAGAGTTAGTAAACAAAGAAGTAAGCGAACGTGAGTGCCTGTCGCACGGGCAATCTATTTCGCCTAGCCTCGCCTCGCTGTTGGGAATAAGTCAAAACATTCGGAGTTTTTTTTTTGCTTTTGTAGTTTAATAGAGACTTTATTGTTGATTTAATGCAATGCATCTAACGCATGTTGAGTTCCAATTAGTTTGAGTTCATAATTAGGTCTTAAAATATGATTTTATATTATTTTATTGTTTTTAATATCTTTTAACATTTTTTAATATATTTATATATTTTTTAATAATTTTAAATATATTTTAGTATTATTTATTTGTATTTTATTCGTAACTTTTGATTTGCCTAATAGGTTAAGCAGCTTAACATACGTTTATATGTATTTAAATATTTAGATATTTCACAGAATTTACACAAATATACAATTAGTTGTAGTTGTAGATAGATACAATACATTTATAAATATATAAATAATTTTGTATATACGTATATACTATGTATATAATTTTTTTTTTTTGTAAAAAATTCAGGACAGTTTTTTTTTTGGTACATAGACAGTTGCAAGTACTCGTATACCATAAAAATTGAATTTTTTTTTAATTCTTATTTTTATTTTATTTTTTTGGTTCACAATTTGGCTGCAGGAAATTGAAAAAATCAATTTTTTGAGTAGCATAGTTTCAGAACTTGCTTTGGATGATTAAATTTAAATAAATTTAATTTTTTTTTACAATTTTTTATTTACTTTTTCAGTACCTGCTTTAGATTATTAATTTTAATTAAATTATTTTTTTTTAATATTCTTTTTATCAACTTTTTGTTGTAATTTTTTTGATATTCTTTTCTAATAATTTTTAAAACTTTATTATGTTTTCTTTATTTTTTAAATTTTAGACTTCAAAATTTTTTCAATTTTTTTTATTTTCTAATATTTTTTTTAATTATTTAATTTTTTACGTTTTTATTTTTTCAATTTTAGGCTTCAAAATTTTTTAATTTTTTTTTTATTTTCTAATATTTTTTCTAAGTATTTAATTTTTTACGTTTTTATTTTTTAAATTTTAGGCTTGAAAATTTTTTAAATTTTTTTTTTATTTTCTAATATTTTTTTAATTATTTAAATTTTTATGCTTTTATTTTTTAAATTTTAGACTTCAAGAAAAACCTTTTTTTTTAATTTTCCTGTTTTAATTATTTATTTTTAAATTTTCATAAACATTTTTGAGTTTTGTTAATAATTTTTTTTTTTATTAAATTCTTCTTGTACCTTTTTTGTTCAAAAATATTTTGTAACATCTTTTAATGTAATTATTATTTCTGTAATGCTTATATACTATATATTTTTATTCAATCCAGTAAATGGTGTGTATGTGCGTGTGTTGAATATGTATGTATGTTTTTTTGTATAACCGTTACGCATGATTTGTTTGTTTTCAGTTACCTTTTGTTGCAGAGAATTGGCTTTGACTTTTCTTTAGTGTAGAATATTTGTATGTATTTTTGTTTTTGTATTGATAATATATATTTAGTTAATTAAATTCCTTTTGTTTTTATTTTTGTTGATTTTCTTTCTTGTTCACTTATAGTGTTTGAGTGAGTGTTTTTTTTGTACCTATTAATATATATTTAAGTGTTTTCAGTTTAAAATTTTTTGCCTCAAATAACAGTAAAAAGCGCGAGTTTAATATACAGTGGCGGACAAAAGTCTACATACACGCCCTGTTTTCGTTGAATTGAAAGTCCGAAAGCCCAAGTTTCAATAAGACGTTCTTTGAGTAATGCTGAGCTGGAAATTATATATTTTCAAAATTTTCGTTCAAAAATCTCCCAGACATATTCAAAAACATTCAAATCTGGACTTTGAGGTGCCGTGTGTAATTACTTGGAGCATGATAAAGCAACGAATCTTTAACAATATGGGCCGTGTGCTTTGGATCGTTATACTGTTGAAATATCCAGGCTGCGCCAAGCTCCAAACTGCCCACCGAAGGTTTCAGATTAGCTTCCAACAATGACTTATATTTGAACTGATCCATATTACCCAATAAAAACAAACTCTCCAACTCCAGATGCCGCAACCACTCCCCAAACCATTACGTTGCCGCCACCATGCTTCACTGTTGGTACTACATTTTTGGAGTTAAGTGCAGCGTTTTTTCTGTTTTTCTTCAAACTTTTGCTTTTCCATCGCTGCCGAATATATTGGACTTAGATTTGTGTAATCCAAAAATCCATTCCCTTGTCTAAATCTGCTTTAGCAAACTCCAAGCGAAATTGAAGATTTTTTTTAGAAATAAGAGTTTTTTACGTGGCGTTCTACTGCGGAAGACGTTTTTGTTCAGAGCTCTTCGAATTGTTCCTAAATGAACATACTATCTTGGTGAGTTTGCGGTGTTTTCGGCTAATTTTGGAGCAGTAACTTTAGGATCATCTTTCACTTCCTTCACAATAAAGCTGATATCTCTTTGAGTTAGTTTCTTCGGGCGGCCAACACGCGGTTTTTGTTTGGGTGGATCCATTTTTTTTTCAAAGTTTTTTATAATGGTCTGTACCTTTGGTGGACTTGAGTTTAACAAATTTCAAATTTCATCAAATGACTTTTTCTCTTTTCTGTGCTGAATAACCAATATTCGTACGTCAATGGATTTTTCTTTTCGAGGAGCTTGATGTTAATATCTTTAAACCATAACTAAATTTAATACTAGCAAATTAGAAAATATAATTTAAAAAAAAACAACAAAAAAGGGTACCTAACCACCAAAACAACACAGCATATCGACGTACCTGCTAGTAAACCTGTGATGTGTGTAGACTTTTGTCAAGGACATTTTTGCGTTTTTTTTCACCATAATTTTTTTATTTTATGTTAGAGAATGGATTTGTTGTAATACGTGTGATTAGAAAAGGGTTCAAAATAAAACTGTATACCTATTTTTTCAGCGAAGTGATAGTACTTTCTACACAACGAATACAGGCGATGTATGTTGACTTTTGCCCGCCACTGTATGTATAATGTGTTAACAGCCATATACCAGGGTATATGTATATATATGCATGGAAGTGTGCAGTTGTGTTCGCATATGAGTGTTAAAGTTTGCGGTAGATTTTTATAAAAAAATTAAAAAAAAAAAAAATCAAAATTATGAAAAATAAATTAGAGAATATTTATATATATATATATAAGCCCTTAAACACATATCCTTACTTGCGTTTTTTTTTTATCACCCAACTGGCAGCAGTTATGCGTCGCGCAATGAAGAAATGAGCCAATAAATTGTTTCTTTTTTCTCAAGTTTTCAAGTTATTTCGCATACTATTTTTACCTGCTTAAATAAGCGAAAATATTTTTTTTCTGTGAATTTTTTGTATTTACTTAACATTTTTAATAATTTTTCAACATTAATATTTTGCCAGCTTCAACATTTCTTTGAACTTCTTTACTTATCTATTTTTAATTTTTTATATATATTAATAAGATTTTTATTTATTTTTATTTTTTGCTTTGCACATTCAAACCTTTTAAGAAAAAACCTCTTTTTTTAACATTTAAAAACCCTTCCAATATTTTTCTAAAACTTTTTTACACCAACGCTTCAGACAAATTTTTGCTTTTTTTCTCTTAAAAATGCGCGTACCGTGGTCCTTTTCACACAGCTGAGACATATTTTTCGATCACATTAATAATAGTTTTTAAAGCATTCCATTTTGCAATGATTTTGAGTTGCCACCTTTAGGAAACACGTTTTTTAAATGTTTTTTTTTTTAAATTAAGTAAATAATTTAATTTTTAAACTTTATTTTAATTTAACTTTCAAAGTTTTTCCAGTATTATTTTTATATTTTTTATTTAAATACTAATTTATCATAAATTTTGTTTTTGTAACAAATATTTGTTATTGTTCTCTATCGAAGACAGCGAAATTGTGCACCACATATGTATGTAATAAGACAGTAAAAGCTTTGGCGCTGGCATATGTTACTACGATTAGAAGGATATTTTTTAAAATACAGCAAATGAAGTGTTCTGAGAAATTTTTCATACATTTTTGGAGAGATTTTTCATTCCTTTTTATAGTTTGTAATATTGAGCTCAAAATAGTGGATTATTCACACCTGCTGTCTCTCGAGATCCATAAATATGCTAAATATATAAATATGGCCTTTGAAATAATTCTTGACGTCTAGAGAGTTAACACAAAAATTATGCTTGGGTTGGCATAGATCGCAAAAACATTATATATAATTGGTTACAAGACCACTCAGAATATGGGCTTATCATAAAATGTGATCAGCAAAGATCGACACTCACCTCATCGTCGTCGCTTTTAAAGCAGCTTTCAAAATATCAAAAGCAAATCAAACGATCAAAAGCTCGGAGCAGCCTCTCAATGCCATTTGACTCCAAGCGAGGCTTCGGGCAGGAAGAGGACATTGCGGGATACAGAGCTAAAGAGAGAAGATAAAATCTTCTGCAACAATTGATGGCGGCATATACCAATAATATTGACATTATTGGCCTCATCAACTGCGCTTTAAGATATTTTGCCTCCAGCTTGAATAAGGGCGTGAAGTGAATGGGTTTTATGTGGCAAGACGAAATATGAATATCTTATTATTCTAAATCAGTCCCCACATTCTCATCTTGGGTCTCACAACACTGTGTACAATCATAACTAAGAGACTGTAGACAACTTCGTCTACCTAGAGCCCAGCATTAACAGCAACAATAATGTCAGGCTCGAAATCCAAATTGGAATCCCTTCGTGCTACTATAGAATGCAGAAGCGTAAGACAATGACAAGGAAATTCCGATCAGTCGATTTTAGGGGTTTTTGATAATTCCCCGCCTTACCAATGGGTTTAAAGCATCGATCAATAAAGGCTATTTCCTGCAAGTTATGCGCACAATCCCCCAGAAACGCCGCGGATTTGTTGTAGAACAAAAATTGGCTTTTGCACTATGACAATGTTCCTGCTAGTGTGTGAGTATTCAGGAAGAAAGAACATAGTATTGATGCTGCAACCACCGTATGCCCTACACCTGGTCCTCAGATACTTTTTTTGTTACCAAAACTGAAGGAGTAGGTGCAACAGATCACAAAAATGGCGTTTTTGTGTGCTAAAACTAAAGTGAGAATAACCAACAAGAGAAACGTATCTCGGTTGTTAGAGAGGAGAGGAGAGTCACTTTACCAGCAAAGATCAAAGGATCGTGTGATATATAGTATGTGAAGTGGAAATTACATAGCAATAAATCTAAAGAAATATTTATGGCTCATATAACGGCTTGAATTAGAGATAAGGTCGGTAGCTTAGAAGAGAAACTGTTGTTCTCTCTATTTATTGGTAAAACATCAGGAAACATTCAACTAATTGGAGCAGGAGCTCGACCAAAACCACTTCAGTATCACATTAAAACAACTGCTTATTTAATAAAAATCAAATATTGAGTCTCTGTGTGAACTCACCGCTGGCCAACGCTCGACTTTCTTTGCTCTTAGAATAGTTTATTAGAATTTAATTTACACGCTTAATGCATACGCGTTTTATTTAAATATTTTTCTATTATAATTTTGACGTTGGTTTGTAGTTTTTTTTTAGCACTAATTTTACTATCAACATTTTCTAATGAATAATTTTTAAATGTTTTTATGCAACAACAATTTTTAAAGCATTTGTAATTTGAGTTGAGTTTTTTTCTAGTGTTTCGTTTTTTGTTAGTGTGGTTTGTTAAGTAGAATTTTTGTTCTTACTCTTTTATGTGTTTTTTTTATGTTCTCAAACCGCTTAAAATTCTATTGTTGGTGCTTTATTCTTACACTGAGAGCAATTTTGGCTTATTTACTCGTCTAAAAAACGGTATTTTACAAAATTATTTATAATACAAATACAGTTATAGTTACACCAATCAACCCAATCTTTAAGGCAATAAAATTTGATATTTTAGAGAAATTCGTGAAGAGTAGAAACAAACAAAATTAATTTAGAGCAAAGAAGACTTTTTGAAAATAAAAATAAAATAAAATACTTGCAAAATATTTGCATTTTGAAGTTGGTAATACACTTTTCTAGTTATTATTTATATTTTTAATGTGACAAAAAATTTATTAACGTGATGACCGTGAAGTGCGTTTAAAATGGTAACTTTTATAAATTTTATACATAGAATTGAAAAAAAAAATTGTGGAAAATTTAGTCATTTATAATTGTTTATTTTTGTCTACCAAAGCTTGTGTTTTCTTTTCGTTTGCAAATGTATTTTAAACCATTCCTTGTAGTATGCAATGATGTAACAAGGTCTCAAAAGCCCATAAGTTTCATATAATAATAAAAATTATAATAAAAATAAAAAAAAAATAAAAAAAATAAAAAAAAATATATATATAAAATGAAATAACATAAATTAAAGGGTGATCCAAGTAGAGGTATTTTTTCAATAGCATTTTCTGACAGATCACGTTTGAGTTGTGTCAAGCTATCATGTTATTTTTGTTCAGTATTGTTTGACATTGCATCATGGAAAGACTTACGTTTGAACAACGTTTACAAATCATTAAACTATTTTATGAAAATTTACGCTCTGTAAAGAATGTGTTTCGCGCGCTCCTTTTCAATTTATGGTCAACATAATCGGCCTACTGAGCATACTATTCGCAACACCATCACACATCTTGAGACCCAGCATTCATAACGTCCACGTACACGAAGACCGTGGCGAGTCGATTCTGCACCGTTCGCAGTAACTCGCACTGACGTATGGAACGACTTGACACATTTTACTTCGAGCTCTTAAGTTGAAAGTGTACAAAATACAGCTTGTGCAAAAACTGTGCCCGCTCGACCTTCCCAAGGGACATCGCTTCGCTGTATGGGTTCTTGAAAAGTTCCAAGAAGATCCAACGTTTTCGAGCTCGTGTTCTTCGCAACATTTGGTCTCAACAGGACTGCGTCACTCCCCATAAATCGCATCATTAAATGGATTTGTTGAGAGAACACTTCAGTGCGCAGATAATTTCACGTTTTTAGCCGGTCGATTGGTCACAAAGATCGTGTGATATCACAGCGTTAGACTTTTTCCTGTGGGGGATATGTAAAGTCTAAAGTCTATGCGGACAATGCCGCTTCGATTCAGACCTTGGAGCAAAACATTACGCATGTCATTTGCGTGTCATACCATTCGAAATGCTCGAAGGAGTCATCGAAAATTTAACTCAACGGATGGACCATCTGAGAGGAAGCTGCGGCCAATAGTTGAACTAGATAATCTTCAAAAAAAATGCCAAAGAATGTTCTTTCGAATGGTAATAAACATTTTCCATTCGATATGAATTTTCTGTTTTTTTTCTTTAAAAAAGTAGATAACTTCAAAATGGATCACCCGTTAATATAAAATAAAATTTAAAAAATATTATAAATAAAATAAAATAAAAAGTTAATTAAAAAAAAAATTAAAAAATTAAAAAAAATGTAATATAATAAATTAAAATTTAATTAAATTAAATTAAATAAAATAAAATAAATAATATAAAAATAAAAAATAAAAATAAAAAAAAGATTAAATTAAGTAAAAATATTAAAATTAAATTAATAAAAAAAATATAATGGCTTAAAAAAATAAATAAAAATTAATATAGAATAAAATGAAAAAATTAAAAAAAAAAAATAGAAAAAAAAATTTTGAATAGACTGAATTGAAGAAATTGGAATAAAATAAAGAAAATTGAAATAAAATAAATGAATAAAAAAATACAATAAAATTTATTAAAATGAAGAGTAGCATAATACAGTCAGTTGAATACAACGAAATAAAGTATAAAATATTATATTTTAACCGAAGAGCAGGTACTCACGATAAGGCTTTTCGAAAACAATTCTTAAACCTATTATATTTTTAAAATATTAATTAATGAATTCTGCTTTAATGATTGTCTGCCAACGCTTTTTACATTCCAAAGAGAATTGAACTCTCCCTCGCTCACTCACTCTTGTACGATTCGCTGCATTGGAAGGAACGAATCAAGCTAAGAGATTTAGCATAGAGCTCAAAACTCTTTTAATATAATTTTATCGAAACTTTTTCTAATTTTATTTTACATGTTTTTCGAACTGAATTTACATTAAAAAAGAATATATTGTTAATGGTCACATTTCTAGGGGCCTTAGTGTTGTTTTTGAACTAAAGAATTTAGCATTACTAAAATGTTAAAAACCAGGAATGATTTCTTTTATTATAAAGTATATATGTAGTTATATTTTTTCATTGTATGTATGTGCATTTTTTTTGATGATATACATATATATCAATAATTTTAATTGTTTTATTTATTTATTTATCTAAAAAGCTACTTAAATTTGTAACTTTTAAATAATTTAACATTTTAACTGCTAATCATAGTTCAATTTAACAATATAAATATATAATTTTAAAAGCTACATATTTGTATATCATAAAATTCCATATGCTCGCATATATAAATATGTAATACATATGTATGTGAATCCGTAATAACTACTAAACACCAAATATTTTCATAATTTCTATATTTATATAAATATTTTTTTTCTGATTTTTAATATTTTTTTTTCAAAAATAAGGAGTAGCCTAAAAGGTGTATGAGGATGAATTGAGAAACTGTATATTTGAGTGAGTTAATTTTTAATAATTTTTAATTTTTTTTTTTAAACAAGTATATTGTCATTTGGAAGCTATAAAAATCTTCGCACAAAAAACATTATAAAAGTAGTCTAGATGATGGGAAGATTGGCAAAAAACTATATATGGGGGAAATAAATGAAAATAAAAATGAAATGAGAAAAATTGCGAGTTAAAATCTTTTTGGTGGCATTAAAAAATTGACAGTCATAGTTTCTCTCCCAAAAATAGTAGCAGACATTGAGGAAATCATCAAAAGCATTATATATATAAATTTGCTACTGCAAGCATGATTGTTACCTCATTTATGAGGATTTTTAGATTTTTAGATATTTTTCGTTTTCCTTCAATTGTTAAATTTATATATTTAAATTTCTTTTTTTTTCAACAATTTACATCAAACATATTTATGTCTCGCGCATAGGTTTGTAGTATTTTTTTTTTTTTTTTTTTTTTGTATAAGCAGGTTTTGTGTTCATTTCTTTGTAGTTTTTTTTGCGTTGGTCTAGTGTTTGTTAAAAAACAGATATATGTATAAAAGTATAAAAAGATAGTATAAAAGATACATTTTGGAAAAATACTTTCTTTTTTTTTTAACTACGCACAGTTATTCAAAGAAATACACATTTTTTGTAGCATATTTTTTTAGTTTGAAATACAAAACTACTATATATTTTATTTGAAATTAAAAAAAATTATACATTTTATTAACACAAATTAATTTCCATGAAAAACTACTACTCAAAATTAATATTGAAAAACAAAAACACGAAGTAATTACACATTTAAAAAACATTAACTATTTAGGCAATAATTTTTTTTAGAAATTTTAACTGTAATTTTATTAACTAAAAATAAATTCATAGAAATTCATTTCAATTTTTTTTTGTGAATAATTTTTTATTGTTAGGTAAAAATGAAGGCTTAAAAACTTTAATTCTTTAAAAAAGAGCATATTTTCGGGTTTTATGTGATTTATGACGTCATTGCTAATTGAAGATTTTATATTCCAATCGAAGTGAGATTAGAATACACAAACGACCTTTGGGAATCCACCTTAAAATCACCTTTGACGATATGAAATCTTAATTCGAAAAGGAATGTTTCTATGTGAGAATTGTTAGAAGATCCATAAATGGATTGAGGCTGGTCGATTGAACGATATACATATATATTTCTTTGCAGTTCAGAGTCGTGTAATATGGTCGTTCCACAAAAAAAAAAAAAATTTTTTTTAAATAAAAAAATAGTAATGAAATAAAAAATACTCTAAGATAATATAAAATTAGCTTAAAAGACATTATAAAAGAAAAGAAAATTAGCTTTAATAAATGTATAAAATTTGCTAAATATATAATTGAATAAAAATAAAATTGAATTAAATAAATATAAATAAAATTCAATAATATATTATAAAATGAAATTAAATAGAATAAATGAAATGAAAAAAAATAAAAATAAAAAATGAAGTAAATTAAGAAAAAAAGGAAAAAGAAAATTTAAATAAAAAAAAATAAATCAAAATCAAAATAAAGTAAAGAAAAGATAAAAAAATAAAATTAAAAAAAAGTAAAGTAAAAAAAATAAAAAAAAAAATAAAAAAAGGTAAAAAAAAAAATTAAACAAAGAATAAAAATGAAACTAAAAAATAAAAATAAAAATAAAAATAAAAATAAAAATAAAAATAAAAATAAAAGAATAATAAAGTAAAATTAAATAATATTTATAAAAAAAATGAAATAAAATAAAATTTATATATATTAAAATAAAATAAAAAAATTATGTTATATGAGGTTAAAATAAACATTTTTAAATCTTATAAAAAATAATTTAAAACAAAAGTAAATAAAAAATTAAATTAAATTAATTAAAATTAAATTAATTAAAATAAATGAAAAAATTGAAAACATATATTAAAAAGAAAATTAAAAAACTAAGTGGGAAACAAAATAAAATATATAAAAGCAAAAAATTAAATTATATCAAAATAAACTAAATTGAAATATTTAAAAAAAAAATCAAATAAAATTATTTAAATCAAGATAAAATTAAAATTTTTAAATAAAACAAAATAGAAAATTAATTATAGTTATATTAAATAAAGTTACAAAATATTAAAAAAATTGAATTGAATAAAAAATGGTTTCGTCATCACATCTGCAATCATCCTCTGACTAGGTACGTGCTTCAATGAAAATAACCCTGCCCTAATGCACTCTCTCACAAAGTGATGTTTGATATCAATATGCTTGGTAAGCGCGTAAAAACGGGATCATTAGCCAAGCACTGCGCACCTCTGTTGTCCACATAAATTGTTATATCGATGAGTTTTTCGAGACCAATCTCATTGAGGAGACTACGTAAGTACACTGCTTCTTTCGCTGATTCTGCCAAACTCACATATTCAGCTTATGTAGACGAAAGAGCGACTGGAACGAGGATCAGTTGTGCAGCCTCCCCAATCAGTATTGGCGTACCCTATTTAACGGTAAAACAGATTTTTGGTACAGCAAGCCTCTATTGACAGTACCGGCAAGATACCTTAAAACACGTTTGGCAGCATTCCAGTGACATTTCGTTGGATTTGTGACAAACTGCGTTAATCTTGACACGGTATTTACTATATCCGGCCTTGCTGCGACGGGCATATACATAAGTGCTCCAATTAATTCGCGGTACGGACAGATTTCATCAGTTGCATTATTCTTAACAAAATTCATATTTAATTCAGATGGCGTAGCTACCGGGTTACACTGACTCATTCCGAATTTTTTACCCCATTTCCGGACCCCATACTTAATTGTCAAAACAAAAAGGGTATCCCACTATATTTTTGTTGTTTTAGAATGGAACCATATCCCATGTATTATTTTTAATAATATTAGTTATTTCACATTCCAAGGCGTTGCGCACCATTCATCGCTCTCAGGTCCAAGTCAAAGCATCTTGCAAACTAACCTCAGCTAAACCAACAAACACAATATCATCACCTGCACTATCAATGTCGCTCTCTGGACACGCCGGTTTATGTGATGGCTTTGAGTTAACATGACTACGTAACAATTTTCCTGGTCTTCCTCTATTCCCCATTCGTATCAAGTTGGGCCTACCTGGCACTCTTCGAATTTCTTCTACTTTACAATCAGCACTTTCTGTTGGTTCACTCGATCTTCTATATTAGCGATTTGAGAATGTGAAAAATTCAAAAATTTTACGACAATTGCTTTTATTTTCTTCAGAAATTCTAGTCGGCATCAGCAGTTCATTGGTAGCACTTGTTGGAATCGAAAATATTTAGTAGGGACATAAATACTGTTACACACATTTTATGCTATAAAATAAAAAATAATGAATGTTTTTGGACCAATTTTTTTTTTAAATATTTATTGATATATATTGTATACAAAAAAGCAGTATTCATTCGAAATGCCCGCCTTTGGCCTTCACGCACGCCTTAAGTTGGACTGGCCAATCATCAATAGCTGCACGCACCTCCTCCATTGGGAAATTGGCCACAGCACGAATCAAAGCTGTCTTAAGAGGATCAATGTTGGGGTATCTTTTGTGGCAAACCATGTCCTCTAAAACTGTCCACAATTTCTAATCCAGCGGGTTCAAATCAGGACTGCCAGAGGGCCACTCTTCAGAGGAAATGAATGCTGGTAAATTATTTTGGAGCCAGATTTGGGTCGTTTTAGCTTTATGGGCCGGCGCAGAGTCTTGCTGAAAAGTCCATGATTGGTTTTGGAACATGGAATGGTTAAGTGGTCTTACAACAGCTTCCAAAACGGTTTCTTGGTAAACTTTGGCCGATGTTTTGACCCCTTGTTCGCAAAAATGCAAGTCAGTTACCCCATCGTAAGAGACACCCCACCAAACCATGACTGAAGCTGGGTGATGACCTTTTTCGACCCGTGGAATCAGTTCAGATGCTTCCTTAGATGACCGTGCATACACCCTATCATTTTGTTTATTAAATTTTTCCTGCGCGGTAAAAATTTTTTCATCGGTAAACAAGATTTTTCTGTGCAAGTTATCAGCGTGTTTCACCACCTACACCAAAAGACGTTTGCATTTTACCACCCTATTTTTTTCATAGCTGCAGTCAACAAATTTCCGGTACGGCGTTTGAAAGCCCCAAGTCCCAAGTCTTTTTTAATAATTCGACTCATGGACTTTTGCGAAACATTCATCTCCCGGGCCATGATTTTCTGTTTTCGGAGCGGATTTCGCAGAATTCTTGATTTGACAGCTTTGATGACTTGCGGCGTTCGAACTGTGCGTGGACGGCCCGACCGGTGGCGGTATTTAACATCCCCAGTCTCCTCAAACAGTTTTATGCACCGGTAGACGAACATGCGATTAATGCCGAGTGGACGGAGTATTTTGAAAATATCACCTTTTTTCATTTCACACTTAAAAAGCGCTATAACAGCGATACGGTTTTCATTATCTGAACGTTCCATGTTGAAAACTCACACAATTTAGAATTCCCGATACCGACTAACGCTTTACAGGTTATATTTTATAAATCATATGGGAATTATGTGGTATGCTCAATTGTTCTATTGAAATGCGTGTGTTTAATGTTGTAACAGTATTTATGTCCCTACCAAGTAGTTGCTATTCGCTAACAAACTCCCGTACATCACACGCGCACATATTACTTTATGTGCTTTCGGTATGCACACACACGATAACCTTTTGCTGCTCTTGGATATCCAACAAACACAATTTCATCACATCTAGGCACTAGCTTATTGTTATCAGGTATTTTATCAAGCACCATTACCTTACCATTAGAAAAAAAATAATAAAAAATTAAATTAAATTAAATTAAATATAAATTAATTGTAAATAATTTACATAAATTTTTTTTGTTGCATGATCAGTATCGAAAGAGTATTTGAGACAATTTTTATTTCTGGAAAATCGATCGTTAGTAGACTTCAGTCTATAGTTAAACAGCAACGGCAACCTAATCGAGTTCGAAGAAAAAACGCACTTTCAGTGAATGATCGAAGGCTACTGTAATCCATCATCACTGAGGCTAATCTAGACAAGATGAATTCTCTTTACTTTCCTTCGTTAGATTAATAAACACAACTTTCGATTACATTTTTTTTTATATTTACCCAAATTACGCTCTCGTAAATTATAATCACTTACTAAAGCATAAAAAAAAAATTAAAAAAATCAAAAAAAAAAGAAGAAGAATATTAGTTGAAAAAAGTGAAATTAAAAGTAAAAAGCGAGTTAGCAACTAAATTATTTTCATAATTCTGCTAAAGATCATTAAATATATAAATAATTTGTATTTTTTTTGTTTATCTACGACTACGTTTTTCGTCTTACTTTGTGATTTTCTGCCAAATACCTTATGATGGGCTTAAGACGTCTTGTGTGTGTGTTTGTGCTTCTTTTTTTTGCTTTAGTTTATAATACTGAACACAAATTATTATTTTCAATACTAAAATATTATTTGTATAGACATAAATAGTTATATGAATACGCACGCAACAATAAAAATTGTTGATTTTCACTTTTTTCATAATTTTTTATTTAATTTTCTTTTAATTTTCTTGCCATTTCGGCAAAGAATTTTAAGTGAATAACCAACTAAGCGAAGAATTTTTCTCATAAAATAAATCTAAAATTTTTTTTTAGTTTTTTGGCTAAGTTATGTTGAGGATTTTATACCGGAGTTTTGGGTAATTTCCGTCTGGTTGGCGAAGCTGGTGATTTGTCTGCTGTTGTTTCGGGGTCTGTTGTGTTAGTTTTGAGTTTTGGATTTTTTTCCGATTTTTTTGATTGTGAAATGATTTTTGTGTAGTTTTGTTTGGTTGGCATAAAGTGTTTTGTTTTTTAAAAAAAAAAAAAAAAAAAAAAAAATACAAAAATGTGTGTTAAAGCACAAAAAAAACATTAAATTTTAAAAAGTAGACAAGAAAAAACGAGAAAAAATTACATTTTTAATTTTTAAAAAAACTATGAATTTCAATATATATTTTATGTGTAAATTTCCACACTCTCGTGTGTGTGAAATGTAATATTATTAATTGTTAGTTTTAACCATAAAGTGAAATTCTGGCATGCCACTCACTTACCCGCTATCAAGCCCAGTCCCACAGGACCGTCACCTGAACGCCGGGGACCACTTTGATTGCCGCTATTGCCTGGTGGTAGATTTTCATCGAATAGATCGCACATACGAAAATCGGTGGCGTGCTCAACGAGCAGCTCGACAATATCTCCAGTGCGATCCATAATTGAGCAGACTTCTTCGAAACTGCGATCAATCAGTGACATGGAGTTCCACTCGAGTATCTATTCGTAATAAAATATAAGAAGAAGAAATGCATTATACTGTACACTCATTTACTCTACCTACGCTCTCTGGGTGAGCAAAAGTAAAAATGGATAAATCAAAATGAAAATCTGCTCATAAAAATTCATCAATCATTTGCAGACGACTTAGAACTCTAAGTCTATCAATTTCTAATCTTTATTAATTCTGAAATATAATTTTTAAACGACTTAAAAGAGAGGAAATCACTCATTGACAGAAAGTTAACGCAAAGACAGTTCTGATAATGTCAAGTAAGCTCTACGCGAAGGAGATCACCCAGCATTCCATAAAAAACTTTTCAGTTTATAAAAAATTTTCAAAAACCTTAAAGAACTTGTGGATCCTCCTTAAAAAAGAGAGAAGTTATATCTAGACGTACTGATCTGAAACTCGAAGTTCAACCAAAACAAGTCGCTCATACTCCAAAAACTAACTCAAATCAATCCCAGATGCTCTACAGCCAAAAGTCGTTCACAAATCTGAAGCATAGATAATCAGCAAAACAACAAAAATTCAACACAAACTCAATACACAAGCGAAATGAACGATAAATTGTCCGTTTTGAGACCGACTTCACCGACAAGGTCTACTTTGAAAACTATAAGTTCTACTTCACGCCCCATATATATAATAAACCTCACGAAGGCTCAGAAATTTTGTATCGGAATATACCAAATCTACACTCGAAGCTATGTTAGCCACTGCACAGAAACTACAAAAACTGCAAATATTGTAGTTGAAGACCTCAAAGTGCCATGGAAAATGTCTGCTATCTAGCGTCCCTTGAAGACTTGCTACTAAAACTGCGCGTTTATAGCCGAATCAATAATTGCGCGGCATTCGTGTCTCTTCTTGCAGTTTGGCGCTAATTGGAAATATCAAACCAAAGCAGGTCGTACTGAACTTGATTTTCTTTGAGTCTTTCTTTTCCTCTACATCCATGTGTGGGTACCGCATCAAAAACTTTTAAAGCTGGAGCTCTTTCATACACACGGATGACATGATCTAACCAGCGTGGCCGCTGAATCTTCATTCACTAAGCTATCTAAAGGTCGTCGTATATACGTTGTACAATTCATTGTTCCATCGTCAGCGGTATTCGCCGTTGCCAACGCTCAAATTGCCATAAATCTTCCGCAAAACTCTAATCTCGAATCGATATTGATGTTGTTGGTATATCAGCTCTTTTCTCTCAGATCTTTTCCAAGATTTGGAGCATGGTGAATGTCTGGTTAATAGTGGATTTACCAATTCCAAAGCTTAACTGATAAGGTCCACTCAGTTTGTTGACGGTGGGGTTTAGAAACTTAAATACGATAGTAAGGAGGCGCAGAATGAAACTTCCTTCTTTGTTGCCCAAGCAAACCTAAGAGAATCTCGAATAGCAATATTAAGATGGCAGCAAACTGATTACCGTAATCTTCTATTAGAATCGAGAACAATAAGAGGACTAAATTTGAATTTTAAAAAGCAATATGTCGGGATGATACATGTCACCCTCATCGAGTGGATCAACCGAAATAAAAAAATTTGAAAATTAAAACCCGAAAAGGCGCTTCTAAGGCTATCTGTCTTCGTTTTTTTCTTAGCGTAGACACCGCGCTAGCCGAATGGTTAGCATTGCGTACTGACATTCGGAAGGTCTGGGTTCGAGCCCAGCTCGAGCAACATCCAAAATGATAGAAAATTTTTTTTCTAATTGCGGTCGCCCCTCGGCAGGGAATGTCAAGCCCTCCGAGTGTATTTCTGGCATGAAATAAAGCTCCTCATAAAAATCCATCAGACGTTCTGAGGCGGCTTAGAATAAACTGTAGGTCCCTTCATTTGTTGGTAAAAACATCAAGACGCAAAACCACAAATTTGGAGGAGGAGCTCGGCCGAAAATCGCTTCAGCGGTTACAAAGCGCCAAATATATATATAGACACCGCTTACGCGATTGTAGACGAGTTAACGGCATCGCAATTTTTTTAATTTCTTAGAAGAACTCGTAAAAGCATTCAACCATTCGGGGTTTTCTTTTTGCATGGAACAGCTTCTTGCAGTAACTTCAAAGATGCTCTGATAATTTGGCAGTCGGAATGACCTTCGGTTTAATTTGCGATGTTAAATAAAATCTCTGAAAGGAAGAAAGACGGATCGGGGTGAGAATCGCCAAGATTATCTGCAAGGCGCCGAAAGAAATTCGAATATTTTTTGCGCGGTCTCGAAAGGATTGCAGGATGGTTGCTGGCCTAATGACAGTTTACAACTTACTGACATCAGAAGCGAGCCGAACGAGCATTAGTGACGATGACACATACAAAGAAGAAGGCTTGAGTAAGACGCTGGAGCACCTCCCAAAAGAGGTCGAACTAAACTGCAACCCCATCCGGCATTACAAAAACTAGATCCATCTTATCAGTGCAGATGTTAAGTCCACTTATTTACAATTTATTGCTGAAATAGTCACCAGAGAGGCAAGAGGTGTGTTGCGGTAGGTTCACGATGACCGAATTTAAAAAACACGAAAAACATACGAAAATGGTTTTCAAATCATAACCTATTCCGTGGCAAAATTATTTGGGAAAACATAAACTAATTAATATTATCATAAATCCAGAATTCCCGTGTGTTCGTGTCTTTGTAACGGGTGATCCATTTCGAGGTTCTCCAATTTTTTAAGAAAAAAATAAAACACAGAAAATTCAAATTTAATGGGAATGTTTATTATCATTCGAAAGAACATTCTTTGGCATTTATTTTTTGAAGATTATCTCTTTCAAATGTTGGTCGCGGCTATGTCTCAGACGGTCCAACCGTTGAGTTCAATTTTCGTTGACATTTCGACTGGTAACTGGCGAATGATATGCGTGATGTTTTGCAACAAGGCCTGAATCGAAGTGGGATTGTTCGCATAGACTTCAGACTTTACATATCCCCACAGGAAAAAGTCTAACGGCCCAAAACGTGATATTATCTGCTCATCGAAGTGTTCTCTCAATAAATCCATTGATTGATGTGATGTGTTGGGAAGTGGCGCCGTCTTCTTGAAACCAAATGTCGCGAAGATCACGAACATCAATTTTAGGCATCAAATAGTCAATTATCTGACGTGATATTTGCCGTCATTGGCGGTTACCTTCTCATCGGCATCATTTTTGAAGAAATATGAAATATATGAAATATGAAATCACACCGTAGTTTTTTCTGTATGAAATGGTTGCTCTTGAATCTCTTCAGGTTGCTCTTCGTCCAGAAATTGGCCTTATCGCTGAACAAAATTTGACTCGAAAACTTCGAATCTTCTTGGAACTTTTCAAGAGCCCATAGAGCGAGGCGATGTCGCTTGGGAAGGTCGAGCGGGTTCAGTTCTTGCACAATCTGCATTTTGTACGCTTTCAATTTAAGATCTCGAAGTGAAATGCGCTAAATCGTTCCATACGTCAGTCCTGCGTTGCTACGAACGGCGTCGAATCGACTCTCCACGGTCTTCATGTGCACTCTCACCCGCGGCTGCAATATTTCCTTCACTGCGTGCTGGACGTGGTCTATTCGGGCGAATATTATCCAATAAAGAATGTTGAGTCTCAAGATGGGTGATGGTGTTGCAAATAGTACGCTCAGTAGGCCAATTCTGTTGACCATAAATTGAGTGAATCGCGCCATGATGAAATGCCAAACAGAACTGAACAAAAATAACATGAAAGCTTGACGACGCATGATGTGTCGAAAAAGAGCTATTGGAAAAAGTACATCTACTTCGATCATCCTTTATAAAATTAAAATTGTCATAAATTCAGCATTATAGTTTGTTCGATGCCTTCGCTTTTTTTTAATTAAACGAATTAGGCATGAATATGATTAAACAAAAAAAACTTTTTGGAAAAATTCATATATTTAAAAATTTGTTGAATTAAATACCACTGAGTAGAACAAAGGGACCAAGAGACGTATCATAATGTGCTCGACATACTTAAAAACTACTTAAGTTTTGTGATCATATGCAGTTAACGGCTGCGAATGTTTTATTAAAAATAATATTTTAAAATGAATGAATGAAAAAAATTAAAAGTCATAAAAAAACCTGCAAGCCCAAATAAAAAAATTATCTGCCTTGCAGTATTAGAGCAAAGATGAATTACAAAAACAACTTCCAGTGCATACAACGATAATAATAAGCTGCAAGTGGCGCACAAGTCCCTATGCGGCTTTATTGTTATTATTATTATTATTACTGTGAATAAAGGATATATGTATGCAGGATGTCGCATGGTGCTGTGCTCTGCCGCATTTCCATTGAAATGCCGCCGCCGCTTAGAAATTAACTTAGTCGCGGGGAGCATTAAAAAATGTGCCCATAAAAAATTATGACCACTAAAAATCCACTAACTGAGCGGAAATCCTTCATATTCATACTTGTAAATGCAAGAGAATTCAATGAGAAGCCAAAAGCATAAATAAAGAAAGCGCGCAGTAGAGGAAGCAAAAAAGAAAAGACGCTTAACACAAGCAAGAAAAAGCGTTTAAACTTTCATAGCTTAGCAGCAGCTGTATGTGTGTGTGTCGAGAGAAAAGAAAAGCGACATGAAAACACACTTAACTCAAAAAAAAAAAAAAAAATAATAATAATAACTGAATTGCAAAAAAAGAGATAGAAAATGCATGAAAAGAGCAACAAAAAAGCAAAAAAAAAAATCAAATTAATGAAAAATTTTTTTTAAAAAGTATTAAATGCCAAATAAATAAGAGAAAAATATTTTTTTTTAATTTTTCATACAACAAAGCACTTGGCACTTTACACTTGACGCTGGCACTCAACAGTGGTGGCAAATAAAATAATAAAATAATTTCCAGCGATATTAAATTGAATAACATCCATAGACAAACGCTCTGGGGAGGGCCAATTAATCCCCGAAGAATTCCCGATGGCGTGTGCCAACCATACAATGGCTTACTCACAGACAAAAAATTTACTTGTATGCGCTCTTAGTCACGCCAGCGCTGCATAAAAATTCCACACATAACCGTAGGCTTCGGATATGAAAATAAGATTACTCACTACTCACTACTCAGCGTCTAGCCCTTTTTGCTATCAACACTTTGTGAATAAAAGCAAAGAAAAAAATAATTAACTGAAAAGCAAGTTAAACGAATTACCTTATCGCCTTGTTGTAATCCATTCTTTTCCGCCGGTCCGCCTGGCACCGTCCATACGATATACGCGAATAGTCGTCCATCCGCACCGGTTTTGCCACCAACGACACGCATACCGAAGCCACGTGCTGGAAAGAGATGAGGAAAGATTAAAAAAAAATATGTGAAGAAATTCAATTTGAGCTTAAAGTGTTCATAAAAGAAGGGCAAATGGAAAGATCTGATATCAATGGCACATCTTAAAACAAATTTTGTTGGAGCTGGTACTTAAAAACTTCAACGCGTTGGCAAGTGATTCATAAAGGATGACCCCCTGCAGGTTAGGGATTCAAGAATTTACCCACGGCAAGGCATGCCTGTCGTAAGAGGCAGCGAAAATCCAATAGTTCTCGCGACAATTGGGTATTTACATTGGAATGTCCCGGATTTTTATCCGGCCAAGGACAGTCACTCCCGCAATATTCGCCGAAGCCCAATTTGGGGAATTTTCTGTGTGGTTACAACAACAGAAACATTAATATAGGATGCGAACTCTCTCAATACACGCAAAACCAAGTAGATCACAAACAGCTGCCGTAGTCAGGCATACAATGTTTCTTGTCGAATGCACTCTTTAAATGTCTCCTCTCGTCTTTGATAATAAAATGTTTTCGAGAAAAATCTCACTTCTAGAAAAAA